>CM044888.1:10231980-10718537 GCA_024500025.1 Syzygium aromaticum | reverse complement strand
TGCTCCATTGTATGATGTGGTCACTATATGCAAGTCCCGAGAATGTTCAGGTCAGATTTCTGATGGACATTTTAGTTCTTGTTTGGTGTACTTTTATCATGCTATATTCTCAGTCTCCCCTACTTTTGAGAGTGTTTTACTTGTCCCTTCTTGTACATTAGATAAGCAAGTGCGCTGGTGCTCCTTCTGAACATTCTTTTCTGTTTCACTTATGATCAGCAACTTATCATCTTCAATAAAGCATGCTGTAATAGCCCAAAATTTGGCGATGGTTCCTTTCTTGTAGTGCATTCTGAACTACATTTTGCTTCCTGCCTGTTGCAGCTATACCAACCGGTGAGAATTGGTGGTTCGGAGCTTGCTTGCCAATGAATGCAGAGAGGGAAGAAAGAAGGCAACCTGAAAACCTCAACAGAGCTCTCTCATTCTCTTTTTATTGATTAAGATTATTCAGATCCGATGATTTCCCCTTTGTTCTAGGACTTTGTTTCTTTCTCACCGGTTCCTTTTCTGCTTGGCTTTTGTTCCTGTTTTGAAGGACTCGAGCTCGTTCTCATTATATGGCATGATTTTTTCAACAGATTGGTCATTTCTGTTCATTTCATTTTTGCCTCAAATCCTGCTAGTGAATGCTGATACTGCGTCTCTGTGCATAACTTATGCTATTTGGGAGATATTCTTGATCCTCGGCTAAAGGTTTGCGCTTTTAGTTTTAGCGCGCTTTGCTTGCTGTGCTAGCGAATTCCATGCTGTTTCCCTTCTCTAAGCCAGATTTTGTAGATTCTGTGCTGTGACATTGCCATGTCAAGGACTGTCCACCGTCCATCCTAGACATTTCTTCATGTGGTATTATATGCCAAGTTGAATGTTCAAGAAGCAAACTTCAAATATCCAAACTAAATGGTGGATGAGTTCCTGTATAGACTATAGAGTCTGGTTGAATTATAAGATCTTGTGCATAATAATTGAAATTAAATGACAAGGTTTAGTTAAACTAGTGCAATTTCTAGCTTTGGCGGCATTAGACGCGACATGAATTTTGCTACTTTTAAAACCTTTATTAAAGGTTTCGTCTAATAGGCGTACCATATTTGTAATTTCTAGTTCTTGCGATCAAATTCATAAGCGAAAAAAAGCCCTAGAAAGCGCACGCTCAGCTCCTAAGCTTGGAAACCGTACTATTTATTCGGTCTTCATTAGTATCCATTTTGGGAAGGGAACGAATCGCTCATTGTTGCTTTGGCTCAGCAGAATGTGTGCAAATTATTACTTCGACCAAGAAGGGAGGAAGAAAATATAAGTAAGCTCGAGCCTGTGAGATTGACCAGTTACAAATTTGAAAAAGGTTGAGAAGATTACGGTATAGGTTTCAGGTTTCAAACATGTAAAAACCAGATCTAGGAGTGTGAGATCGGTTCCAAGGTGAAGCAAAATTATATTGATACAAACTATATCCTCCAAAAGAATTCACCTACGGAATAGGGACCATTTTCTTGGACTCTATGGGAAAGAAAATTGCAGAAGAGCTTTCCCGCCAAATAGACCGATGCCTAAGATGGTCGCCACATAAGCCTTGGCACTTGAGTTAAAGATGTAGAAAGAGTAACTCGCCTTCTCAAAACAAGCAGTGTGCACAATGCCACTTTGTACGGTTACTCTCCAATCCATTAACTACCATCTCCCTAGTTCAAACACTACGCATCCAGTTGCCTAGTCCATTCAAATACGGCAATCCTCAACTTCGAAAGTACTACAATACAGGAGCCTCTTTAGCTCCACTCTACTTAAGTATATTCATTTTTAGGGGAACTCAATACTAGCATTTGCAGATTAACGAGCTAACCCTTCGATTTTTTATTGGTAGTATGTTGAAAGCACATACTCTCTACAATTTTACACGCTGAAAAGTGGGTTGATACACATGAACTTATTGGAGCCTAATCAATGTAATCCTCAGTAAAATTGCAGAGATTTTCTTCAGCAGCTCTTTAAGAGCTTTGAATAATTTCTCTCTGGATACATTAAGTTCTGCTGTAGCGCGTAAGTATTTAAGGGAAGAACCAAACGATTATAGTAACTGAAATTAAATAACCAAAGAGGAGACAGATGTAAGATAAAAATACGCATATAGAAGCTCAAATGAGACTCTAGGACTTTGGTACAAACACGAATCGTGCTCTCCACCGCAGGTTATCGCCATAAAAAGATAAGAAAAAGAAAAAATCCAAATGGTAATATTCTAGCTCTTGTCTATCATGTTTGCAACATCTAATGCTTTTAAGGGAATATTCATCAGTATTCTGACAAAACCTAAAAAGAGGAACAGCAGCTCACTGCCTCCTTGTCTTAGATTCACTTAGAAAGCGCCGATCCTGAAATCTTGTTGACTTCATAAAGCAAAGCAGCTGAGAACAAGAAGCTGCAAGAAAGCACAACATGTCAGCACCCTCTTCTTCCGGGCTATAAAGTCTGCATGCAGTTAAATTTTCAGACTTAGTATCACAAATGCAGAAATAATTCTATACATATTCAAACTATTCTCTCAGTGGCTTCCGCTTTCCTTGGAACAAAAGGTACTGTAATGACTTATAAGTGCAGTTTCCAAGAGGGCATTATTCCTGGCAGGAATGCCAAGACACCCAAAGCTCCCTGGGTGGGTGGGGGGCCCCATGCTTGCTTGCATTTTTGGCTCAATAGCTTGTCTAACTAATTATAAAACGCCATGCTGGCCATGATACACTAGACGAAACGTAAGCAACAGAATGGAAAATAAACTTTGCAAAGTTTGCAAATTCAATGAACAGAGGTTATGTGGTGCAATGGACAGTGATGGTGATGGCAGCACGAGGAATACTTAACTACACTGGCTCTCTGGAGAATAAACCAAGTTTTAAAGCAAATAAGCACAGAGGTACATATGCTCTGGTCATTGAACCATAATGGGGATCACTTGTCAATAGAGTGTTACAGTTCCAAATTCGGGTCAATGTATGCTTTGAAGCATTCTTTTGGGGTCATTTACTAATCCTTCTTCAGGAAAATTATTATGTAAAATGTGTATGGAAAGATCAAAGTGCTGAACCTAAATCAACTTGCATCTCATAAGAGCTAGACCATTACTAACCATTTACTACATTTGAATACGATAAACTCAAGACAGTAGTTTTTTATTTGAAAAATTACAGATAGAAGAGTAGAACACACTATAATACTAAGCATTACTCATTAAAGGCTTTTTCACCATAGATTGCAAAAGTGCAACATTTATGTTTAGAGCTAACAAAATTAGATTCATGTTGGCCTTTACTAATTATTTAGGTCATGTAACAACATTATGCTTTGCAAAGGGGTGGAGTGATCTAGAAGCACTTTAACAAGTATACGAAGGAACAAGTTTCTATCCTAAAAATAAACAAGACCATCAAAGGCACGATCCATCATAACCAGCATGGCATCCAAAATCATCCTCTTGGGAGAAGCTTCGGGAATAAGAGCTTCTGATTAAAAGAGTGCAATCTTCACAATGATAATAAAATTACCATGTTGTGATACAAACTCGGTGAACAGTGCCGGCAGCAATGAGAGCAACTGCTTCAGCCAATATAACTGCAAATAGAAGAGAGGAAAAATAGACTTGAATGAATACACTTGTTCCACTTCCATGCGAACTATGTAATGCTGCATCATGTGGAAAATCGGCGTAATTTCTAGCAGGTGAGCCTTCAGTACAGTAGCAACCAATGAGGAAAGCATCATTCTCACATGCAAATTACAACATGAAAACCACACAAACTGTAGAGATAGTCAGAACTTATGTTCAGTCATAGAAAACAACATTCCACGGAGCATGTCAAGAAGCATTACTTTTAGTAACAATGATGCATTACTTACTGCATACAGAATTTACAATTCAACAGTCTAACAATCACCGAGTGTTCACAAATGAACAATAAATTGTGACTAGGGGGTAAAAGAGGTCCATAAGTCCTCCTATTAAGTATAGAAATACACATGGGGAAGAACTGTTCAGCGTGATAAGTTTTAAACTCCTATACCACATCACTGCGATGGCCACCAACCATGTCATGTTTGTCAACACATATCAGCATTGTAAAGTATCCTGATGCTGATGCCCAAAAATTAATGTCAGCATGTGCCCTTAAACAGCCAATAGGCAGAATTGGCCAAGTGGCCAAGTGAATTCAGACACTCATGCTATTCAAAGTTCATTTACAGGGCAAGAGGGATGCTAGGTAATGAAATGCAACAGCATGTGCATTCGTCCATATCTAATCTACCAATTCTCTAGTAGATATCTTGATGAAAGTAATAAGTGAAAACAACAAATGAGAAATAAAACCACTGTCCACTTACCAGCACCCCAACCAGTTCTCACACCACACGATTCCTGGAAGTTGCCAATAAACTGCAAGAGCAGCATTTCATCAGTGTGAAAAAGAGAGATTTGATAAAAACTACGGATTCATCATTGCACTATGCACAAAAACAGTCTTGAAGGGACCGCACATAATTTATTAACCCATCCATACATTCCCAGCAGCAAAAACATGTTACAATAATGGCTGAAACAGTATATTAAGACTCACTGTAAGCAGGACAAGGAATAGGATAGAACTAGTGAACCCCCCGAGTATTGTGAACAGCTCCGATGATGCCAACTTCCCTCTGTACATTTCTTGAAGGGAAAGAACGACAGTAAACAGAAGGAAGGAGTATACCATGGAACTCCCTGACCCTGCCATTGGACTAAATAAAACAACAAACAGAAAAAAACCGGACACCCATCAGCAGAGAGTTGAATATTACGAATAGAAGCAGCAAACACAGTCAAGATCACCTGAAAATTTGCAGCTAAATTGACACAATTAATTTTTTAAACCAAGAAACCAGAACAAAGTAAAACAAGAATCTTTTTTAAGAATCAACAAATATTTTCAGTCATTAATTTATTCGAGAAGCTGTCCAATTCCAAATCTCTACAAAACCACAATGAATCGGATTCTGCAAGAAGTTAAACAACCCAAGATCAGATTTGTCCCCAGTGCATCCATCAGAGCATTAGCACACGAATCGAATACAAAAGAGGACCCAAATCGCCACTCATACCACAAAGTCGAGTCCCTGAAAATACAGTCAAATTCTTGATTACCCAATACTCAAGAACGGCGACCCAGATCAGAAGGCCTGGTTTTGACTTGTTGGGTGAGATCCAATTTCACTGAGACTGTAAACCCGTACGATTGGAAGTTGAAAAGACTCGATTACCTGAGAAGGGTGAGGTGGTAGTGCCACCTTAGTCGGAGCTAGCGGCGGCGGCGGCGGCGACGACGACGGCTGTGACTGAAGATGCAGTGAGATCGAGAGGGGCGGAGGGATACTACTAGATGCACGGGGGACTTCCAAGGTACGATGACGGACTGTACACCCACAAGCCAAAAGGCTGTAAAATCGAATTATTTTTTATTACGATGATTTTTTTTTGGTCGGATTTTAAGGAAATTCCAAATAAGGGTATAAAATGCCGTCATTTTATCAAATAACTGATGAAATGGGCATTATTTCAAATAAATGCCTAAATTGCATTCGCTTACTCAAATAAAGATTTAAAGTAGATATTATTTGAAATAAAGGCTTTAATATATTGGTTTTAAAAAAGGGCTTGCTTTTCTGGATGGTCAAGGGCATTTTCGATTGACGAGGGTGGCCCTTGCCCAGCCCCTTTTGGGCCGGCCACCGATGAAGAACTAACCAGAAAAAAAAGAAAGAAAAAATAAAAATAAAATAAAATTAAAATTATATTTAGACAAAAATACCATTTATCTATCGGAGTATTTAGTCAGTCGGCTATCGACAAAGTCAAGCCCTTATTTGAAATGGTCATGGCCACTTTAAGCCTTTATTTGAAACTGATTCTTATTTGACATAAAGTTTATTTCAGGCTCTTATTTAAGAAAATAATGACATTTCAAGCCCTTATTTGGGTTCCTTGGGTTTTATTACGATGATTAACAAGTTGTAAATTATGCATTGTCACAAGGAGCAAAACGTCATAACATTTTACTTTATTCTTAGAAAAATTATCCGATCACTCTTAAATTTATTGTACGGTTGTCAATTTAGTTCTAAACTTTTCAATTTTGCTAATTTAGTTTTAGACATTTGCATGAAACCACAATGTGGTCTTTTTGATTAATTGTTAATTTAGTCTTAAACATTTGGATGAAATCACATTGTAGTCTTTCTAATTAATTTTTGTCAAAAAATTGCTAACGTGATTGTCTAGTCATCACTAGCCATCCAACGTAATAACTCGCCATATTAGTGATTTCCGGTAAAATTTAGTTAGAAGGACTATATTAAAATTCCGCACAAAAGTTTAAGACTAAATTTGCACAATTAAAAAGTTTGGGATGAAATTAATATTAGTACAATAAATTTAGGATTGATTGGACTATTTTCCCTTTTATTCATATACAATAGTTCACGGCGGTACTCGACGATAAGTCATAACAAATGCAAATCAATCGTAAAGTTCAGTTTTTTTCCTTACGTTATGTTACTTACTTCAGGACATATTAACCAGGAGCAAAATGTTGTAAACTTGGTTTTTTCTTCTCCTACGATTTTTATAAATGTTTACTATGACCGATTATAACGAAGGGCAAAGCGGTGTAAAAAAGGGTACATGAGGTTAAGTCCTGATCAGGAGCAAAAAGTTGTAAAATTGAATTTCTTTCTTATGACCATTACAAACACTTGTCATAATTCATCGTAAGAATGAGTTAAAGATTATACATTTAAGATTTTTTTTGTGATATTTTTCGAAGGTTTATGATGGTTTGTCGCGATGAAGAGCAAAAGGTTGTAAAAGGTAATGTTTTTCTCACGATGATTTAGAATTATTTACAATAATGAGTTGGAGCAAGACATGATGACACAAATAATCTCTAAACTTTGGTTCAATATACAATTTGGTCCATGAATTTTTAATTTGTTCAATATAATCTCTGAATTTTAGTTAAATGTTCAATTTGGTCCATGAGTTTTTAATCTGTTCAATGCGGTCCCTAGATTTTTGGTACATATTCAATTTAGTCCCTAAACTATATGAAAATGTTCAATTTAGTCCCCGAACTTGAATTAATGAAATGACTACAATGAACATTTTCATATAGTTCGAGAACTAAATTGAATATGTACTAAAAGTTCAGGGATTACATTGAACATATTAAAAGTTCAGGGACCAAATTGAACATTGGGATAAAGTTCAAGAACTACATTGAATAATTAAAAATTTAGGAATTAAATTACATGTTGGGCCAAAAGTTCGGGGATTGTTTGTGTTATTTTCCCTTGGAACAAAGAACAAAACCCAGTAAAATTTCATAATATTTTTACATCCCTTCATAAAAGTTTACGATGGTAAGGCGTGAACAAGAGCAAAACATCAAAACTTGGAAATTATTTTCTTACAACACCCCAAAAACTTACCACAGTTGTTTGTAATAAAAACAAAAGGTCGTAAAATCATTCTTTTCCATGCAATGTTCTACAGTTTGACAATGATTGGCCGTAACAAAGAGTTAAAAAGGTTTTGAAATGTGAGAAGAAATTTTACTAAAAACAACCAAATAAAAGTAGGCCTTGGTTAAGTGAAAAGTGCCTACCATGTCATCAGATCAGAAGCCTCAAAACCGAATAGCAATCAAACATCAACCTCTTTTTAGCCCCCACGGATGCTATGGAACAGAATTTGGCATATGTTATCCCCTCCAAAAATTAAATCTTTTGTCTGGAGTTTATGTCAAAACGCCCTTCCGACTAAGGACAACCTGTTTAGTAGAAGAATCATATTTGATCCATTGTGCCCGATCTGTCGAAGCCTCCCAGAGATTAGCGAGCATCTGTTTTTGCTTCGCCCTTGGATGAAGCCTATCTAGGAGAACTCGGCCCTGCAAATCAATATTCAAAGCCAAGGTATGACCCGTGTAGAAGAGTGACTGTTGAGTTTTGTAAGAAATCAAGGAAATTCACTGAAATTTGAATTGGTCTCAGGAGTCCTATGGTTTATTTGGAAGACATGAAACAACACTGAATTCCGAGGTCTCCGACCAGAATCGTCTATTATTGTCCAATCCGCCCATACTCTGCTTGAAAATTATGCAAAATAGAATGACAGGGGAAATTTAACAGGGAATCAATGCGAAAACCCTCGAGCTCCCACTACGACGGATCAAACATGGAAACCACCGATGAAGGATGCTTTAAAAGTAAATATTGATAGAGGTTACTCTCCCGGCTCAAACGAAGGCGCTGTAGCCTGCATTATGCTCAATACCGCCGAGTCCCTAATTGATGGGTTTGCTAGATCGGTGAGGGCTGCATCGGCGTATCAGGCGGAAACTCTAGCTCTTGTCCACGCATTGCGCTTTCTTTCTCCTCGAAGAAGTTTTAAGCTGGAACTCAACTTCGACTGCTTGACTTTAATCTCCGCTTTGAAGTCAACTGCTCATCAAGGGTGGGAAGAGCGAGAACTAATCATCGAAGCTTCTCATCTGTTATCTTGCTTTTCAGATATTAAAATCGAGTTTTGTAATAGGGAGCAAAATAGAGCTGTGGATTGGATTGTCAAAGCTCAATACACGAATTCTCTCCCTTCTAATTGGATAGCCAATCCCCTTGGCACTCTTTTGGACCTACTATGTTTAGATGCCCCTGCTACGGGCTTTGTTTCTTAAGTTATAAATAATAAATCTTTGTGTTTCTAGACCAATAAAAAAAAAAAGTAGGCCTTGGTTTGGTTTTGATCAGTTCAAACTTGTAAGGTCTAACGACCTAGCCGCAGTCGGAGCGCAATGAACGCGCCCACTAAAATACGCTGCTTTGAATAGAGTCAAACAACACCATGTCAGGAAGTGTGATAATGACCGGTGGTAACACGAGTGCGGTGAGAACAAAAATGAAACAGTAGGCACTAGCATGAAACCTTCAACATCCTCTTCTGTGACAGGAAAGTGGCACTTACTCTTAACCCTAAATGGAAAGATGTTCTCTCTTCACTTCTGAACCAAACTCCCTTTTTCATCTCTCTCTCTCTCTCTCTCTCTCTCTCTCTCTCTCTCTCTCTCTCTCTCTCTCTCTCATTATCAGCTTCATTTGCAACAATTTGAGCAGAGAGAGAGAGAGAAGGCCCCAAAAGAAGTTCACACAAGGAAAGGAGAAGACTGACCATAAAATCATTCAGAGAAAGATGGGGAGAGGGAAGATGGAGATAAAGAGGATAGAGAACAAAAACCACAGGCAAGTAACATACTCAAAGAGAAGGAGTGGGATCATCAAGAAGGCCAAGGAGATCTCAGTTCTCTGCGATGCTCATGTCGCCGTCATCATCTTTGGCAGCTCAGGGAAGATGCATGAATACTGCAGCCCCAAAGCTTCGTATGCATCTTCTCTATCTTTGTCTCTCTTTTTCCCTTCCTTTTGGGGCAGTACAGATACTTTGACAGTTTGTCATTTGTTAATGTTTGTTCTTTCCCTTGGGTTAAGGTTGGTTGATATATTGGACCAGTATCACACACGGTGTGGGACGAGGCTTTGGGACGCTAAGCATGAGGTGGGTTTTTCAATTTGTTGTGATTTTAGGTTTTAATATTTTGCAACCATAGCTAATATCATCAATTCTCCAAGCAAAAAAATCTGTGATTGGGATTTCACCCGCTTCTTCTCTTTCTTTCCTTTAAATCGGATTATTCATAATTTTAGTTCAAAGAAAAAAAAGGAAAAAATAAAAATAAAACCTAGTACGGTTTGATTTGGCAACAAATATATCTATGTTGCATGCAAGAGTCTATTTATTTATTTATTACGTTAGCTGTAATTTCTTTGAGATGATCTTTATTGTTGTTTGTTCATGTTGGTTTTCCTACCTTGTGATTGATCTTCTTTTCACGACAAGCCATAAAAAATGAGAAGCACTCTAAATATTCAGTGTCTTTAGGAAATGTAGCTCTTGTATACTTTTCTTTTTTCCTTTAACTTATATGAAAGAATGTTAGGGTTTTTCCGAAATAATGTGAAATCTTTCAGAATCTGAGTAACGAGATTGATAGGATCAAGAAGGCAAACGATAACTTGCAGATGCAGCTCAGGTTCATCTCTATCTGGACTTACTATTTATTTATTTCAATTGGTAAAACAATATTGATTTACATATAATACACTTAAATTAATTTTCAAGTAGGCACCTAAAAGGAGAGGACATAACATCACTGAATTATAAAGACTTGATGGTCTTAGAAGATGTTCTCGAAAACGGCCTCGGATGTGTTCGAGACCAAAAGGCAAGTCTCTCCAAGGTCTCAAAGAAACTATTTTTCTATTATTGTTTAATTATATTTCACAAGAAGAAATATATAAAAAGAATTTGTTATTTCCAACGTTTTTACTAAATTTTCCGTTTGTGTGTGTTGCAGGACGAGGTTGTCGTGAAACATAGGAGAAATGTTTGTCCCAAAACCAAAACCTTGTTATATTTACTCTCATATTTGGGAGCTAAAAGAAACTATTTTGTTTAACTTCTTTTTTATTTTTCTATTTTTATTGAATTTAACCTTTTCAGCTGGAACAGAAGGAGGAGGTAATTGAGGAGCTCTATCTCCATGGGGTAATTTCTTCGACCTTTAACTTGATGATGCATGTGCATATTCATCAGGTAATTTAAAAAGAAAAAAAAGAAACAACATGGGTAATTGTGCAATAAATAATTAATAATTCCAGTACCTAACTCTAATTAGCTTAATATAGATTAGGGTTTTGAATGGAGCAGAGTTTGGTGAAAGTAAGATCGTTATCAATTGGCCAAGATGGTCTCAACCTCATTTCATGGTTCCCCAAAAGAGTATATAGGGTTTGGTGATGATTTTTGTCTCATTCTTATGTTGTGGTCCAATTCTTTGCCTCTGTCTCATCTTATGCCAGCTAAAATCAATCCCCTTTTTTTTTTTTGTAATCGATTAAAAGACATAACAAAGAGACGGAACTAATCTACAGATGAAGAAAGACAAATATATAAAGAGTATCAAATTTTGTAGACGAGTGATGTGGGATACTTTAACAATTTGTTATATGATATTTCTTTTTATGCTAAAGACTATGTAAATGTTAACAACACCATGAATACCAGTCGGAGTCCTAAGGAATAAAAAGTTTTGTACCCATTTCGAGAAACAGAAACTACAAATTTTTTAGATATTTTCAAGAGACACTTTGTATACGTATCAGAGCGAACTTTATTGAATTCTACCAATTTATCTAGAAATCGACATTTTAAATGTTCAAGTTGCAAAATCAATGAAAATTTACGAGTCAACAAAGGCTATGTATTAGGTTCTGTTTGAAACTAGATTGTGGAAAATTGCTAGCTGCATAGCTAGGAAAGATAATGCAGAAACTAGATTGTGGAAAATTCCTAGCTGCATAGCTAGGAAAGACAATGCATAAGAAAACTGGATAGAGCAAAACCATCAAATAAGATTCACTTTTATATCTATTAGAAAATTGATTATTGCTTTATCGCTAGAAGCCCTACACATACACAATTGTGCATGACTATTTTTTTTACATTTTAGTCCAATATTAATAATAGAATTGGCTATGAAATTATTGCTTTTTATTTGGAACTACTTTTCCAAAGTAAATTGTATACAAATCATAGCTTTGAGAAAACGAAATTGACAGTTTTTTTTATGAGAAAATCATAAGAAGTGGATCATTTTTGTTGCATATTATCCTTATTTGTTCACAATTTTAAGGGTATTCTGAAAACATATTTAGGGCAGCAAATAGAGTAAAACATCTCCTTAAAAATAGGAGAAAGTTATGCATGGCTTTCGAAAACAAACCTTACGTTACACATTTATCCCCGTTAATGTAATAGATTCAAGAAATCCTCATAATAAGAGTGGAAGAGGACAGAAAAATTATCCCTAAATTAGATGTCTTTTCCAATTATAAAATAGATAGACAGATCGATGTTAAAATTAGAGATATGGTTTCCGTATTATTTGTCGAAAACACTTTAGGTTCACATGTATATTAATCACAGAAACTCGAAATTCAATATCTTAATTTAGGTGTCTCCGAGTACAAATTAAACATGGACCCAAGATCTTGATCTTCTAGTTGCAGGAACCTTCGGAGGGGAGTATAGTAACAAGTACTTAATCACTGAAATTTACATGCAGTTGCATGTAATATTACGAAATGATGTCTTTGAGCATTTCATATCTATATTGATTTTATGGGAGGAAAGAGAACTTTGATACATCGGTCCCTCGTCCATAAAACTAAACCTTCCTTCTTGTTCAAGGTGCAGTTGTCCGTATGGCATATACATTACCTTCTGCATCACACCATATAAAATTCTCTTTCCGTTTCTTTTTCCCTCTTTGTTGGGGGGTTTCACTTACAGCAACATACGGAGATGATGATGGCTGAAAATGGCAGAGGCGGGGATTATGCATACCATCAAAGACCCAACTCTCACACGCCTTTTGCCATCCGAGGTTGGCCAGTTCAGCCGAAGTCGCGAGAAAGAATCTGAAACTTCTCTTACAGTGATCGACGATTCAACACTCAAGTCGCCTTTGCACGCTACTTTATGAAGTCTCTTATATATGTATGTTTCCAGGGTGATATGTTAGCAGATGCCGGATAGTGCGTACATATTGAATGTACTAGGTGTAATTGAAGCGCCTTGGCTTGGCTTTGGCTAGCTAGTCTTTTGTTCTTTAGTACTTCTAAAAACCCTAGCGATTCACTTTGAAGCCCGAGAAATTGTGTGCATTATGATTTTCTTTGTGCAGTTGATTTCTTATTGTTCATGGGGTGTTTCTCTACGCGCATATGGATCTGCTCTCCACAATCCAATTCCCCTTCTATTTCTCCTCCCCAAGGTTGTGATGAGTGTCCGTCGTACTTTGGTTCTCACTTTCAATTGATTCCCACTAAGCCCTATCTATTGAGAAAATATTGGGTGCCCCTCGAATTCCACGATGGCAAAAAACGAATGCCTCTCCGTGCGACACGTGTCGAGGGGCCCCACCCGGTTAGACACCTCCAATTTTCAAAATAAAGCATCTCTCTCTCATTTCTCGGCAATCTCGCCCCCAACCTCTCTCTCTCTCCTCCCAGATCTACTCAGAACTTGCGCTCCCTCCAACTCCTTCGACACCGCCTCTGATGCCGATGCCGATGCCTCCAACTCCGATGTCGCCAACGCCAACGCCTTGACTCTACGCGCTCACCCTCCCAACCTCTCTCTCCTCCCAGATGCGATGCCTTCGTTGAAGGCCCACGGCCCTAACCCTAGTTGACGTCGACGTCGACGACGAAGCCCAACACCCTAGCTAACGTCCTCTGCCTCCGCCTTGACTAGCTTTGCACCTCTCATCACCGACGCCGTTGCCCTAGCCCTAGTCGACGTCTCTGCATCCACCTCGACGCCTTGCAGCTGTCACTGCTGTCCAACGAAGCTGTACCGCGCCCCCGCTCTGCCCTAGCTTCGAGAGGTACAAATTTGAATGAGTTCAATTTTTGCTCCCCAGCTTGCTACTGGTTATCTCAAAAATTTTCTGATTTTACAAGTGCAGATTACTAAAGAGAGGTCTAAGCTGAAGTAGCTAGCAAAAATCACCTAAAGTGGATGGGGGAATAGGTGATTTTAAACAATTTATGCGGAAATGAAAGAACACAATTGAGTATGAATAAAATTCAGATTCAAAGCAGTTTATATAGACAATGCTCTTAATGTGCAGTGTGCAAAGTAATAGAACAGAGATAGAAAAACTGCACATAAGTTTATAGTGGTTCGGCTTATAGCAAGCCTATATTCACTTTCTCACGTTACAGCCTACTGGCTGGATTCCACTAATCAAATCAATGAGAAGTTATAGCAAGTTGTGCAGCTTAAACTCAAGCACTTCTCCCCGAAACTGGTGCTGTTTATACCAAGCTGATAGATCACACTATCTCACACTTAAGCACACTTATAACACTGTTTACACCTCTAAAATGAATACACGTTTTAAGCTTACGAAAGACAAGAGATTGAATTGGAGTATGCTCAGACTTTGGACTTGTTGATTCTGAATTCTGTTCTCCCTTCTGCTACTCGTTGATCTCCTTAAATACTCCTTTATTTCCACACTAGCTGTTGGACAGCTATTAGAGGATCATTTTCCAATCTTCACTTTAATTAGATTTGTAAAATAAGGATTGAGTAGCCGTTGGATGACAGATTTTGAATCCCAATCATTCTGGTCGCCCATACAATCAGAATCTTGGTTTCCATAAGTAGAGCTTTATTCATTATAATGCATGCTTGTCGTAATCTTTGATTGTTAATCAATTTGATTTAGATTGATATCAAAGCTTTCTTTTTGTGAAATCCATATCGGATCACTAGCTGTTATGTTTGGTTATGCATTCTATGTCTGCATCTGAAAAACTTCTGTGTCTGCATTTGAAAAACTTCTGCGTCTGCATCTGAAGAATTTCTGCATCTGCATCTGAAAAACTTCTGCGTCTGCATCTGAAGAATTTCTGTGTCTACAAAACTTGTGCGTCTGAAGAATTTCTGCGTCTGCAAAACTTATGCATCTGAAGAATTTCTGCGTCTGCAAAACTTATGCGTCTGAAGAATTGAGATTATGTGGGTCTTCAATAAGGTATATGACAACTTGTAAAGTCTGACTAATTTCCTTCTGAGCTTCCAGAATATACATACCTGGAATAAATTAATTCAGAAAAAGTATCAGACTTATAATAATTTGGAATGTTTTGTCAACTTCAAAATTAATAGGAGTTTTCCTCAATACAAGCTTCCAATTGCATCCTTCAGGGATGTCATCACGTCATCTGTAGATTGTCATCAGGTTATTTTTTACCATATGCTTAATATCTTATATGTTATTCTTATAGAACATATGCATTTGTTTTTAGTATGCTGATTTCCAATGTCGTCATTCAAGAACTTTTCTGGACATATACTTGACTAGAATCTTTAATTCATCCTTGGACTTATTGCTTGTGTTGTATACAAAGCCGGTAGTTCTTATATATGGTGAGACTGGATGTAGAAAGACCACACATGTTACGTTATTAACTCTTTGCTTTGTTTTCTTTATGGTACATAAATCGTGTTCAATCTGAAATATTCGATGGAGGTATGCTTGCTCACTATCTATTCGAAGAAATGCTTAAACCAAAAGAGATGGTTGAAGAACAATGGTTTATCGTCATTTTGATTTTGTGTTGGGCTCCTATGTTTGGTTGTCGCAAGATCACAGTTTTAGATCGTACTCTGCTTTTTTGGAACTTGAAAAATGAATCACGAGTGTCTCTATAAGTAGCTGATCCAATCGTATCGCTGTTTTCCTTTACAATCCTCTTGCTATGTCTTTCTAGCATGTTGTCATGCTATCTCAAGACAATATATACAAGGTTAGGTGATGATGTTTCACACACGCAATTTTTCGGGCCATATCCTCTTTCTTTACGTCCCATTGAGGGTCTCTCTCTCTCTCTCTCTCCAAGGTGTGCGCTCTCTGCTGGTGGTGCACAGAACACTCATACAACAGTAACAATACAATCCAAGCATTATCCCAACATGGACTCAGCTGTTGATTATGTATGTTGGAATGAGCTCCATTACATATCCAATATGAGTTTGCTTTATCCATAGAGTAGTTAAACAATTAGGACAAGTTCACTGCTGAGATAGGAATTGTCTCTCATAGCCTAGAGTGCGACTTCCATTTGTTCAATGCATCAAATAACTCCGTCAATTTTGATCGATCTTGTCCTGCTCTTTTGATTTTGGGTTAAACTACTTCTGTCCTAACATTTCTTTTCATTTGCTCTGGCATTCTAAGATAAAGCGTCAACATTCCTATGCCAGTATGAGAGTTCATCCTATTAATGTTTCAGGATTTCAATCCTTGAAGTTCAAAAACTACAATTTGTCTTATCATTCAAGACCTTGGAGAAAAATTCAGATGGGTCGAATATCATGTGGATACAAGTCACTAAATTTATTGTACTCAAACGTAACTCTATGTCTTATCATTTGCAACGGACTTGCTGTACTTAGATGTAACTCTATGTCTACCTTCATATAATTCGATGGAAGTCCTATTACTTTTGAACGGTTCATGCACTTTTGTGCGTATCTTTTTCTTTTTAACAAATGATTTTGGTAATCTAATCTAGATCTAAAGTTATGAAGAGCATCAAAAAAGAAGGCGAGATTAGCCCACAATGGACATAGATATATAGAAAGTCAACCATTAGTGAAAGCTAAAGGACCTTGAAACAAAACTTTCAAAGCGAAAAAAACCAGAAAGAACAACACTCCAATCTCCATTTAAGCTCATCTGTATAGTTCATCATATCAATATTTTGGTGCCATGGTACTCCCATGAGGTGCTAAAACTAGGTTGAGATTGAAATCGAGTTTCATGTGAACTACATTGTGGTTTAAATTTTTAGTGCCTTCATTGTTGATGCTCGATGGCTGGCTAATGTCTATTGTTTATTATATACTTGTTCTCCAGTTTATAGAGTAAGATTGACACGAAGACTAGCTGAACTCCATCAAAGCTGACACAGTCCGCCTTGAATGGTACCAAATTTTGTTTGTTTTGGCTATCTTTTTTGATAATGAACTCCACATTATATTTTTGTAAGCATAACATAAGTATGGACATCTGCAACAATTGATATATCTATTTCTCGTTAAGTAGTGTCATTATTAAACTTAAATCTGCTGGAATTATATTTGAAGCTTGTTGGTCGGGATTGATTTGGTGTCATTTTAATCCCAATTTGGTCTCAATTTGGGTGCAAATTTATTGGATGGCTAAATCAGAGGTAATTTTATCATGCACACTATGTGAAATATCTTTTGCTTTCTTAAGTGATGGATGAAATGTTATTTTGCATGTAAAAGCACCATGTTGATAACTTTTTGTACTTTCGGTTGCAACATGAAATTTCTCATCTCGCACATGTAATGCGTGATATAGAAAAAGAATATGAGTTTATTGTAGGAATTGTTTTTTCAAATGAACTCAAAGCATACCACAAGTATGTGGCCAATGCAATCGGCAAAGGGTTTAGGGGTGAGGAAGGGTACTATGTTTAGAAATAGCAAAGGAGAATTAACTCGATAGACTTTTGTGTGTAATTATAAGGGGAATTCTCTTATCTCTTTTGATCAATAAAAGAAATATGAAAGGTATGAAATTAGATGTGGCTGTCTTGCTCGTATCAAATTTAAGGTTGACAATGGTGTTTATGAAGTCATTAAGTATATTTTTTAGTATAATCATGCATTTATTCTGAATGATCAAAAGCATTTGATTAGATGTGGAAGAATCATTTCTGAAACTTGTAAGGGTGTATTAGTTGATATGATTAAAGCCGGCATTGGGGGGGCTACAGCATAAAAGTTTCTAGCAAATGAAGTAGGAGGAAGCAAAAACTTGGGTTTCAACCTGTGTGATTGTAAAAATTATTTGCAGAAGAAAAGAGTTGATGGTATAAATGGGGGAGATTATCAAAGTGTTCTAAATCGTTTTCATTTCATGCAAGTGCAAAATCTAATGTTTTCATACGTTGTACATGTAGATCAAGATGGTAAAATGACAAATTTATTTTGGAGAGATAACATGTCAAAATTTGATTATGATTGTTTTGGTGATGTGCTAGTGTTTGATACCACATATCGTACCAACAAATATAATATGATATGTGCACTATTTGTCGGAATTAATCACCATTGGAAGAATGTTATGTTTGGTTGTGCATTTTTGTTGGGCGGACGATATTGCATAATCATTTATTTGGTTGTTCGAGGCTTTTTTGAAGTCTATGAGAAATAAGACTAAAAAAACCATGTTCACTAATCAAGACCAAGCCATGGAAAAAACCATTAGAACGGTGTTTCCAAATACATAACACAGTTTATGCACTCGGTACATCGGAAAAATGCTAACCAAAACATACCACATCTTTATCATAAGCCGGGTTTTAAGGATACATATTTTTTAGTGCTTATGTATAGATGTACATCGGAGGAAGAATTTGAATATACTTAAAGGGAAATGGAAAAAGAGTGGGGTATTGCAAATAACACTTGGCTTAGGAGATTATATGACATTAGACACAAATGGAGTTTAGCTTTTGGTCATAACACTTTTACAAGTGGTATAAGATCCGGCCAAAGGAGTGAGAGCACCAATAATGTCTTTCAATGTATTTGTAGAGTCTGTTCACCACTATGAAGAACAAGTGAAGCACATGAGAGAAATTGAAACTCAAGATGATCACAGTAGTCGAGGGAATCCCAAATTGACAATTTTGTATAATGACATCTTGATGCATACTACTTCAATGTATACCCATACCATTTTTAAATGGTTCAATGATGAATTCTTGGAAAGTATCTCTCAACGTATATCAAGTAAAGCATTTGATTGGTTGATTTATTTTTTACTCTCAAGTTAAAAGGCAAGTTAAATGGGAGTGAATATGTTGTCAAATTTGAGCCTGCAAACTCTTCAGTTTCTTGTGATTGCAAATTATTTGAATTAAAATGGTGGCTATGTAGCCATGCCTTGAAAGTGTAAAGTGAGAAATCATCGATTACGGGTATTCCATCTCCTAATATTTTGAAAAGATGGAGTAAGGGCACCAAAGAAGGGATTGTGAAGTGATGAATCTCATGAAATGGCATCGGGTTTATCTAAATTTAATCGATATTCCACGTTAATGCATCATTTTGCGAAACTAATGAGTTTGGGAGCCGAGGATGAAAATACTATGAAAATAGTGACGAAGAGTATGGAAAAAGCGAAGGCTAAAATTATGTCATACAAATCAATTATGGTTGTGACTGATGATGCTAGTGAAGATGATGATAATGGCGCTTCTTTATGTGAGATTCCAGTATTGGACCCCCATTTGAAGGAAAGCAAAAGGAATGAGTTGTGGAAGACTTAAAAACTCAAGTGAGAAAAGGAAGAAAAAAAGCTAAGAAAGGAACACCTCCAATGTGAATAGAAAGTCGAGGTGAGTGACATATTATTCTATTTAATATGATAAGCTAAATTTTTTGCTTATGTTACATGATGTCAATTAACATATTTATTACTTTGTAATGCATAGTTGGTTGTTTAAGCAACACGTGATGAAACTAATCTCTCAGATTATTTGAATAATTCCAATCAGTTTCAAAATACCTTTTATCCTAACGACATTGGTGATCCTACAATAAATTAAAATTTTCATAATCAGGTATGCACTCTTAGTCTTCCATTTGTATTTACATTTTACTGCTTTTGTCATTTTTTTAATATGGATGCAACAACCACCATACATCATGCTGCTGGTGATTATGAGTGGATTTGGTCCATTCCCTAGTCAGGTATTTAATAGTTTGGTGTATTACCATACAAATGATTGAACTTATTATATACATGAATGTGAATAATCTTGGAAAATAAATTAGTGACAAATTAATTATATGTAGATGCAATCACCATACATCATGCCGCTAGGGATTATGAATGGAATTTCCCCATTCACTAGTCAGATGCTTATTATGAAATCATTTTAGATCCTAGTGTTATTTCACCTTATTGTTACGATTGTAATATTTATTGTTAATGGTTTCTTCTGTATAGATATTTGAGTATTATAATAGATCTCACAGAATCATTTTAAGTTAGGTACAACTTGCTTTTTTTACTCATGAGATTATTTGAGACATATTTATCTTGGCATTTATTTAGTAAAATGTAAATAAATTAGTTATTCCTTTGTGCATGGGTCATCAAACTCTTTTTAGCATCCAAGGGTGCAAGAGTTGAACGATTCTGAAGGAACACATACCAATTGGCCGAAGTAACCAATATTCATGAATTCTTTGTCAAGTAACATGATTCGAGGCACAATGGAGGAGTGAGCTATTGACTCTGTTGTTGGACCACTAGGGACATTCTCTATGAAGGTATTATTTGTGGCCAAAGTCTTCATGCTCAAAGGTGTATAAGGGCTTCTTCTATTCTTCATTTTCAATTTTTTAGGTAATCAAGATATGGTATATCCACAAATGAGCCTCAAGGTACATGATCAAACTTGGTGTTATGAATTGAGCTACTTGGTTAGCCCTTGTTAAAGCTAGAAAAATTTGCTTCCATTTTTGTCACCTTCATAATCTTCTACTATTTCGTTTTTTGTCTATTGGTTAACAAGAGCAAAGCAATGGGATTGTGTCTTGAGATTTTCTTTATCTAATTTTTTCAGGTTTTTGTGCTCGGGAATCTTAAGATAGATACTTATACTGATGACAACTGGAGGATATCATTTGCAAACAAGCTGACCCTTATTCCTGATGAGCTCTTTCTGGCGAGTGGATGGATTGTTATCTCTGCATTTTTCAACTAAAAAGTTAGGACAATGTCACATAATTTATGGCCAAGAAATTGAAAAGTTTGCAAGGTCAAATTTGACAACATATTCACTTCCATTTAACTTCCCCTTTAACTTGAGAGTAAAGAATAAACCAATCTATCAAATGCTTCACTTGAAATACATTGAGAGATACTTTCCAAGAATTTATCATTGAATCGTTTAAAAATGGTACGGGTATACACTGAAGCAGCATGTATCAAGATGTCATTATCCAAAATTGCCAATTTGGGATTCCCTCGACTACTGTGATCATTTTGAGTTTCAATTCCTCTCATGTGCTTTATTTGTTTTTCATAGTGGCGAACAAACTCTACAGGAGTCAATGTCTTTGTTGACATACGTTGGAAGACATTATTAGTGCTTTCACACTTTTGGTCGGATCTTATACCACCTATAAAAGTGTCTCGACCAAAAGCGGAACTCCATTTGTGTCTAATGTCATATAATCTCCGAAGCCAAGTGTTATTTGCAGTACCCACTCCTTTTCCATTTCCCTTCAAGTAGATTCAAATTCTTCCTCCAATGTACATCTATACATAAGCACTAAAGAATATGTATCCTTAAAACTTGGCTTATGGTAAAGATGCAGTATGTTTTGGTTGGCATTTTTCTTGATGTGCCAAGTGCATAAACTATGTTGTGTATTCGAAAACACCGTTTTAATGGCTTTTGCCATGGCTTGGTCCTAATCAGTGAACATGGTTTTTGGAGCTTTATTTCCCATAGATTTCCAAAAAAGCCTCAAACAACCAAATAAATTATTATGCAGTCTCGTCCGTCCAATAAAAATGCACAATCGAATAGAACATTCTTACAATGGTGATTAATCCCAACAAATGGTGCGCATATCATATTATATTTATTGGTATGATATATGGTATCAAACACTAACACATCACCAAAACAGTCGTAATCAAATTTTGACATGCTATCTCTCCAAAATAAATTTGTCATTCTATCTACCATCTTGATCTACCTATACAGCGTATGAAAACATTGTATTTTACATTTGTATGAAATGAAAATGATTTAGAACACTTTGACAATCTCCTCTACTTATACCATTAGCTCTTTTCGTCTGTAAACAATTTTGACAATCATGCAAGTTGAAACTCAAGTTTTTGCTTCCTCTTGCTTCATTTGCTAGAAACTTATATGTTGTAGTCCCCCCAATGCCGGCTTTAATCATATCAACTAATACACCCTTACAAGTTTTAGAAATGATTTTTCTACATCTAATCAAATGCTTTTGATCATCCGGAATAAATGCATGATTATGCTAAAAAATATACTCAATAATTTCATAGACACCATTGTTAACCTTAAATTTGATACGAGCAAGACAGCCACATCTAACTTCATACCTTTCATATTTCTTTTCATGAGCAGAAGAGCTAAGAGAATGCCCCTCACAATTACACACAAAAGTTCTTCGGGTTAATTGTCCTTTGCTATTTTTAAACATAGTACCTTTTCTCACCCCAAACCCTTTGCCGATTGCGTAGGCCACGTACTTATGGTATGCTTTGAGTTCATTTGAAAAAATCATTCTTACAACAAACTCATAATCTTTTTTTATATCACGCATTATATGTACAAGATGGGAAATTTCATGTTGTAACCGAAACAACAAAAATTTATCAACGTAGTGCTGTTACATGCAAAATAACATTTCATTCGTTACTTAAGAAAGCAAAAGATATTTCACATGGTGCACCTGACAAAATTACCTCTGAATCAGCCATTTGATAAATTTGCACCCAAAATGAGACCAAATTGGGATTAAAATGACACCAAATCAGTCCCTACCTGCAAACTTCAAAGATAATTCCTGCAGGTTTAAGTTTAGTAATGACACTACTTAACGAGAAATAAATATTTATCAATTGTTACGGATGTCCATACTCATGTTATGCTCACAAAACTATAATGTGGAGTTCATTATCAGAAAAGATAGCCAAAATAGACAAAATTCGATACCTTTCTAGGCGGACTCTGTCAGCTTTGATGGAGTTTAGCCAGTCTTCGTGTCAATCTCATTCTATAAACTGGAGAATAAGCATACAGTAAACAATAGACATTAGCCAAGCATCGAGCATCAACAATATAGGCACTAAAAATTTAAACCACAATGTAGTTCACATGAAACTCGATTTCAATCTCAACCTAGTTTTAGCACCTCATGGGAGCATCATAGCACCAAAATACTGATATGATGAACTATACAGAGGAGCTTAAATGGAGATTGGAGTGCCGTTCTTCTTGATTTTTTTCTCTTTGAAAGTTTTGTCTCAAGGTACTTTAGATTTCATTAATGATTGACTTTCAACATATATGTGTCCATTGTGGGCTAATCTCACCTTCTTTTTTGATGCTCTTCATAACTTTAGATCTATATTAGATTATCAAAATCATTTGTTGAGAAGAAAAAGATACGCATGAAAATGCATGAACTATTCAAGAGTAATAGGACTTCCATTGAATTATATGAAGGTGGACATAGAGTTACATCCGAGTACAGCAAGTCCGTTGCAAATGGTAAGACATAGAGTTACATTTGAGTACAACAAATTTAGTGACTCATGTCCGCATGATATTCTACCCATATGAATTATTCTCCAAGGTCTTCACTGATAAGATATTTTGTAGTTTTTGAACTTCAAGGATTGAAATCCTGAAACATTAATAGAATGAACTCTTATACTGGCATAGGAATGTTGATGCTTTATCCCAAAATGCTAGAGCAAATGAAAAGAAACGTTAGGACAGAAGTAGTTTAACCCAAAATCAGAGGAGGAGGACATGATCGATCAAAATTGATGGAGTTATTTGATGCATTAAACAAATGGAAGTTACACTCTAGGATACAAGAGCAACTCCTATCTCAACATTGAACTTGTCCTAATTGCTGAAATACTCTGTGGATAAATCAAACTCATATTGGATCTGTAATGGAGTTCATTCCATCATACATAATCAACAGTTGAGTCCATGTTAGGATAATGCTTGGATTGTATTGTTACTGTTGTATGAGTGCTGTGTGCACCACCAGCAGAGAGCGCACGCCCTGGAGAGAGAGAGAGAGAGAGAGAGAGAGAGAGAGAGAGAGAGAGAGAGAGAGAGAGAGACCATTAGTGGGACATAAAGAAAGAGGACATGGCCCGAAAAATTAGTGTGTGAAACATCGTCTAACCTTGTATATATTGCCTTGAGATAGCATGACAACTTGCCAGAAAGACATAGTAAGAGGATTGTATGGTAAAAAATAACTTGATAACAATCTATAGATGACGCGATGACATCCTTGAAGGATGCAATTGGAAGCTTAGACTTCTCTTTAGTAATTTGCACTTGTAAAATCAGAAAAGTTTTGAGATAACCAACAGCAAGCTGGGGAGCAAAAATTGAACTCATTCAAATATGTACCTCCCAAAGCTAGGGCAGAGCGAAGGTGTGGTATAGCTTTGTTGGATGGTGGTGACAATTGTAAGGCGTCGAGGCGAACGCGGAGGCATCGACTTGGGCTAGGGCAATAATGTTGGCGTCCAGAGGTGCAAAGCAAGTCAAGGTGGAGGGTGTCGGCTAGGCCTAGGGCGGCAGCTAGGGTGTCGAGCTTCATCGTCGATGTCGGTGTTAGCTAGGGCTAGGGCCGTGGGCCTTCGTCGGAGGCGGCGTTGAAGGTGTTACATCGGAGGGAGCGCGAGTTCTTAGAGTGCCGAAGGCATCCGCGATGAAGACGTTGTGTTTAGGAGGAGAGAGAGGTTAGGAGCGCGAACGCGTAGAGTTGAGGCGTCGGTGTCAACGGCGTGGGTGTCGAAGGCATCGGCATCGGCATCGACGTCGGAGGCGATGTCGGAGGAGTCGGAGGGAGCGCAAATTCTGAGCAAATCCAAGAGGAGATAGTGAGGTTGGGTGCGCGAGGGTGTTGAGAGATGAGAGAGAGGTGCTTTATTTTGAAAATTGGAGGTGTCTGATCGGGTGGGGCCCCTCAATATGTGTCGCACGGAGTGGCACTCGTTTTTTGCCACTGTGGAATCCGAGGGGCACCCAATATTTTCTCTTATTATATACCGCTGTAGTTTCTCTCTTCCTCTGTCTCCTCAATCATTGTGCCTGATGGCCATTGCATATCTCGCAGTCATCCTCGGCAAAAGATGTCGTCATCGTTTCCAATAGCCGCCACCACTCCAACGTGTGGCCTTTGTATCCCTTAGCATTAGAGGTGATCTGTTCCCAATCCGGTTCCATAAAATCGGTCAATATAAAAATTGAATCGAAAAGGATGAAACTAAAAGAGTAAGAATTGTCAATAGGAGATGTAACTTTTGACGAAAATATGGTTGCAATGCAAAGAATGAAGCCAACACAACCTCACAAAACAATGGCCAATCATATCAAGGATGGCAAATAACTAACTAGGCTTCTGAAAATTCTCAAACTCACCGGGAGCAAAAAAATGCAGGACATCAAGAATAGATGCAATTACAGCAACATGGATCTCTTGCTAATCCCTAACAAAATAATACCTTGGAGGAAGTCAATCACCCGCAATTGAAGTAGAAACAAGTGCAAGATGGTCATTAACTCAAGCAGGGAGAACAAGGCACGAGGCGAGAAGGAAAGGCAAGAGGTGTGAAGGAAAGGCAAGAGGCGTGACGCTAGAGGGAAGAGAAAGGTGAAAGTCAAGACGTGTGAAGCGTAAGGCGAATGCAAGGGAATGGAAAGGCTGAGGTAGGTGAGCGTGAAGGACAGAAAGGTGAGCGAATTAGGGCTTTCTAAGAAACTATATATATAGTGTAGTCAATCGAGATTCCAACCCTGGAACTGAGGACTGGACCAGACACCGGTTCCAAAAATAAGAACCGAAACCGGACCTACACTTCCTGTAATTGCCTAGAATCGACCGATCCTGTATAGTCTGGATTGGCCGATTCCCGGTTTGGTTGGTCCGTCTTGTATACCCATACTCAGCATTGTTCCCCACTTCGACTCTAGTCTAGGCTGGTTCTCTCTTAGCCATCGAGATGGCAAAGCTCAATGCTATGTACCCTTGGAGCTCTTTCGTGGCCATATTTGGGGTTGTGATGGCAATTGAATACCTTCATTGAGGTGGTGATGACAAGTGGTGTTGACTAGACCTCATCATGCACCTAACAACCTACTGGCGCGATATGTTGGAAGCATGTAACAAAAGTCCAATACCTTTACCTATGGAGATTGACTAGAGAGAGCCTAAGTCTGAGCCTGTCAGTATATTCGATTGGATTCACATTTACTTACAAACTTAAATAAATGAACTATGGGCCAATGTTGATATATTAACTACTTTATATTACATCAATTTTATGTTTTATGATTTTTCTAACATAATTTACACATGCATCTTAACAATTCTCTTTTATGTGTGAGCTCAGTGTGAAATTTGCTCCCCCTTAATTCATATATACTTATGCATCAACATGTCTTAACTTGAATGTCCATTTTGTTGCCTTGTGAGGATCGCAACAATAACAACGCTTTCATTCATCCCAAGTTTCTTTCTCCAGATCAAACAATTATGACCGTCATTGGGACTGCATTGCTACACCATAAGCCCACCTTCACCCTAGGCTTCTTTTGCTAGAACAAACCATGAAGGCTGTTAGAAAACGTGTTGGTCATGATATTCATTTTTTGATATATTCACAAAATACTGATATAGGAGAGTGGACCACTAATTAACCATCGATTATAATACCATTTGTTGATGGTGCAGTAGAAGACTGATACATTTATCTAAGGAGATCGCTAAGACGGAGCCCAAATCCAAACTCGTCAACACATGCAGTTAGATCCACCTTCATCAAAAAACTTAAGCTAATGAGTTATGAGTCAATTTGAATTTATTAACTACTTCACACCATATCAATTCTTTAATGTGAGACTTATTTGAGACAATTGACACATGCATCTCAACACAACAACCCATGGGCTCAAAATGATACTCTTGGGTTGTTTTGGGCAAAGCTATCTAGTTGTAAAATCCAACTCAACTCTATTTGGCATGTGCAGCTCGTCCTAGCCTCAAAATTTTATACATAGGATGCGTCTAGAGTGACTTTTACTTTTTAGTAGGATGGAACCAATTTTGTTTGTGTGCTTTAGTACTTTCAAGAACCGTAGTGCGCTACGCTAAGTCCAAGATTATGCATTTGGAATAGTTCTTTTTATACATGTAGTATTGATGTAGATGAGCACTTCGGTATCCAATTTCCATATGCTATCTTCTTTATGGTGTTAAAGTATCTAACATCGTTTGTCCACGAGACTTATGTACGCCTTAAATACGTGTAGTCCCCTTAAACTAAATAGTTTAAGTTATTAAATTGAATTTATTGCATGGTATTATAGCTAAATTTTGCCCTAGATTCATTTCGCATCCTCATACGTCAACTTCATATGTCGTTTTCAATCATCTTTGCACATGAGAGGAGTTAGGGCATGTTTGGCAATCATTTTGTTTTCGAAAGTTGATTCTGCTTAAAAATGATTTTTTTTATTGTGTGCTCGGAAACAATTTTTAAATATTTGAAGGCATTTAGTAACTGCCCAAAATTTATATTATTAGAATAGAAAAAGAACATAAATGCGTTTGGTAACTGTACAGAATTTCTTTTTATTAATAATATTTTGAATATTTTTAATATTTCTTTCTTTTTTTCCTTTTTTTTTTCTTCCTCTTCCCCTTCCTTAGCCATGGTTGGTTGCTGGCGTCAGCAATCGGTCACAGGCCAAGGGTGCGAGGGCGACCCTCGCCTAGGCCACGAGCCGCCTTCGCTGGATTTGGTGAGCGCGGTGGTAAGGGTCACCCTTGCCGGCAAAGGCGAGGGCTAGACCCTCGCTGCTTAGGCGAGGGTCACCTACACCGCTTGGGTGAGGGTCACCCATGCCAGATTCGGCGAGGGTAGCCCTCGCCCTCCCCGGTCGCTGGAAGAAGAAGAAGAAAAAAAAGAAATTTTTTTTTGATTCTTGGTTTTATTCCAAAATTGATTATGGGAACATGAAGCTACTTTTTTGGTTTTTTGATTCTGTTCCAAAACTGATTCTAGAAATAAATTTTGGCAAATTTGTGCCCGAGAACAAAAAATTTACCAAACAATTTTTGTTCCAAAACTGATTCTAGGAACAAAAGAACATAAATTGTTATTGTTTGACAACTTGCCAACGTGCCCTTAAAATATCCTACATTGCTTATCTACAAACCTTATATCTTCTATACATGCGGTTTACGTTTGCATGCAACAAGTGATGTTCAAACATCTCGCATCGTCTTTCTACGAGGGGCTGTATGAGTGTCTGTTTTACCCTAGTCCTTTCCCACATTCAATTAATTACAACTAAACTCTATCACGCATTGCTCTACTTTGTCTTGTCACTGTTTCAAATTATCTCCACTATTGCCCCACGGACCTTCTCCATGGCCATATCCAATGCTCAAAGCTATTTAACAATAAAATATGATTTGGCCCTTGATGGCTTAGCCAACCCAAAAATTGTACTTGTAATTTACTCTTATGCATGCGCCTATTTAACAAATTAGGCCTGACCTAAAGGCTTCGTCACCTCGCCTATCCATTAGTCACCTCTAGCGTCGCCGTGGTGCCATGATGAGTTATAAGTCAGGGTTATGTCTGTGCTTAATGGGTGTGGGAAGGGGTAGGGGTGTTTTTAAAATAGAGTTAATATCATGCAAAACTCCAAACTAATACACCATTGACAATTTTACCAAAAACAATTTTTTTTACCACAAAAAATCTTAAATTTATACATTTGTGACAAATTTACCTTCCATTAGTTTTCGTTAAATTAGATTAATAAAAAAAAATCATAAACCGATATACTTGTGATAAATAGAGAGTAAAAACTTAAACTGGTATATCCGTTACCTGGCACATATCATTTAATTCAACAATTTAACAGTAAAATTTAACGAAAACTAATAAAAGTAAAATTGTCATAGCTGTATTAATTTGAGTTTTTAGTAGTCAAAAAATTAATTTTAGGTAAATTTGTCATATATGAATCAGTTTGAGATTTTTCGTGATATTAACCTTTTAAAATATATGTCAACTTTTGCACTAAATTCAAATAAAGTTTATGCCTATGATAAGATGAATGATAAATCATTCTTACTATGTAATGAGCAAAATGGTAATTTGAAAAGATAAACAAAACCCTAATCTCATACCTTACTATTTCATATATTTAAATTTAATTTAAAACCTGGTCTTTATCATCCTAAAAAAAAATTGGCATTTATATGTTGAATTAACTCATATTATACTTTTTCTTGCATTACTAATTTCTTTTCCATTTTACCACCCACAAATGCGTATGGGCTTTTTTTGCTAATCTTGCCCTGTTGTCAGATTTTGTCAAAGAAGGCGGTCCATGGAATGTCCATTCCTTTTTCTTTATTTGGTTAATCTTTTCCAATTAGAGATCATGATTCCATTCCTACTTTGAACCAAATATTGGCTATATATTGAATAATAGTAAATAGCTGCGAATCATAATGGGAAAGAAGTGATATTTATATTATTTAGATTAAGAATAATGATGTATGATCTATTCAACTCTCATGAAATAATCATTTTAAGTGTCAGATACGCTCTAATAATATTTCATGATAAAAGAAAGATACGGTACTTAGAGTGTTTCTATGAACAAATGTAATGGGAGTGGCTACCCACTACAAAAAAAGAAACTACCCACAATCAAAGAAATCAACCACTCAATACACTTTTTTGTTTCAATAATCATAAAAATGCCGAAAATACTCTAGTAAAATTTGAAAGTGGGCACTAATTTTCAAAGTTCCATTATACTAATCTTAGAGGTTATAAATAGTAATATCATAATTATAAATTATGCCAAAATTATCAGTCCAATTATATTATGGAACATAAATTAATGTAATTTATAAATGTAAATATATTTCGAGATAGAATTAGTTGTTGTAAATGTGTAGACTCAATTAAATATGGATATCGTTTCAACATTCACATTAATAATGGATATTGAGTTACAATTATCTTACTAAATTAATAATGGAGTATGACTTTAAATAGATCAATTATAAAGGAGTATTTTAGTAAATTAATTTGGGACATTAGATAAAAATAAATTTATTAAAATAATTATGTTTAATATCTATCTCCATTATTCCCGTATGATTTTCAATTAACTTATTTACTATAATTAATGTATTATTTATGATGATTATGATTTTTATTTGTTAAGATTGCAATAAATTTTATATTAAATTGCTTCGACTGCTAGCCATACTCTTAAAGTTTTTCTCACTTCCATCGGTACATTTTACCAGAATAAAATGATATTCTTCGTTCTGTTCCTTTCTTTTACTTTTCGATTTAATTTTTTTTTCCATCTTGTTTCGTTCCGTCGTGGAAAACACGACAATTCCTTTCTTCTTTAAATAGGCGGCGATATAACTTTCGATCCCAAATGTCGAATTTCCAAACATCATTTTCAATTTCATATGAAGAAAAATTGTGAGTTAAACAAGAAACAGATAATAGTATAAATAGTCCTTGAATTTTGACATAATGTACAATGTGATTCATGAACTTTTAATTTATTCAATATGATTTCTGAACTTTTGATACATATTCAATGTACTTATTGAATTATATGAAAATATTCAATGTTGTCCTTTCATTAATTAAAGATCAGATATGTTATGCAATTAGATCACATTGCCCTGAAAATTTGCTCGACTCTAGGTTCTCATTGGAATAGTTCTGATTTCTAGTTCCAAGTGAAGTATCACCTGAGAACTTGACCAAATTTGGAACCGGTTTCATAAAATCTAAAGTTCCTAATTTTTCTCTAGGTATTTTTTTCTCTTCTCTCTTCGATCTCACTTAGAAACTTCACGACTCTCTCTCATTTCACCCTCCTCCTCACTTGCTCATGGCTCGCCTTCACTTGTTCTTGCTCGCCTTCGTTCATTTTTTACTTTGAATTGTTTTGTTATTCAAATTATTTTGCTATAAAAAAGAAATAAAAGCAAGTTTTTGAGTAGACCCTAGAAGCGGATCTGAAAAACAAGGTAGATTACGTATTCCAAAGATTAGGAAACCGATTCTAATATGGTAAGTTTCGAGTTCCTTAATCATACTCACAACATTAAATATTTTCATATAGTTCAAAAACTAAATTGAATATCTACAAAAAAATTTAAAAATCACATTGAACAAATTAAAAATTTAAGGACGACATGACATATCTAGCTAAAATTCAGGAATAATATTAAACAAATTAAAAGTTAAAGGACGATATTACACATTGTGCTAAAGTTCATGAATCATATTGAATAAATTAAAAATTTAAAAATCATGCTATGTATTTGTTCAAAATTCAGAAATAATCCGGTCGTTTTCCCCATGAGAACGAACCTTGGATACCCCAAGAAAAGAGAAAAAGAAATTCATTCATATTAATAAAAAGAGAAAAGAAAAGAAAAGAAAAGGTCTGAAGACCGGTCCGGCGCAGTTCGGGAATCAGATCGCAGTTGCCCCTCGCTTTCGCTTGGATGCATCATCGACTTCTTCCTCGTTCTGCAACCTGAGGTAACGAGGGAGACGTTCCACCATGGCCGAGGACGAGGCACCGGTGCTGTACGAGATCCGCCGTCACGCATCGGGGCCGTGCGTATCCAACTACCCTCCTCAGCAGGTCCCCATCCGATGGTTCTTTCATCCCCATATTTCACGAATTCACCGCCTCTTTTGGTTGCTGATCTTGTTCTTGCTTCGCTTCTGAATTCCAGGTGAACGGGGCCCCCGGTGGCAGCTTCCGCTCCTTAATTTCGGGTACGTCTCCGTTTTCTCATCCGAACGCCCGATTCGATCGTGTTCTTTACCGGTTGTGGGAGTGAGTGATGATGGCCGTGTAATGAGAATTTTCGATGCATTGCTATGCTTTTCGGGTTATAAGAGGTTGGCTCTGTTGGGATTTTACGAGGGTCAATGACTGTTCCTGGTTTTATGTGTCTGTGAAGGGGTGAGTCGACTTAAACAGAAATGGGACGAGTACAGGGAGCCGAGGAAACTGAAGAGGCTGATTTCGATGTTCGTCTCGCCGAGTGGCGAGCACGTCGCAGTGGCCGTCGGAAATCGCATAACCATTCTGTGCAGGAAGGATGATTACCGGGAGCCTTGTGGAATCTTTATCAGTAAGATGCCTCTTGGAATATAAAGTTTCGGCTATGTTGGTAGAGTAAAGCAGCTGTTTAGTTTTTCCCCGTTGACAAAGCATTTGTTGAGGGATTATGATGTTTAGGAGACATGCTTTCTCTTGTGTCAAAGGGTCCTGATTTGGAGATGGGGTTATTCTGTCGTGTGAATTGACGACAATGAGATCGGATTTATAGAATGTGGTTTGGGCAGAGCACTGTTTTTGGACCAATGTTTGTTACTGCAGCATTTGCTGTGTCCCATCAGCCAAATGCTGTCAAATCGAGAAGAGGGAACAAACCACATATTATGAACTCAGCATTATGAAGAGGGCATCCCCTAAGATTTGTTTATATCTTGATGAAGCTGGTTTGCTGTTGGCAGTATATGATTTTTCTTTCCTGGGTTTGATTAGATTTTATTTGATAGGGCCAGTCTTTGAGTTCCTAATATATTTTTTCCGTGCCTATTTCAATATGGTTTTGCTGCTCAAGCCCCTGATCAGCAACTTCAGCAACATAAATATTAAACAGTCTTTGTCTTCCTACTAATGTTTTTGCTATAGCCAATTTAACATGATTTCTGAGTTGGTTTGAAGCTTGACCAGCACTTTAGCAATGTAATGAATGAAACACCTTTTTCCCTAACTTCTACTCCATGCATCAGATAGAAGCTTCTGTACCTTTACTGCTGGAGCTTGGTCAGATTATCATGATGTTCTTGGAGTTGCTGATGACTCTGAGACACTGTACTTTATCAAATCAAACGGTAATGAGATAGGGAGAATTATGAGAAGAAACCTGAGAGTGCCTCCACCAATAATTAGCTTGATTGCGCCTGATGATCGCGATATGCGGAAATCTTCATTGTAAGTACTTCCTTGTTGTTCAACAGCTCTGCTGAAGTTTGACATCTCAGGTTTAACAGATATTTATCCAGGTGTGGCTTTACGGTTGTTACATGTGATGGTTCCTTTCAGCATATTGAGATTTGTCAAGATTCAACTGCCTCCGTTTCTTCCACACAATACTCGAATAATAGTTCAACGCTAAAGGGGCAATTGCAAGATATCATCTGTCTCGACTACCATCCTAAAATTTTTTTGCTCGCCGTGGTGGGTAGAGATGTTGGGGGCTTGTCTCTGTCCAAGGGTAGCTCTGGTATAATTTCTACGACCATTATTTGTTTTTGGTCAAATTCTTCGACACTTGTTATTGTTCAATATCTTCTAGCCATAATTGGATATGTTTTTGCACATATTATTCACACCTTAAATCCAAAAGAAAAGGCCGTAACTTTTCCTACACATCTGTATCCAAGGAGGAAAGACATGATGGGAGTCTTAAGCCCTGAAAACCTAACTCTTGTTGTTGACTTTTTCACTAGAATGGTTGATGGGTCTCAATAGAGGTATAGATCAACACTTACAAATCTCTAAAATGACGTTTGGGTCCAAAATATAGCTTTCTCCTTGCTTAATGAAGTTGTGGAACTCTGAATCACAAAGCAGATTACCAGTCACTCCTAAACAGCTTGCTTTAGAGAGCAATCTGATTTTATTATGCTAAGTCTATTTAGTAACTTGGAAACACTAAAATTGCAGGATGCTATTTGCTCTCTTTCTGGCGTAGAAATGCCACATCGGATCTGGAACATCTATACTCTACTGAGTTTAAGGGTGTCTACTCATTGCCAAAAGGTTACCAATGTCACCAATCATATCCAAAGGTGTTGATTTCACCGCGAGCTACATTAGCTGCTGCTTTGGATGTGACAGGAGAGATGCACATTTTTAGGGTGGATACTCGAGGGCTTTCTTTGGTGAATAGCTCTCGAGCCAGTAGAAGTGAATTACAGGACCTTCTCAGCGGTATACTGGATTTTACTTGGTGGTCCGATCGTGTTCTTACTCTTTCAAAAAGAGGTGGAGCAACCACTATGATTGATGTGACAAATGGTTTAAAAGTAATGGATAGTGATCCTGCATATAGTATCTCAGTCTTACAAAGAGTGCAGGAGGTCGAAGGACATTTATTTCTTATAGAGACGACACCATCTGACCATTCAGCTATTAATAAGGAGAAAAATGGCTCGCAAATCATAGAGCAGATTACTGAATATAACTTTGATCAATTTGATCTATCTAGGCTCCAATGGAGCCTGATATCATTTTCAGAGAAATCTATCCAGGAGATGTATAGAATCTTGATTTTCAATAAGAAGTATGAGGCTGCCATGGAGTTTGCACATTGTCATGGGTTGGATAGGGATGACGTTATGAAGTCACGGTGGTTGCACTCTGATCAAGAAAAGCATGCAATAAAAGATTTCTTGATTATGATCGCAGATCAGGACTTTGTACTCGCTCAATGTGTTGAGAAAGTTGGTTCAACAGAAGATGCTGCGAAGTCCTTGCTTGAGCATGGTCTGTGCCTTACCGACCAGTATGCTTTTTCAAAGTCAGAGGATGGAAATCGTGCCATCTGGGATCGCCGTATGACTAGACTTCAGTTATTGCAATACTTGGACAGGTTGGAGACATATATGGGGATTAACATGGGCAGGTAACATGTTCTTTAAAAGCCTAAAGTTGCTTCTTGTAAGAAGTAGGATTATCTGATCTATAACCTCCTTTTTTTTCTTGAAGTATTCTGTATATTTTATGCTTCAATATTAACAATTCATGCGAAATGTGATTGTTAGAGCGACTTGAGCTTTCAAATGTTATGACACTAGTATGCATTGCATGGTCAAGAGTATTGTTATTGTCAAAAGTGGGAGCCCTATCTTATGGATGTATATTTGTCTGTCACTAGAATGGTCAACTTAGATCTTGGCCATTTTGGGAAATAAGTGTGTAGTCCTTTTGTCTAAGCATTCTTTAGCTGGAATTTCCCCTATATAAGAGCTGGAAATTTTAATGAGTATGTTTGATGTTGCATCTCATGTTGTGGAGGATAACATCAACTTTTTTCTGTTTCTAATGGTTCAAAATTTCAATTTTCTCCCACCAGAGAAAATGTGAACCTGGAGACACGTGATCCTCACACTTCAGGGGCTCATGATTTGGCTTTTATCAGTGCCTACTTTTTACAGAGTGATCTATTTGGAAACAGTAAATCTAGTGTGGTTATTGTAGATAGATGATGGAGGCCTAGCCAGGAATTTCTGCTTATCTTTTTGCCCCCCTGTGAAGGCAGTATCTAGTTATGGTGTGTTTATGTCGGAAGATCCTGGATTTCTTTGGCTTGATTGTCTATACAAACGGTTCAAGTCATATAGCACTGCTTTGTGGGCTGTTATATCTATTCCAGTTATATTGATTGCTAGAATAAGAAAATATTCTTTAGACCTTAGATGTGTCAGAGCTTTAATTGAGATTTTGTATCTAGTTGCTCTTTACAAGCCACACAGTCACATGCATGTCGGCCTGGCTTCTATCTTTTGTAGTTTATTTCATACTTTCCTTTGTCCTTTGAACTTTTGATTATTTAACTACATCAAATAACCAATGGCATGATAGGGTTCATTTTGTTGCTTAAGTGAGAATTGTCCAACATGTGGGATGCTCTCCTTCTTTGGTATGGTTGTGATACTAATGAGAAGCTCCTCATTCACTAAAACTTTATTTTTGTGACCAGAATTTTGTATTGATGCCCATATCTGGTGACCGCTATCATGTAGTTATCATCTTTATAACACTATTATGTAGACCATTTTTGTGATGGTTTCTACTGACTTCCAATGACATAGTCTTCTGCAGGTTTTCTATACAGGAGTATCTTAAATTCCGCGACATGCCTCTGAATGATGCTGCTGTAAAACTAGCTGAAAGCGGGAAAATTGGTGCCCTCAACCTACTGTTCAAGCGTCATCCTTATTCTTTAATTCCTTTCATGTTGGAAATTCTAGCTGCAATTCCTGAAACAGTTCCAGTGCAGACATATAGGCAGCTTCTTCCAGGGAGTCGGCCTCCTGCTAATATTGTTTTGAGGGAAGAAGATTGGGTTGAATGTGAGAAGATGGTAAACTTCATTCAGAAATTGCCAATGGATGATGAGACTGCTATCAAGTTTAAAACTGAACCAATTGTCAAGCGATGCCTAGCATGTTGTTGGCTGCCAACTGATGAAATCTTAAACTGGTATAAGAAGAGGGCTGTAGATATTGATAGTTTCAGCGGGCAGCTTGACAACTGCCTCTACTTAGTTGATGTTGGTCGGAGCACAGGCATCAATGCATTGCAGCACTTCTATGAGGATATTTCATACTTAAACCAGCTTATTTACACAGATGGCGTTGATGGTGACTTGAATATTAGTCTGAGTCTTGTTGCATGGGAGGACTTGTCAGATTATGAGAAGTTCAAAATGATGCTCAGAGGAGTCAAGGTGGAAACCGTGATTGAGAGGTTACACAACAAAGCGATGCCCTTTATGCAAAATAGGTTGCATGGAGCAGCTTTGTTTTCTGAAGATAAGGTCGAGTCATTTTTGGTTAGATGGCTAAGGGAGATAGCTTCAGAAAATAAGTTAGATCTTTGCTTGGTGGTCATTGATGAAGGATGCAGAGATTTTGGACATAATGGCTTTTTCAAGGATGAGGCTGAAGCTGTGGATAGCACTCTGCAATGCATATATCAATGCTCTAGTACTGATCAGTGGAGTAACATGGCTACCATATTGTCAAAGCTTCCACAGGTGCAAGGTGAGTTTGTCTTTTCATATAGATGATTTGTGAGAAACAATAGGCTGATCATTCTAATGGCTAGGTGAGTTTTGTCTTTCCATAAAGGGTATTTGTAACATGCCAATAAATGAATGTTACTAAGTGGTAAATGAGCTAATGGAAAAAAAAAGGGGGCATATAATCTCCTTTCTGGTTCTTTGAGCTCGTAACCTTTTTGAGGGGGAAAAAGAAGGTTGTGACTAGCAGCTGTGGAAACCACTTGAGATGCAGTACAATCTGTTGTAATGGGGCTTCTGTAGACTCGGACTCCCATGGAGTACGGCATCAAAAACTTAGAGGGATACGGTAGATTTTGGACTGAATAATGATGTTGCAACAACATGAGCCAAATTACGTAAAGCTAAATGTAGCCAATTCGGTTTTAGAATATCGACTTTGTTCTGTTAGTAAATTAATTGACCAAACAGTGTAATGCATGTAACATCACCTATTGTACTTTCAATTTTCTGTTTTTAGGATGATATTTTCTGGATTTTGTTATTGGTTAGTGGAAACACAGAATAAGCAGATGTTATTATAATTGCTAAACTGGTTTTGTTGCGGTTTGCAGTAGGCTAGTGGGATTATATTGCGGACTTTTATGAGCTAGATACTTAGCTTAGAAGTTAGTGGCAAGCTTTGATTTAACTGCAGAGGCAAACTTACCCTCAGACTCGTTTAGAAAAGTTAGGAGTATATGTTCTTCATATTTGTGTGTTATTGAGTTCTGTATAATATATTAATCAGCCTTTTTTTTCCACTCATGCCAATGAGAGAGATTTTACATATTACGTATATCTTAAATGTTATTTTACTTAGTTGGATATGTAAGACAAGATGTACAGAGCAAACCAAGCTTCTCCAGAGGGTTTTATCATTCGTTGTGATGGACCGACAAAATATATTGACCAACAGGATTGATCTAGTTGTTTATAAAATTTACTTTTGTTTGTGGAAGTATTGCAAACCTTCCTATTATTCCATGCATTATTCTGCTTTTCCTTTGTTTTGACAAAAATCATATGAAACATAGAATAAGATTGGATAGAAGTTTTATTCATGGTAGTGGTAGATAACAAAAATATCCCTCTGTACGTGAATTTGATGAATACTTATACTAATGACTATGTATTTGTAAAATACCGCGGGTCCTTTGGTACAAGAATTTTCAGACATTTAGCTTGCAGATATCCCATAATTCTCTCTCTCTCATCCTTTCCATCTTCCTGTGCTTGGTTGATGGGATCTGCAAGTTCTACAATCAAAGGTTGGAATATCTCATTTGATCTAGCTAGTTGCTTTGTGCTTAAAGCGAAAGCCAGATCTTGAAGTTTGAATGCATCAGCACCAGAACTTAAGGTTAATGGAGCCCATAGGAACCAAGTGTTCTATGAACAAAAATGGCTAATTTAAGCCTTACAGCAGGACTTTTGCTGTCAACTAGAATAGCCTAGAAGACATGTATTAATATGGATTGTAGGCCAAGGCTAACGAAGGTACTTCTAGCGGATGGTAAGATATTGGTCTTTGCCTACTGTTGGGATGTGCAATTGATGAGGTGAGCAGGGGCCTCTGCCCCACGGAGCCACCGTGAAGTAAAGAATGTATGTGTCAAAGTTTACTCAGACAGTCGACTTTCATATTGTATAGCTTTAGGGTTGATGACTATTACTCAGGGAATGCGGATAAATATGGTGGTAAAGCAGCTCATTCTTATAGCTATATTCTTGACATTGGACCAGGCTGTTGGTATATAGTACTGATGAATGTGCATTTTGAGTAGCCAAATTTGCTTGCAAAGGCACTAGAACCTTCTAGCTGATGGTAAAATCTTGATCTTTGCCTATTGTTGGGACATGCAATTGATGAGGTGAGCAAGGCCTCCGCCCCAAGGACCCATCCTGAAGTAAAGAAAGTATTTGTCAAATTTTATTCTGTTGACTGTCATATTGTATAGCTTTTGGGTTGATGACTAGAATTCAGTGCAGATTAATATGGTGGTAAAGCGGCTCATTCTTATAGCTATATTCTTGACATTGGACCAGGCTGTTGGTAAATTTTACTGATGAATGTGCATTTTGAGTAGCCAAATTGCTTGCAAAGGTACTATAACTTTTTAGCCGATGGTACAATCTTGGTCTTTGCCTGTTGTTGGGACATGTGATTGACGCAGAGCAAAGCCTTCCACCCCAAGGACCCACTGTGAAGTAAAGAAAGTATTTGTTAAAATATTGTATAGCTTTAGGGTCGATGATTACTATTCATTTGAATGCACATTGAATTGGTGGTAAAGTGGCTCATTCTTGTAACTATGTTCTTGACATTGGACTAGGTTGTTGGTATATTGTAATGACAAATGTGCATTTTGAGTAGCCGAATTTGCTTGCTTTTAATAATGTAGGGTAATTAGGTCATAGCAGGCCTTTTAATGTCTATAAAAACTGATTTTAGGATAATGAAATAGGTAATGCTGATCTTGAGGGAAGACTCAAGCTGGCAGAAGCCCACATAGAAGCGGGGAGAATATTGGCATTTTACCAGGTCTGTCTACCTCATACTTTACCAATGCATTAGCCTTAGGGCTCTTAGGTTTTTGTTAATCATTCAATTGTGCTGATATTATCTGGAAAGTTCTTTGGTAGGTAACTTGCATGAGTGGTAACTTCTAATTGTGTTTAGATGGTTGGGTTTACTCCATGCAGCATATGCATCTTTCCTCCTTGAGCTCATTATTAAATTGTTGATGAACATCTCAATTTTAACTGCCTGTATAGACTAATTTTGGGGCCATGTGTGTCTTCATCCCTAATTGGAGAAAATTTCCACCAATTAGTCTTATGATTGGTGGTTACAAATATGGACATCACTCATATTTACATTCAAATGAGTTTTCATGAGGATGATATTCATAACCTGTAACCCATCAATGAGAGGCATGGTTAAAGGAAAAGATAGCTGAAATTCTATTGGTTAGCATTGTGGTTTTATCATCAAAGAGGAAATCTTAGTAATGTAAATGCGTCATTCCAAAACTTTTAGGCCTATATGACCAAAATTGTTCATTTTCTCTATTTTATATGCAAGTCTAAACGAGTGTCCTCTTTCTTTTTAAGCATTAATTTTGTCATGATGATGGGTAATGCTGGTAGTGCATAACATTTGAAGCCTCATTAGCATATGTTGATGTTATTGTTATGTTCATCAGGTTCCAAAGCTGATAAGCTTTTTTGTGGAGGCACATTCAGATGAAAAACTTGTGAAGCAGATATTCCGCCTTATACTGTCCAAATTTGTTCGCCGCCAAGCTGGCCAATCAGATAATGATTGGGCAAGTATGTGGCGTGATATGCAATCAGTGTGTGAGAAGGCATTTACTTTTCTTGATGCCGAGTATATGTTGATTGAATTTTGCAAAGGACTGCTGAAGGCTGGCAAGTTCTCTCTTGCTAGAAATTACTTGAAGGGTACAAGCACAGTTGCTTTGGCACCAGAAAAGGCCGAGAATCTCGTTATTCAAGCAGCCAGAGAGTATTTTTTCTCTGCATCCACTCTTGCTTCCACAGAAGTAAGCAAGTAGTTCGATTTATTATGAAAAGTCATGAGGCTATTTTGGTTGACTTGTCTGTTCTAGTTTTTCATTTACTGGTAATATTGGGAAAATGAAGGCAACTTTTCAAAGGGCCTGCCCCATTAATTACAGTGTACTGGTTTTTTCCTTGGTTAGCAAAAAACACTGTACCTTCAAATGAATTCAGGACCAAAACAAAAAATTCAGGAGATTGGCATACGTCATAGGCAATGGAAGAATTTGGTGTGTATTGTATGCACTTGCGATTGTCTAACTTCCAGAAAATTTGCCATTTCATTTATGCTATATGATTATGTTTCCACTTTTCATCTAGATGTGATGAATCTCACAACAAGACAATGTCATGGATATATGTCCGTGTCTCTATTTTTTTTTATGTTCCTTGGGCGAACATACGCGAATGAGCCTCTTGTTTGCAAGTTTTTAGGACATCTTATAGCTCAGTGAGGAGTGCCTGTCAATAACATTTTTGATTTTGGACCCAGTATTTTAGAGTGAAATGGAGAGCTCATACCATGTAGATGTTCTAAAATTTTTGCTACATGTCTATATTCTATCCCATCTAAATTATTATTTTGTAAAACTTTTTTTAGATCTGGAAGGCCAAGGAATGTTTGAATCTGTTTCCTGGCAGCAGCGCAGTTAAAGCAGAGAATGATATAATTGATGCACTTACAACCAAGCTTCCAAGGTTTGGTGTGACTCTTCTACCTGTGCAATTCAGGCAAATAAAAGATCCAATGGAGATTATTAAAATGGTGATAACAAGTCAGCCTGGAGCTTATTTAGATGTAGATGAAATAATTGAGGTTTCCAAGCTTCTTGGATTAAGGTCGAAGGATGATATATCAGCTGTTGAGGAAGCTGTTGCTAGAGAAGCTGCAGTTGCTGGTGATCTGCAATTGGCATTTGATCTATGCCTTGTTTTGGTTAAGAAAGGACATGGTTTCGTATGGGACCTATGTGCTGCTATAGCTAGAGGTCCTGGCCTTGAAAACATGGATGTTAATTCCCGAAAGTTGCTGTTAGGTTTTGCTCTAAGCAACTGTGATGAGGAGTCCATTAGCGAGCTGCTCCATGCATGGAAAGACCTAGATATGCAAGGCCAGTGTGAAACCTTGATGACGTTGACAGGGGCTGGTCCTAGTTTTTCAATTGAAAGTGCCCTGGTGAACTCAGATCCAGTAGAGCAGACTGAAGAAGCTTCTAGTTTGACTGCTGGCGTAGTACCTATTAATGGAAGTACAACAGATAATCGAGCGAGTCATCTTGGTACTACCAAAAATATAATTCTTAGCATTGCTAGAGACTTGCCACTTGAGACTGGGAGTATGTGGGACTCTCTAATTCTGGAGAACGAGAGGATATCATCTTTTGCTGCTTCAGAACTTCCCTGGTTGATTCAATTAAGTAGGACAGTGGGATCCAGTAAAAAATTGAATTCTGGCTTAATTTTTGGAGAAAAGTATGTAAATGTTAGAGCATATGCTGTGGTCACCATACTGTCTTGGCTAGCAAAAATGGGTTTTGCTCCCAGAGATTATCTGATCGTGTCTCTGGCAAAGTCAATCATAGAATCACAGGCCACTGAGTGGGAAGACATCTTGGGATGTTCAGTCCTGTTGAACCTTGTGGATGCCTTTAATGGTGTAGAAGTAATTGAGGAAGAGCTGAGAAGAAGGCAGAATTACCAAGAAATATGTAGCATTATGAATGTGGGGATGAAATATGGTTTATTGCACAACTCTGGAGTGGAGTGTGAGGATTTCAACCGGAGGAGGGAGCTGCTACTGACGTTTTTCAAGGAGAAGCACATGCCAGTTAGCTCAGGTAATTAATTTTATATCTCCATAAGATCAGTATACAGAAAATATGCGCATAATACTTTGTGTTGTCTTTACTTTTTTGGCACACCGATATAATTGTCGATTTCTTTGCAGATGAAATGGAAAAATTTGGAAATGTACAGTCAACATTCTGGAGGGAATGGAAACTGAAATTGGAAGAAAGAAAGCATGTGGCCGATCATTCTAGAGTGCTGGAACAAATTATTCCTGGTGTCGACACTGCACGGTTTTTGTCTGGTGATACTGACTACATTGAAAGTGTTGTTTTTTCCTTGATTGAAAGTGTGAAAATGGAGAGGAAGCACATCTTGAACGACTTGTTGAAATTGGCAAACACATATAGCTTGAATCGGTCTGAGGTAGTCAGAGCTTATTCATATTATTAGAGATGTTCAAATGCATGTTTTTGTCAGTAACTGATATTTGTTTCTCAATTTTCTGTTCTTTTTCCCCCCTGCAGGTGCTTTTAAGGTTCCTGAGTTCTGTCCTTGTTTCTGACATATGGACCAATGATGATATCACAGCTGAGATAGCTGAAGTTAGGGGAGAAATTGTTGCCTATGGTCAGAGAACTGTTGAAACTATTTCAATGATGGTCTATCCTGCTATTGACGGGCACAAAAAACACCGGCTTGCTTACCTATATAGTCTAATCTCGGACTGCTGCATGCAGTTGGACAAAAAGAAAGAGTCATTGCCACTGATGCACCCAGATCAAGCAATCATAACTTCCTCTGGGTTGGCAAGGTTCTACAAGGTAATTGAGCAAGAATGCAAAAATATTTCTTTTGTGAAAGATCTGAATTTCAAAAACATTGTCGGATTAGACGGGTTGAATTTAGAGTGTTTCCGAGATGAAGTCTATCGGAATATTGATGAACGTAGTGTGGAAGCCTTAGCTAACATGGTACAAGCTCTTGTCAGTTTGTATGCTGGCATTGCACCTGAGGGACTTATATCATGGCAGGATGTTTACAAACATTACATCCTCAGTTTGTTGATGCCGTTGGTGGGTAATGAGAGAACTAATTTCACTGTCGAAAGGCCTGAAACATATCAGGGATTTATTGGTCAGGTTGAGCACAAATATGAGATTTGCAGAAAGTATATAAAGCTCTTGACAGATTCAGATATTTATGAAATAATGAAGCGGTTCTTTATGGTCAGTGTACCTGATACTGCAATTCCTGGAAGTTTACTGGATAGCTCAGCTTGGCAAGAATGTCTAATCCTCCTCATGAACTTCTTTATCAGATTGACTGAAGATATAGAGGAAGTTTCATGCCATGAGAGATCACGAGAGATTCTTAGGTTCAATCCAACATGTTTCATGAAGTGTCTTAAAAGTTTTACGAGGCTAGTGATTGAGGATAGTGTTTCCCCAAGTCAGGGATGGGGTACTATCCTTGGTTGCATCAACTCTGAGCTTATGGGGGGTGTTGCTTCCGAATCATCAATTTTTTGCCGAGCTATGATTTTTTCAGGTTGTGGGTTTGGATTGGTTTCAGAAGTATTTTCTGAAGCGGCATCACAGTGTTCATCCAGTTTGGAAGATGACAAAGAAATGCAAGGTCTTCCTGCTTTATATCTAACTATATTGGAACCAATTCTACAGGGCCTAGGTAGTGAAGTCCCTGACTATCAGAATTTGTGCAGTTTGTTATCGTCTTTGAGTAAGCTAGAAGGCGATATGGAGAAACAGAAAGTGGTCAGACGTGTGGTTTGGGAAAGAATGGCCAATTACTCAAATGATTTGCAGTTACCTGGCCATGTTCGAGTTTATGCTCTTGAACTTATGCAGTCAATTGTCGGTAGACCTATTAAGAGCGCCTTTACGGAGCAACAATTAAATGTTCTACCCTGGGAAGGATGGGATGAGTTGCATGATACAGGTGAAAGGAGAGTAACTAGCCCAAGTCAAGGGGTTTCTGATTATTCTGATACTTCTAATAGGTTTACAAGCACTTTGGTTGCCCTTAGATCATCACAGATAATGGCACCCATCTGTCCCAGCTTAGAGATAACTCCGGATGACCTCTTGGACATTGGCACAGCGGTTTCTTGCTTCTCAAAATTATGTGGAGCTGCTGATACGGACTCCTATCTTAAAGCTCTAGTCGCTGTTTTGGGAGAGTGGGAAGGGCTTTTTGTGGTTGGAAAAGATGACAAGAATTCTGCAGAAGTGACTGATGCAGGAAATGACTGGGACAATGACGATTGGAATGAAGGCTGGGAAAGCTTTCAGGAAGTAGAGCCACTCAACACAGAAAGCAAAGGAAGTTGTTTGTCTCTCCATCCCTTGCACGTTTGCTGGTCTGAGCTAATCCAAAGACATGTAGCTCTGTCCCTTTTTGGGGATGTTCTACGATTCTTGGATCTATCTCTGTCAAAACCAAATGGCATAGTACTTGACGAAGATAATGCTCGGAGCTTGTGCAAGATGGTGCTTGGAAGGGACTTTCTATGGGCTTTCAAGATGATGATGTTGCTTCCTTATGGAGATTTGCACTTGAATTGTCTGGATGCAGTTGAAGAAAACCTGAAACCAGAAGGCATGACAGACAAAATAGGCAAGGATCTTGACATCCTGATTCTTGTGCTCTATTCAGGGGTCATCTCTAAGATAATTTCCAGATCCTTGTATGACAGTTCTTTCACTTATATATGCTATTTGGTCGGATACTTCTCACGTCAGTGTCAAGAAGCATGTTTATTGAGGCTTGCACATAAAGAAACAAGCTCAAGTGAAGATGAGAGGCCATCCTTAATTGTTTTCGAAAGAATCCTCCTCCCCGCCTTCATATGTGAACTTGTAAAGGCAGATGAGAAGATGCTTGCCGGATTTATTGTCACCAAATACATGCACACTAATGCATCTCTTAGTCTCATCAATATCGCAGAGGCTGGTCTTCGGAGATATCTTGAAGGTCAGCTGAACAAACTGCATCGCGAAGACCTTGATCTTGAGACAACGATCCCCTGTCTAGTACTGAAACATGCTGTTTCAAGTTTGTTGGGTAGGTTGGTTGATCTGATCCCTTCTGCATTGTCTTTGCTGTCTGCAAGATGATAGGAGACCATCTGGATGGCCTTTCATGTTTAGGGTTGTTGTAGAGTTTGAGAGTGAAGTTCTTTCTATATGCCTCTCCTTGACCCAAATTTTTGTACCTATTCTCGACCCCTTGGTTTTCTCTGTTATAAGGGGTTTCATAGAAAACAGATGCATGGGGTTATACATACTGAAAATGGTAAGATACTGTCTGACATGAAGCATGAGCACACCTGCACGATTCTCATCTTGATCTAGCCATTGTCTAAATGAACACGTGTTGAACGTCATCGTAGTCTCCAAACTCACTTGCTCAAGGGTACTTGAATTTGGATCATTTCAGTTCTCCGCAAGAGAGCTTCAATAAACTATTTTCTGGATACAGCTCTTGATATCTAAAGATTAGCAATGCAAATGCCACTGCTACGAGATTGTTTTGCTTTCTACCTTGTAGGGGCAAAATTACTCAGAATAGCCCGAGTTAAGCATCAAGCCTTATCAAAGCTGGTAGTCTCCTCTTGGTGTCCACTGCTCTAACCGCATCAATCCTTTACTTTGTAAAGGGGATGATTGTAAAAGCTACGATTTTCACATTTTACCACGAGAGCTTGATCCCATGGCGAGACAAGTCAATCTAGACCGGTCACAAACTAACACATATAGAAGGTTTGTGACATAAATTTAGGTCTCGGTGAATAACACAAATTCTCGGATAAATGAGGTGTTGCGGTTCACTACGTCCTTCTCATCGTCGATAAAGAAATCAAACACTATATTTGGAACGGACGAACAAAATTCAAGATAATACTAGAAACTTTAGCCAAAAAGTAGTACTTATAGTGCCTACGAGAATAAAACACTTGTCTGGATTTGGGTCAATTGATTGAGTTCATCACAATCATTGATCTTATGGGTCTTATGGAGGACTATATAAGGGACTCAAATGATCAATAATCCAGTGGATCCAGATTTAGGCAGGACTTTTTTTTTCACAAGGATAGCAAGTAGGAGACAACTAGCTTCAATTTACCATAACCTTTAGACTTGATTGTAATTTTTGAGAGTTTCAAGTTTTGATTTCTCTTTCATGATAAGATTTAGAATTTCATGTGCACTTATCCAAACTCCTTATGGTTAATAATGTAATGTTTTATGATTATTCGTTAAAATTTAAATTCTAGTAACATGCAAGTTATCTTTAAAATTTGTTAATTATCGAACTGATGTGCCATAAAACAATCTCAACAGACACTATGCCACTTCTTTTCCTTAAATCGAATTGAACGTCATGAATTTGTAAATGTGGTCCTATTGTTAGTATGACTCAATTAATTATGTGCCACCTGGCTTTATAACCGATCGAACATGACACTTAGTAAAATTTGGTCCAAAAAGCTACGGTTTACATTGATTGGCCAGGCACTCGTTATCCAGATTTCTAGCTGGGCAAGCATGATAAGATCGAAGAGGACGGTGCTGCGATCACAATGAGTTCAAAGCCAAGCAAGCATAAAGAGATCGAGAAAGCAAAGGCAGATCAAAGCTTCAACTTGGTAAGATTTTCCAGTCAAGCATGGGATGGTGTTGTTTCAGGAAAGAATCCTTGAAAAATGCAAGGCTCAGTAGCAAAAGTGGCTCTTCCTTCCAATTTCACTTTAATCAAATTCATTTCATATGTGGACAAGCAATTGCCCTTGTGGTTTTAGTATAACGAAACAATTACGACTCGACCTGCTCCTCGAAGGCCCCCAAAATGAGTACTCCATTAATAACACAGTGTGCCGATCATTCTCGGAGTGTTTATTTATAAATCACTTAACAAGGCATTACCCATTTGATGTTACATGCTCCCTCATCAGTGCTGGCTTGTATCGTCAAGCAATACTCTCCCTCATTGTCCCATACAAATTATCCAAGGTCTCTCTCCCTACTAGTCACTTGCCGCTCTCAATGAAGTAGGCATAGGCCTAGTCCATCGATAGACATAAATTTCTTAGAGAGCATCTTACCCCGGTACCATCTCTAACAACTTGGCCCGTTTCATGTAGGCCAAGTCTCAAAAGACATACTCTGCAACCACATAAAGTGGTAACCATTTGGGATCTGCATTTACTTTCGAATCAATCAACAAGGCCTTTCCAATCCGATGTGGGACTTTAAGACACCACAAAAAACTGATATTTAGTATTGGTACACTAACTAATGTGGCAGGATGGACTAAAAGTGAACATTTAGATAAGTGGTTCATTGCTAATGCTAGACCAAAGAATGTCATTTTATTTAGTATACCAATTTCTCATAATAGTAATAGCATACCTACGACTGTTAACTTTCCGGTGTGGCAGTGTGACCCCCCTCGAGAGTCGTGACGCCTCAGTATTACTAAAACCAGTTAGTTTTCAAGCCCGCGGCAAGACGATTGTTAATTAGTTCGAAATTGACTCTTCAATCTAGTTATTGATCTGATGATGCTTGATTCTGCCTTTAGCACTAAGAGTCAGATGTTAGTATTTCCGAACTAGCATCTAAAAGAGACTGATTTCTTGATGATCCGATGATATGACAAATACCATATACTAAAATACAATGAACAAACACAAAACTTCCTTCAAAAGAATCTCTCTATTTCATTTATAGACTGTGCCAGTGTACAGGTCCTTCATGGCCTTCTTGGGCCTCCTCAACAGTAAGGTTGTGCTTTGGGTCCTCCTCCAATGGGAGACGGTATGTCTTCAGGGGCTCTTCTAGGCTTGACCCATCTTCCATACTCATTACAAACGAGACCCTTGTTGGCCAATTGGTTCCAAGAGCGAGGCACTCTCAGCTCATCCACCAGCATGTCACATGCCTTGTTCACTAAAGCCACATCCCTCTTGGCATCCACCCTAAAATTGGATCTTGTGCTCAGAAACCCATCCACCAGATGGAGATAAGTCTCCACCATGTGAAACCCTAGGAAGTTGAACCCATGCTTCAAGTAAGGTGATGATTGGACATCCAGCTTCAATTCAGCCCCAGCATGAGTGTACACCCAATCCAATGCCCCAGTTATGTGCTCATCAAACCTGTCCAATGTTTCATTGAAAACAAGGCCAGGCATTTTGGGGACTATGTCTTGCTTCACTACTACTCTTAGGGTTTTGACCCCCTTTTGGCGTAGCTCGTCTCTAAATGCACCATTCCCAACTCTTGGTGCACCAAAGGATATGACACTAATGGGGAGGTTTGGGATGGTGGATGATGCTTCATGAGCATTGAGGAGAGCCAATGCACCTCCTAAGCTATGGCCAGTTATGGTGAGGCTCACTTCCTCTCCTCTGTCTCTATAGAGATTCACGAGCTTACATATCTCGCTCATCACTTGCTCCGATGCGCTCGATTTGTTGTACCTCGTGGACTCGCTTTTGGAGGTGTAGATGCTTAGGAAACCATGCTCTACCTTAGCATGATGATCATTTCCATGCCCAATTGGCTCTAACTTCCTTTGGAAGTCCTCGTACCACTCCGATGGAGCCACTGTGCCCCGCCATGCCACCAAGATATCCCGGCGCCCAATCCGGCGCGTCTCCTCGTCGTCGCTATATGCTACGTAGCCGATCCAATTGGAATCCTTGCTCCACATGTCCGCCAGTCGGGACCTCTCTAGCCATCTTGGGATCTCCACGTGGGACATCGCGTAAATGTACTCGGTGACTTTGTAACCGTTTTGGTTCAAGCCCAACTCGCCAAAGAGCTTATGCTTATTGTACCTACAACTGCCGCAGTACTCCGAGAAGGAGTCGAAGTCGAACGCATCATACGTTGCCTGCGCAAACTCCCCATACTTGATTATCTCCCTCCGGAGCCAAGGGTGGAGGGGGTCGAGGAGGTTCTCCCAATCCGACGAACCATGGATTTCGCGCCACTTATCGGATATCACCTCCTTAGGAGACTTCGTCAGGGCAGAGAATTTCTCCTCGATATCATGCAAGGTGACCCACTTGGAGAAGCGGAGATCCTCGGTCCGCGGAGGCGCATCGACTTGAAGATGGAGGAGATTCGATAGCGATTCGGCAAGACAAGTGGCTTGGCTCGATGAGCTTGTGTGTGGTGGATTGAGAACTACCTCCTTTTGGGCACGAGCGATGGATGGTGATCTCTTCTTGGTGGATCGAGTGATGGAAAGTGGGTTGTAAAGCATGGAAGAAGTTGCCATGCTTGGAAGGTGACGATGGAGATTGCCAACCAAATTCTTCAAGAAATGCTTGGAAGTACAGAGATTTTGAGTTCAGAGAGACAGAGAGAGAGAGAGAGAGATGGAGATTGGAGATATATGACTATGTTGTCCGGAAACTGGGGGTTTTGAATGTTTCAAAGTCTTGACTTGAACCGTTGAACGTACGCTACGCGAGTCTTTGTACGGTTTTAGTAATTTTTTTTAAAGCTTGTTGTGCCGGGTCAAGGTGACCAAGATCGAAGCTAGTTCAAACAAGAAATGGCAAAATTTCCAGAAATGACCCTTTCAAGGTGAAGATACCTGTGCTTTCTTTCTTCCCATCCGTCCTTTGAAAATAAATTGTGGTCCCACCAAAAAGAAAACAGAGAAATAAAGGACTTGTAATACGTTAGTTCAAATAATGTGTTTAATTTGTGAACCGAGTATGCGTACGTCGTTAACGTAAGGTATCCCATGTCAAATAACTGATGGGGAATGAATATCTTGTTAGCTCATAACTTAATTGCTCGAACTTTTTTAAAGAAACTGAGTCCAATTAGACTGGCTAATTTAATTAAACTACATTCTGATTCAAGATGATGTGAGCAAGATAAGTGCAATCTAGAGTGTGTTTGTTTCGCAAAAAATGAATTATCCATAATAATCGCTTGTACCCGTTACAAAAATGAATCAACGAAAAATATTTTCCTTATCCATAAAAATATTTAGACATTATATTATCGTCTATAATGGTAATATTTCTCGTTGACTAAGTAATACAAGCGATCATTTCTACTGCCCAAACTAAGTTGCCGGCTTTCTTTGGCTTGATAACTTGTGCAAAATTTGCTTGGCCCGGTGCATGAGTGATGATGAACTGCTTATAGTTTCGCATGCAACACAAAATCTGCTGCCATTGTCTTAAAGAAAAGAAGAGAAGAAGTTAAAAACACTGTGTTTTCTCGAAAGAATCAAAGTCAAGGGACGAGGGGTATTCCCGGTACTTCGGATGGCGCCTGAATTCCTAACCCCCTTGAATTAGCGTGGGGGAGAACTTCGAACGTTTCCGCGTTGACTTTCAACGCGCCTAACTAGCGTTCCCACGACCACTTGTTAGTACCATATCATATACATGCATAGACCCAGTTATACTTGGTCCAAACCCTCATTTTATATTTGAAATTCAATTTCTTAGAAGTCATGGGGCTGCGCAAGTATAGTCTTTCTCCATCATTTACCAATAATATCTTAATTTTTCACACCAACTCACATCTTGACAACCCATGTGTAGAATATAATCCCCCCTCCAAAAAAAAAAAAAAACGAAATCATATTGCATTTCAGAAATAAGATTTGATCATAAGCGCGTCTCGCGACTGAAATATTACTTGCGAAAATCCTCTTTTTCATTTATGACGCACCTCACGAAATTATTTCTTATTATTGTCATCGACATAGTAGCATCGTATTTGCTAATATATGTCTTTATTTTCTCTAAATAGAAAGGACAGACAAAGTTGGGGGACAACCGTATATATACGTTGGTCCAGCTCTCTATAAATTGAGCAAAATTATTATTAATTTTTCTTTTGTGATAGATAAGAATTGCCCAGTCCAATCAACTTCTCGGGGCTGGCTAATCATGTGTACAAAAGCCCAAGCCGCTAATGGATATTATAAAAAAAATCATCATAGCTGCCGATGTAACCCCACCGCATAGCTTGAAGAACAAAAGCTAAGTAATAAAACAATGTCACAAAATTAATGCATGCCCCGGATCGAACCACACGGATCAGATCAGTAAGTTAATTCATATAATTCTCACAGGTAGAGCTGACAATTCATGTTAACATGTAGGGATGGATATGCAGGGTGGGGAATCCGTATCCTACGGGGCACTGCCCCGAATCTAAGGCTACGTTTGGTGATCTGAATTTGAGTCCGGATATAATATTAAATGATCCTATTAGGTGTTTTGTGACATTTGCCGGACTGCATAAATTCGGATAGAATGCCCGATAAGAAATCCGGCCTAGGGGAAGGGATAATCCCGGATTAAATATAAAATTTTAAAAATTAACTTAGCAATTCTCACGTAACAAGAAAACCCCACCTCAAGCGAGACTCACCCTCCTTGGCATTTCTCACCTGCAACACCTCACCACTCCGGCAGCCGTCCACCATGATGGTCCATCACTTCGGCGTCCTCGAGGATTCTCGGTCTCCATTGTTCCATGATCTCTCTTGGTAGACTCTGAACTAAGCGTTCATCAAGTGTTTGATGAAACGCCAAAGAGAGATGGTCCACGCCTTCAGTTCAAACTTTTGCTTAATGGAAGAGGTCATGAATGTTGAAAGTTGTCAAGCTCTCAAGATTGGACTGCTTGTTGACAACAATGGTTGAGAGGGTTTGAGTCGTCACGTACACGACAAGCTATCGAAGATGGGATATTAAAAGATTTTCAACAAAAGGATTTTAAAACATTTTCAATTCTATCTTAGGTTGCAGATTTTCAAAAAATTTCAAATCCTATATTAAATTGCACCAAACATTTGATGAGATATTTCTACAATTCATATGATATCTAGAGGATTTCAAATCCCCATTTATCATATACTATCCCAATCCGAATCCGGATGCCCAAATGCACAAATTTCACCTTTCCAGAAAAGAGGAAGATGATAGACTCGAGAGATACATAAGTTCTTTATTAGAATTCTCTAAAGCCTTTATCTTCATTGGAAGGTGTAGGATGGTTAATGCAACCGTAACAGAAATCAGTATTTCATTCGCGGAAGCAGGATTTGCAGACGCGGTCGAAATCGACAGAGGAGATGCATGCCCGATCGGATGACTTCATCCATCGGTAGAACATGCATTTGAACTGCCGAGGATGTGGGCCAAAGTTGTACAGTGGCATATTATTACCAGCACGATGATGATCATGGACAGTGGCACATTATTACACTATTTCCTAATCGGTATTGGGAAATTCATCCTGTTGAAGGACAGTGCAGAACCCAATTGAACTAGAGGAAACATGAAATTGGAGCGGGAAGGCATATTATAAGTAGGAAATTGCTAATAGAACCATTAAAATTGAGTTCTTTAAGGCTGTCTTGGAGCGTGTCATAGGTAATAGGGAAAGCTATTTTTTGCTCGGTGATCCTCAGGGGATATTTGAGTTTTGAAGATGACGATGGCGAAGAGACACGGGAGAGAGTGGCGGATCTACTCGTGAAGTTTTGGGATACAAAAGAATTTCTGTCTCGGAAGCAGAAATCTTTTGTCGTTATCAAATCCTACTTTCTGCTCAGAAACTCATCCAGGAAATAAAAATAGGAATTCTGGCCAGAAATTATTCCTGAGAGCAAAATGGTTATTATTTGCGCCCTTAGTCTATTGAAGGAAGAGTTATTCCAAAAGTTTGGAAGAATTGACTCCGAGACAAGGTGAATTTGAGGACTACTTCCTCAAAGTAAACGAAAAGGAAATAGTGTACGTCCTATCTCGGCATTACCTCTAATCCCATTCTCTTCACCAATGAAAAGAGGGTTGCAACAGGGGACGATCCCCTAATTTTTTAGTGCAATGAACAATAAATGATACAGCCAAAACTTATGTGTCAACAACCATGTATTTAACATTCTATTTAAAATTCCCCACCGCATGTAAGACGTCGCCTGTCAAGAGTTGGGCATGATATGTAAGTCACCTGCTGAATCCACAATGAGTAATGAGTTTGAAAGGGAAAATCAAGATCTAAACTTCTTGTTAGTGCTCTCATGCTATGTTAGAAAATCCCCATAAAAAACTTAAGACTATATTTGGTAGATCGGACATAACTTCAAATAAGATAATTTTATATTTTATTTGGTGTTTGGGAGAATACTAAATTCGGATATGCCCAGATATGATCCGGATAAAGGGTAGAATAGAGCGGGATAAGATATTTAATATGAAAAAACTAAGAAAAAAAATAGAGAAAACGAGAAAAACCCTATTGATTCGCCTCGCTGCTCACCAGCGACGGCATTCATGCCACATTTGTACCTCTTAGTCGATCTCTCTTCTTGCCATCGGCTCACTATCGCCGCCCTTAACCCCAAATGCCATTGCCTCAGACCATTGCTTCTAGCTTTATCACACGCAGCCAATCCAAAGCGTCGACTTCCTCCAACGGGTTTTAGTTTTATTTTTCCATGGCAGAAGGCCACATTCTATCTGTGAAGATTTTCAACGCGTGTCATCGAGAGTTTCGATGAACACTACTCTTTTTTTCAATCATCCTCTACTTTTGCTTCGATCTGAATAAAAGGATGGCGGTGATGGGTTAAATTGATGAGCTCACTAAGGAGGGTTCGTCCTTACGACCCAACTTAATTTGGTGATGAGGAGTCATCGAAACGGGGTTGTTTGCCGGAATCGAGCTGTGTGTGCTGGGATTTTCCGAGTCTACATCCGTCCCTGTTTAGTTCTCCGTTCTACGTTGTCAACAACTTCCTATGGTAACAAAGCTGTAGTTTTATGTTTTTCCTTTGATTTTCAATTTTGGGTGATAGTCCGTTTAACTCTGTTTCGAAGAAGAATTTCATAGGGGAGATAAAGGATTTTAGTTCAGCTATGGATGACTCAAGTACTGATTATAGAGTATTGATCCAAAAGGCGACTTACAAAGAAGGAAGACTAAACAACCTAAACAAGAAAACGGAGAACTGCAACAGCGCACATCAGATGTAGAATCATTATCCTCCCGCCATTGCTGGAGGATGAAGATGATGATGGTTTTTGGTGTCTCATTTTCCTTCATCACTAACATGAGAGAGAGAGAGAGAGAGGGAGCGAGAGAGATGAGTCGAGTGAGACTATCCATGTACTTCAAACTCTCATCTGGATGAGACTTATCCGAATCCATGTTATATCCAGACATTATCAAACGCCGCATAGGATATTTCAAATCACCTCCTATCCTTATCCTATCCTGTAAAAATGTCCGGATGACTGAACATAACCTAAATGACTTGGTGGAGGGAGATTGCATGTATTTAAGCGATGTGGTATTCTACTTAACATTTGATGTCTTTGAAAAACACTATTTGATAGTTTATGGTGATTCTGTTTCCTCACCCAATCAATACGGCTAAAACATATTGTTGTGCAAACAAAGTGACATAAAAATTTATGGTATTGGTGGTTAACATTTTTAAAAAATGTTCACATTCAAATGATCGATTTAAATTGTTGTGGCAACAAAGTGAGTGTTATACTAAAATTATGACACTTGCGGTGTCTCTCTCATCATTTCATCTCTCAAGTCTCCTTTCCTAAACTAGAAAAACATGTTAAAAGGGCACCTGTTAAGGAGCATTAAGTATGATTAGAAATGGCACCTGCTAGGAAGCATTAAGTATGATTAGAAATGTAAATCTTTGAGAAATAGAGTAGGCCGTTTTCATGTGATGTCCGAGATGTCAATTCTCTAAGTATCTAGCTAAATTGTTCTATTTTCCCCCTTAATTAGTGTTGTGAAATTAGTTGTTAACGTAAGTCATTTTAGTTAAATTATATGGTGTAATTTCTACGAGGGTCTTCTTTTCGTTGTAGCCACACATCAAGAGTTTACCACTTAAACACTTACCCCCCATGATCAAATGTGATTAGTTAAAGTAATTAAGCAGAAAGAGAAGATTTGACCAAAAAGCACACTCTCATATTTTCCTGAACACATAACACTTTCACAAAAGATGCACAAAATTACACTAAAAACTACACACGTGAAACAGAAATGGAAACACTTCCTATCACATGCCGAACAAATCTAGTGTAACTTCCTACAAGTCTGCCTGCTTTGATAGACGCAATAAAGAAAACATTCCAGTGGGAAGGAAATATACTGATATTTACATCAAGCGAACGACCCCGCCCTCGAAACTTGACACAGAGCATCCTCGAACTGGTCGTCTTCGACCTTCGCCGAGCACAAGCTGGGAGGGACGTACGTCCGGAAGATGCACTCCATGTGCGGCATCTCCTTCAGCTTGTGCAAGGCGACTTCCAGCACCAGGTCGCAGTAGAAGCGGGTCGCGGAAGAAGCGATAGAACTTCTCGTTACACACGTAGGCAAAGATAAGGGTCAAGAAGATCAGCGGAATCAGGAAAGACGCATGGTAGAATTTCTTCTCCCCAAAACAGGCAGACATAGTCAGCTGGTATAGGAGAAGAGCAGCTAGGATTCGCAAATGCATGTGCGGCCATATTCTTCCGTAACTCTCATAGGATGGAACGTAAACCTTGAGTGCCTGTTGACCAAAACGATCATATGAAAGTTAAGGAATGCTCTAGAAGAGGCAAAGATGTGCAAAAGTTTGACTCAAAACTAAGTACAACGTGGAGTTAGCCCAGAAAACTTATACTCAACCTGATTTCGAAGAATAAGCCGTCCTAAGCCAAAGTATACAACACCAAAAGGGATGATCAGAGGAGCAATGAGAGAATAGCAGAGGGTAATCGTGACAATCAGCATTTCACCGGGAACTCTAGTCGTGTATCCAAGATCTCCGAGATACCATGCTTCTTTGATTTCAGCTTCAGCCTTGCAGAGGTACTTCTTCTTCAAGTGAAAAATAATAAGAGGAGCAATCTGAGAAAGCTCGAGACCGTAGGCAACAAAGGTCCTGACAGCCATTTCCCCAAATTCAGACATTAGCACCATCGCTATGCCAAGAAGGAAGAGGAAAAAGTCCATGCAAGAACTATGATGTAAAACGTAACCATACTATTGATAAAATGATGGCCACATGAAACTGGAATCCATTTAAAGGAACATAGAAAGTACAAATTATGAGAATAACAAACTGCCCTAATGAGTAGAGAAGCAAATCCGACTCTATTTGTTTGTCATTTTCTTTTTGTTCCCTTTCGCATCAAGAAAGAATCAGAATCTGTCACTCAGCAAGTTAGAAGTTAAAAGAGGACTGAGGAGGAATAAAAATGTCTTACTTCAGAGCATCATAAGTGAGGAAAAATGTTGCATTTCCAGGAAGACTGGCCGCCAGTATTGTAAGGCGAGAGTCAGGATTTTTCTCAATTGTCATGAATGTAGCGAACAAGGTTCCACCCACGGTAACGCCAATAAACACATTCAAGACAGTGAAGTAGAAGTATTTTCCAGAGGCAGCACGTTCTATATGGCTCTGGGAAGGAATCCCCTCTAGCTTTGACAGAAACAACAGCAACTTGGGCCACAAAGCCAGAAACACGATGAGCGCAATCTGAGGGAGATAAGCTTCCAACACAGTTCTGATTGCTGCAATCTTCACAATCGGCTTTATAAAAGGGAGATATTTCTTCAGATTTTGCAGAGTCGTAAAGACGGAAACAAACGTGATGGGAATCATGTAGAAGAAAATGGTCAGAGCCACTGTAACGTAGATAATGCACTGCCGTGTTTGTCGCACGAAAAACTTAATCGTAAGATTAGTCCATCTTGACGAGGTTCGGGTACATCCATCACATTCCATGTGTCAAGCTCTAAAGCACACATTGGGATTCACTTTTTGGAAGTGTGTAAGTCGGGATTAATTTCTATGAGTTGGAGTAAAACTCAAAAGCGCTTCAAGGACATCCACCTTATGTTACGCATTATATGCAGATAGCCGATTGATTTTCTTTATATTTTTAGTTTGATATTCCAATCTTTTTTCGGAACAATCCGTGAATTTTTTTTTTTTTGAAAGTACGATTATGTTATGATTGCTGTGCTACGATACAAAGATAATAAACTTATCATTTATTTACTTATTTCATTATTTATTTATACGTTTACCTTTTAAATTTGGTGAAAGCTTATGTCCTTTGAAAACATGCCTCTTGACCATTATTGATAAGGGTTTTTTGCATTTTGAAGAGACGGTCATTGATTTTCTGTGATTGCATTCCATTCATTTGTCAAATTATTCATTGGCTATCAAATGAGTTCGAACTGGTTCTTCTTCTCTTATGCACACTAAGAAAAAGAACATTTGAACGTGGGTTTTGTCTTCCGAGGACAGGACTTTCTTATAGCCGACCGCGTCGGATTGCGTATTCATTCGCGAAATCCCTCTTTTGAAGACTGTATCATTAATATGCCTTGTCCAATCGTACTTCTCTACTTTTTTTTTTTTATTTCCATAAGTTATGTTCGTTTTCCCTCAAATAAACGCATTTTATTTTTCCGTTATTTTGAAAAGAAAAAAAAAAGGAGTGATAGATCATCGTTTAACATATAGGTACTATTTCAAACAACAGCTGTAGAAAAGAAATATTTAATTCCTTGACCAAGGCATTTAGAAGGGGATTAAAAAAATGATAATAATTCAAATATTCAATTTTTATTTTCCCCCAACAAAAACTAAAAACATATACTTTAGCTATTCTATTCGTGGTGACCGAGTGTAGTTAAGGGAATGTGCCTTGCTATATTTTAGGATTATAGTCTTGCCAATTATGCAAAATTTCGGGTGCAAAAAAAAAAAATGCAAATTTTGACTTCTGGTGGACAGATCAGTTGATTTTTTATTTTTTATTTTTGGTCAGAGACAGATCAGTTGATTGACAAACACAAATTTCCGATCTTTGATTTTTTGTTATTTTTTTAATTGATTTCTTATATTAACTTGTCGTTCGAAGTTCATCCCCTATGTCCATATTTTCGAAGGACTCCCTCCCTTTTCTTAACGTCTAACATAAAAAATAATAGATGGATCCAGATCCAAGATACCTTTTTTCTTTTGTTGACAAATTTAATAATTTTTGCCTCTCCTGTGAATAGAGACATGACCATTACAGTAAAAAAAAACATCACAAGTGTCATAACTTTCGTAATAGCGCTCACTTTCATGCCATAATATTTCAATTGATCACATGAATGTCGTAACTTTAACAGAACATTTATTTTGGTGCCATAACTTTTTAACCGATAACTTGAGCGCCGAAAAATCTATCATGACATTAAAATTTTTGGCATTGGTTAAACATTTTTTAAAAGTCATCACACTAAATGATCGATTGAAATTGTTATGGAATCAGAGCGACCGTTGTACGAAAGTTATTACATTTTTTATGCTGCAATAGAGAGAGAAATTACAATTTACAATGCCACTCTCTTCATTCTACTAAAAAAACATGTTAAAAGGGCACTTGTTAAGAAGCATTAAGTATGATTAGAAATGCAAATCTTTGAAATTTAGAGTAGGCTGTTTTCATGTGATGTCCGAGAGCTAAAATTTTTTTTTCTTATTTTCCCCGTTAATTAGTGTTGTGAAATTAGTCGTTAACAAAAGTCATTTTAGTTCAAGTATATGGTGTAATTTCTACGAGTGTCTTCTCTGCATTGTGGGCTTTGTAGCGACACATCAAGAGTTAACCACTTAAACACTTACCACCCATGATTAAATGTGATTAGTTAAAGTAATTAAACAGAAAAAGAAGACCTGACCAAATACCACGCTCTTATATTTTCCTGAACAAACAACACTTTCACAAAAGAGGCACAAAATTACACTAAAAAACAACACAGGTGAAACAGAAACAGAAACACTTCCTATCACATACTGAACAAATCTAGTGTAACTTCCTACAAGTTTGCCTGCTTTGATAGACACAAGAGAGAAAACATTCCAGTGGGAAAGAAATATACTGATATTTACATCAAGCGAACGACCCCGCCCTCGAAACTTGAGACAGAGCGTCCTCGAACTGGTCGTCTTCGACCTTCTCCAAGCACAAGCTGGGAGGGTCGTAAGCCCGGAAGATGCGCTCCATGTGTGGCGTCTCCTTCAGCTCGTGCGAGGCAACTTCCAGCGCCGGGTTGCTGAAGAAGCGATAGAACTTCTTGTTGCACACGTAGGCAAAGATAAAGGTCGAGATGATCAGCGGAACCAGGAGAGGCGCATAGTAGAATTTCTTCGCCCCAAAGTAGGCAAGCATAGTCAGCTGGTATAGGAGAAGAGAAGCTAGAATTCGGATATGCATGTGCGGCCACATTCTTCCGTAACTCTCATAGGATGGAACATAAACCTTGAGTGCCTGTCGACCAAAACAATCATATGAATGAAAGTTAAGGAATGCTCTAGAAGAGGCAAAGATGTGCAAAAGCTTTACTCAAAACTAAGTACAACGTGAAGTTGGACCAGAAAACTTGTACTCAACCTGATTTCGAAGAATAAGCCATCCTAATCCGAAGTATACAACACCAAATGGGATGATCAGAGGAGCAATGATAGAATAGCAGAGGGTAATCGTGATGATCAGCATATCAATGGGAACTCTAGTCGCGCATCCTAGATCTCTGGGATGCCATGCTTCTCTGATGTCAGCTTCAGTCTTGCAGAGGTATTTCTTCTTCAAGTGAAAAATAATCAGAGGAACAATCCGAGAAAGCTCGAGACCATGGGCAACAAAGAACCTGACAGCCATTTCCCCAAATTCAGACATTAGCACCATCACCATGCAAAGAAGGAAGAGGAAAAATTCCATGCAAGAACTTTGATGTAAAACGTAACCATACTAATTAAATGATGGCCATATGAATAACAAACTGCCCTAATGAGTAGGGAAGCAAATCCAACTCTATTTGTTTTTCTTTTTCTTTTTGTTCCCTTTCGCATCAAGAAAGAATCAGAATCCATCACTCAACAAGTTAGAAGTTAATAGGGACTGAGGAGGAACAAAAATATCTTACTTCAGAGCAACAAAAGTGAGGAAAAATGTTGCATTTCCAGGAAGACTGGCCGCCAGTATTGTGAGGAGAGAGTTGGGATCTTTCTCAATAGTCTTGAATGTAGTGAACAAGGTTCCACCCACAGTAACACCAATAAACGCATTCAAGACAGTGAAGTAGAAGTATTTTCCAGAGGCAGCACGTTCTATATGGCTCTGGGAAGGAATCCCCTCTAGCTTTGACAGAAACAACAGCAACTTGGGCAACAAATCCAGAGACTCGTTGAGCACAATCTGAGGGAGATAAGCTTCCAACACAGTTCTGATTGCTGCAATCTTCACAATCGGCTTTATAAAAGGGAGATATTTCTTCAGATTTTGCAGAGTCGTAAAGGCGGAAACAAACGTGATGGGAATCATGTAGAAGAAAATGATCAGAGCCACTATAACGTAGATAATGTACTGCCGTGTTTGTCGCACGAAAAACTTAATCGTAAGATTAGTCCATATGACTTGCCGAGGTTCGGGTGCATCCATCACATTCCATGTGTCAAGCATTGTGGCGTGCAGGCTCTGTGCTGCAGAGGCTGCGGTCACCCTGCTAGTAAAGAAGACCAGAGCCGCTGCTTGCTGCTTATCTCTCAAGGTGGCTTTCTGCTCAGCTTCAAGCTTTGGAGTCAGTTCACTGATCTTCTCACGGTAGTATTCTATACTGTCCACCTTTGTCGCAATGAGACCTAGGAAGCCAGTTTTGTTTGTGGGTCTTTTTCCTTCTGGTTTGCCCGATGTCTTCGATTCTGCATATATTGCTTCAGCGCGTGCAAGCTTTTTCTTGCACCCTTCCAACTCTTCGTAGATTTTGTTAGCCTACATGATAACATATAACAAGGAAAGGTCTCTCAATGAATGGAAATCAAAAGAAAAAAGAACAGGTAGTTCCACTATGACTACATTCTCTGTCACGATATATAACCAAAATTTTCATGCAAAGAACTCCAAGTATACAACTTCTCTTTATCCGTCCGAGTATTTCTGGGCATGCATGATAGAATGCCTCTATGAACAATACGGGGTTGCTGCGGTGGCAAAGTAAAGAAGTTCATATACCATGATTGCTTTTGTTTTTTTAGGTGAACAGGGGAGAAAACTACAGCACGACAGCTCTCTTAGTACTAAAAAACACCTATTTTGTCCTTTAATAAATCCAGTCCGGGATGGGGCCTAGAATTAAAACTCAAAACTATGGGCCTGATCAAAAGCATTGTTGGCTAATCGGTCGGCACAACTGTTTCCTTCCTGGGCCGTGCGCTGGATTTGCACAGTCCATTGCCAAGAGAGCAACTGTATAGTGGTAAGGGCCAACCATGATTGCTTTCAATACACATAATGAAGTCATTACCTCAACTATTTGCGTTAAGTGGGCCTGTCTGTCCTGTCTGTCTATGACGGTCATATTTTGGTTCATTAATAGCAGTGCATCTACTTCCGCCATATGACAAACCACATAAATGGACTTCCTTGTTTTGTGACTCCATATCATACTCCTCACTTAAAACTGCCGGACGAACTGGCAGTGGTATGGTATCTCCCTTTTACTTGGGTCTTTTCTTGAGAACTGATAGAATATATACATATTAATTTACACATTCTCTAACAGCTTAAATTTATAAAACAGTTGACAATGATCCAATAAAATCCAATATGGTATCAGAGCATAAGACCCTAAATTCGAATATTTCTAGACCTTATTTGCCTCTCCGATGAAATATTTCCAGTTTGAGGGGGAATGATACAATATTTACATGTTAAATCACATTTTTATCTAATAACTTAAGTTTTTAGAACAATTGACAGTGATCTCATAAAATCTTACAAAAACCCCTACAGAACAACACGGTTCAGTACTTCATCCAGCCCCACAATAATTCACAATGCTCCTCAAAGGAATCAATTGTGAAAAATGTCCAAAGCCAGATGAGCAGTTCTAACCAGTTCCATCATGAATAGAACAAGCTGCGCAGCCACTGTAGTGGAGAAATCATTGAAAGACTAATCATCAAGAACCACACCATTTTTTTTATATCCTTTCACCTCTGTCAACGCTTGCCATCAACCAGATACTTAGAATACTTGCAGTATCTACTCATATGCATGTAGATATGGTTATAAAATGTACCAAGTTTGCAGAACTTATAGCAACACTTAGAGCAACACTTAGCATAGCAACAACTGAGGAACAAATTGAATATTCTAAAAAAAAAAACATTATAAAAGCATACCTCTTTATTATTATTAGTCACTATCATCGACCCGTAAAATGTATCGGGATAAATAGACTTGAAATATGAATCCACTTGTTCCTTCCTAGATTGACCTTCTGGGGCGGGAGGTATGTCTCTCACAAGGACAGCAAATTGCTCTGCTCTCACTTCGGGAGACGCTAAAGCAGCTGCTCTCAAAGCAGAAACGTTTTTGTACGCCTTCCATAACAGGTAGTATGCAACGATTGAGAGCCAGTAAGTAGCTATCAGGAATGCCCACAACCTCGAACTGTTCTCCTGTACATACAAAAAGGATCTGACTTAGAGATTCAGTACTAATTTTCTCTATAAAATTCCTTGTACGAGAGTTCTAAAACTTACTGCCACATTTCCCATTGACAATTTGTCAAGATCACTGAATGTCCCATTGCTGATTGTGCCCGAAGATGTGTGTGAAGTTTTGTCAGTGGCAGCAACAGGTAGAAGAACCGGTAGTAGCACAATGCCAGATAAAACTAATATTCCCAACACTGACACAGAGTAAAAGGAGGAAAAGTCTTCAGAACTTGTCACTTCCACAGACGGCGGAGTGTTTCAAATATACAAGCATAAGTGTTCATTGATAACAACACAAGAAAAACTAAAGCAAAAGCTTCCATAAGTTTGGATTCTCAAACATCCACGACAGAGTTCTAACCATCCAGGGGAGCCTGATACCTATACAGATGCCGTAAATCGAGCGATTGTAGAGAATATGCAAACGAGAAGTAAAAGAAAACAGAAAAATGGCAAATTTAGACTTCCTTCTAAGTCCCACCTCATTGTATCGAGATTTAAATTCTCCTGTAATAACAGCTGACGACAGACAATTAGATTGCCTGCTTGTATATGGAACTGTTGTGTAACTGAGAATGCCTAAAGCACGATGAATATGACTATGACTTTCCAATATATTTTATTACTAAGGTAAATTTCTTTGGAAATGCATAGATGCTAGTTCTCTTTTCTCCTTAAAATGAAGAAATCCATCCCCCAACACCCCCCCTCCCCCCACATGGGAAAATTTTACAAAAAAGCTTAAACCTATTGTACTTATTCCAATTTAGTCATATATCTTTTAATTTTGCTAATTGAGTTCTAAACCTTTTGCCAATTTACCGATTGAGTGCAACCGGCCAATTTTAGCCAGAATTCGTTGACATGCTGTTAGAATATTTAAATAATAAACCACACATTCATCTAACAGCTTAAACTTTTAGAATAGTTGGTAATGGTCTCACCAAAATCTCGCTTAGTATCAGAGTAAGAGATCTTGAGTTCAAATCTTCCAGGCCCCTATATGCCTTCCCAATTGCATATTTCCATGCTTTAAGCTTAGACCAAAGTCCAGCTTATATGTGAGGGGAGTGTTAGAATATTTAAATAATAAATCACATGTTCATTTAACAGTTTAAGCTTTTGGAATAGTTGCGGTGGTCTCACCAAAATCTCATATAGTATCAGAATAAGAGGTCTTGAGTTCAAATCTTTCAGGCCCCTATTTGCCTCTCAAATTGCATATTTCCATGCTTTAGGCTTAGGCCAAAGTTCAACCTACGCGTGAAGGAAAGTGTTGGAATATTTAAATAATAAAGTATACATTCATGTAACAATTTAAACTTTTAGAATAGTTGGCAGTGATTTCATTAAAATCTCACAGACTCTAGCCGTCCTACGTGACGCGGCCAGCACTGATATGTACAATTTTTAACAGTATTTTAATATTTTTTTGATTTTTCTTTCTTTTTTTCCCTTATTCCTTTTGCTGATGACTGGCCACAAGCGCTGGCTAGGTAGGCTGGCCTTGCCTAGTCAAGGGTGGCTATCACCTACCACAGGCGAGGCGAGGCGAGGCCCGGCCAGGCGAGGGAGAGCCCTAGTGAGGGTTGGACTCAACCAGGCCAGATTTGGCGAGGCCACCTAGCTTGGGTGAGGGCCAGCATCGCCCAAGATCACTCTCACTAGGCCAGGCCTCGCCTGTAATAGGCGACAGCGACCCTTGCCAAGGCAAGGCTAGCTCGCCCGGCCATCGCCTGTGGCTGGTTGTTGGCCACCGACAAAAGGAGGAAGAAGAAAAGGCAAAACAAAAGAAAGAAAAAAATTAGAAAAAAATAAAATATTTAAAAATATTATTAAAATCATCCATATTAACAGTCATAGTGTCATCACTGGCGTTATAAGATGGCCAGTATTTATATCGGCGAGTTTCAGTCAAAATTGATCGAATGAACTCAATTAATAAATTGATAAAAAGTTTATGACTTAATTAAAAAAATTTAAAAATTTAAAACTGAATTGATAAAAATATAATAAATTGAGGACTATTTACGCAACTTTCCCCCACGTACCGCCCTCGCTCGCTCTTTCTTTACGTCCCCCCAGGTCACATCAAAAGAACTCCCAACATCACATTACAGGCACCCACACAAAGCCAAGAAAGAAACAGACAAGCAACAAGGCACGGACCGGTGCTAAGGAAGACGAAGTAGACGGCGGTGTCGACGCCAGACATGCTGATCACGTCCTGCTCAGAGGAGGAGAGGGCCTCGCTAATCCAGACAAAGGGGTTGCGGGAGGCGTAGGAGCCGCCGTCGAAGGGGTCCATGCCCTTGAGGAGGCGGTTGGGGTAGTAGATCACCGTGTTCCCGGGCCTACCGGAAAGCCACGTGAAGAGAGCCATCAGGACGACGAAGATCACGAAGTACGTGATCAGCGACGTCAGGAACGAGCTGAAATCCATCTGGGTCTGTCTGCTGTTGCCTCCTCTTCCTCGTCACTAAGCCCTCTCAAAGTGTCACAGCGTCAAGGAGAGATATTTCTCGTGGAATGCGAAATGGGTTAAGAGGAACGGTCGGGGAGAGAGAGGGGGGAGTAACCCTTGAGAAGAGGGAAGCGAGAGGTGGTGGTTATGGTGGCGGCGGAGTTATTATAACGCAAAAATGTCGATGGTGTTGGATATGTTTGTTTGTAAAACAAATATTTAAGGCATTTTCCTTGTCCCACATATGAAAGAAAGGAATGTTTTGGTCACTTTATCAGTGAAAAGTGGATTATACTATTTTGAAATAAGAAAATGGTTCAGTGGGCTAGACTCCACTATACCCGCGTGCAGGTGCGCGTTTTTGACGCGTTTATTAGACGCACTTAGCACTTGGCCTGCCGTGGACCAAAATTAGCCTTAATCAACAATTCAATTATTATTTTTATTTTCGAAATTATTTTTTGATTTATTTATTTTTACTCATTTTAGCTTGTGACTGGTCGGACATAATTTTCATTTGTGACTGTTTGAAAAAAAAAAAAAAACCGTCTGTTTTAGGACACGAAAAGGTGTGTCCGAATTGCAAGTTCCGAACGTGAATGGTCATGTTAGAACGACGGTTATCACAAACGAAGAGTCATGTTCGAAGTTCAATTTTTGGACATGAACAGGTGTGTCCGATTCGATATGTTAAACACCAAAATATGTGGTTCACTTGTTGTATATATTTTTAGAGAGCATTTTTTCCATTTACCGGTTTTCTTCAAGAAAAAACACAGTCTTCTCTCCAATTGTTTCTTTTGAGAGTTTAAGGAAATTTTCTGGAATTGCTATCCAAAAAATCTCACGTGACTTTGTTGTATCCTGAAAGGAGTTTGTTAGAAGCCTGTAGCAACTTTGTGGGGCAAATTGATCCTAAAAGAAAGTGATTACACGCCTTAAAGTCCGATTAAATTTCGATTCCATTTCTTCCCCGTATAATATTTTCCCAACAGATGGGAGAGAAAGAAATGAGAAAGCTGATTGTTGTGGAGGGGAAGAGGGCAATGAGCTGGTTGTGGGACGCCTCTTGCTTGCTCTCTGGGAGTCATCTTTCTCCATTTTCTTTGGATTTGTCATGGATTAAGTCACATCATTCTTTTAGTAGAGAGAGAGAGACACACACGAGGAAGAGACACGAGGAATCCTTGTTTCCAAAAGTCTTCGTTACTTTCCAACTGGATGCATTATTTATCATTTCCTACTTAATGAGTCCAAACGTTAACAGTCCCATGGGGATGGGTAATGATCAGTCCAACGTACTACGGAAAGTAAAGCTCTAGAGCATCTAGCTCCTTTTCATGGCTCTTCTGTTGTTCTTCAACTAAGTATCGTGCCATGAAAGGAATCTTTAGCTGTTCCCGGTGAAAGCCGTGGGCTAAGCTATACTCTCTTCAGAGAAACGAAACCACAAAACACTTTGCATTCGTCATAGCCATTGGCATCGGCAAGAACCTTCGGAACTTCCATCGGCTTTTCATGGAAAAAGCCACAGTTGAATATCACAATGTCACATGAAAAGCGCACACATGCAAGTGCACATTGTTTTGCTTTTAGGGTCTCCACAAGAAATCATATAATTAATGATATTTCTTTGTGCCGGTTTTTTAATTCTCGTCACTAATCCTAAGAGATTGGAGATTATAACCATCACCACTACTAGGTACAAAGTTTTATGGCGAGCATTTTAGCAATTTTAAGTGACGATATGTTCTTTCTTTACTAATCACGCTACTAATAATATGAGAACGGGAAAGAAAAAATCCATGGCACTTTGTAATCGCCACCGGTATATTGTCGCCAAGGCCAAGTACGTAGGTGCCTTAAAACCTGGAGTGAACTTCTCTCATGAGTTTTTCTCACAGGCTTTGAATAAGGAACGCGAATTGGAACACCTTATATTACCCCTCGGTAGCTGCTCTCTCTCTCTCTCTCTCTCCCTCTCTCAAATAATTGATGGTGCGCAAGCCTGAGCGCTGTGGATGTGTATGTTTATATATTGTGGACTTCCACCCTCATCTTCCATTTCATCATTTCATCATTGGGCCTGGCATTTTCCCTGTTTGCTGTTAACATAGATAGGGATAGGGGTAATCGGTTTAAGGGTGAGCCAGTTCCGAACCTAGAACCTGAAACCAACCTTGTTATAACCGGTTCCTAGTTTTTGGAATCTACCATGTTTTTTTGATCCAGTTACAGGGTCTACCCAAGAACTCCATTTTTTTTGTTCCTTTTTTTGGTTTCATTTTTTCCGGGTAGTAAATAGGAAAACTTATAACTCAAATTAAAGGTTATAAGTTTAACTATGCAAACAATCTTAAGTATTCAGACAAAAGCATATTATCTTAGTCCCAATAATTTAATAGGCGTGATAAAACAGCATAGATTCTAGTTGGATATGTAGTTTTTTCATTATAGAAAAAAAATTCTAAGAAAAAGGAAATTGCTCCCTATAATGCTTACAAGCACTTGAGTTAGAATATCCGCAAATAATGATCACATTGCTCATCCTTTATGATAGAATGCTTTGAATTTTAGCCATATAAAATTGCAAGTGGACCTCCATATAAAACCGGTTCTAAAACCGGTCCGGGTAGATTTTCACTTAGAACCAGAAGCCGAACCGATTATAACCAGTTCACAAAAAATGGAACTAGTTCCCAGACCTGTTCAAACAGAAACCGGTTCCCAAACCTATTTTTCTGGTGGGCCGATCCGGTTTCCAGATAAATCTGGTCTGGCTGTACACCCCTAGATTGGGACTTTTTGTTATCTATATTGAATTGTTTGCGAAACCCCTCGGCCTCATAGCATGCATTCTCCAGCAGACGGCCGCGCCGCCGCCTCTTTGTCACCGGCCATGGAAAACAGTCAACAAAAGTTGGGGCAATTCCAATCGCAGATGACTGTAGCAAGGCAAGGAGCGATATACCCAATGGCCTCCTCGGGCCAAGGTTTCATCCCAAAATTCCCAAATTAGTTGGACCACATGGCGGTGCATCATCCTGTCCCCGCATCCATTAGGGTTTTAGTCCCTTCTCATCCGAAACAATGCTTTTCCCCCTTCCCTTCCTCTTCCAAGTTGCAATGGCAGTAAAGAACTCAAGTGTTTTTTTTTATTAATATCACGAAAAACTCTAAACTGGTATGCCTATGATAATTTTACCCCGAATTATTTTTTTGACCACAAAAAACCCCAAACCGGTACACCTATGACAAATTGACCTCGAATTATTTTTTTGACCACCAAAAATCCCAAATTGGTACACTTGTGACAAATTTACCCCGAACTATTTCTTTGACCACCAAAAACCCTACACTGGTACACCTATAATAATTTTACTCCCGAACTAATTTTTTGACCACTAAAAACTCTAAACTTGTACATTTGTGATAAATTTACCATCTGTTAATGTCCGTTAAATTATATTAATATCACAAAAAATCACAAATTGATAAACTTGTGACAAGCAGAGGGCTAAACCCAAAACTGGTATACATGTCAATTACCACGTGTCATTAAACTTAGCAATTTGACAGTAAAATTTAACGAAAACTAACGAAGGATAAATTTATCACAAGTGTACTAGTTTGGGGTTTTTGGTGGCCAAAAATATTTCGAGGGTAAAATTGTCACAAATGTACCAGTTTAAGGTTTTTTATGGTCAAAAAAATAGTTTGGAGTAAATTTGTCACAAATGCACCAGTTTGAGGTTTTTCGTGGTATTAACCTTTTTTTTTTAAAGTTAGCATCCTCCTTCAGTCTCACTTTCTCTGTCCGTTCACTAACAATTCCCTCATTTTCTTCTCTTCATTCGCAGGATTTTGGTGATGGATAAAAAAGTTTCTAATCGTAAGGCTTTGTTGACGGATTAGAAAAGAGCCTAGAATTTCTCAGCATAGGATTTTGGAATTACCTAGAGTTCTTCATTTTAGGTGTTGAGGCTGCTCGAGTTTTCCATCCAAGGACGTGGTATGCCTAAGGTTTTGCACTTAAGACCTGAATTGTGTAAGGTTTTTCCACTTAGAATTTGAATTGTGTAGAGTTTTTCACTAAGGATTTAAATTGTTTAAGGTTCTTCACTTAGAATCCGAACTGTCTAAGGTTTTTTGCTTAGAATTTGAATTGTATAAGATTTTTCACTTAGAACTTGAACTATCTAAGGTTTTGCACTTAGGTTTAAAAATACATTTTTCGCTTAGTGTATCTTGGAAATTCAAGAATATTTGGACGAATCACGAGGCTCCAGAGAGCAACTCAAGTGTCAAGTATTAGGAACTCTTGGATCTTCGAGGAATCATTACCTGTCAAACACTATTAGAGCAAATATATATGCACTTATGAAAGAATTAGACAGTCAAGGCTATTCTAGAAAGTGTATTTCATGATTCATCTTTTCAACTTAATTAAGGTTTATGCATAACAATTTCACCATATTTGCATCATCAAATTTTTACTAGGGAGAATTATCATTAGGGTTAATACCACGAAATCCCCAAACTGGTATATATGTGACAAATTTATTCCAAACTAATGTTTTTATCACGAAAAATCTTAAACTAGTACACATGTGACAAATTTACACCAAATTAATTTTTTGACCACTTAAAACCCCAAATTTGTACATTTTTGAGAAATTTACCCTTCATTAAATATGATTAATACAAAAAAAAATCTTAAACTAGTACACATGTGACAAATTTACACCAAATTAATTTTTTGACCACTTAAAACCCCAAATTTGTACATTTTTGAGAAATTTACCCTTCATTAAATATGATTAATACAAAAAAAATCACAAACTAGTACACATGTAACTAACAAAGGGTAAAACCCTAAACTGGTATATTCGTCAACTACCACGTGTCATTTAATTCAGCAATTTGACAGTAAAATTTAACAAAAACTAACGGAGGGGAAATTTGTCACAGGTGTACTAGTTTGGGGTTTTTGATGATTAAAAAATTAGTTTGGGGTAAATTTATCACAAACGTACCAATTTGAGGTTCTTCGTGGTATTAACCCTTAATATTAAGACAATTTTCACTTATAACGCAAATTTCTTATAGATACTAAACGAGAGACTTTATATCAGAAAAGGCTTTTCGCTCGCTCTCATTTAGAAGGATAATTTGTCTCATTCATTGATGCGGGAATGGGAGAATCACTCAATCTTACCATTATCATTATATCAACAAGTGTTCAAGGTTTATCGCAAACGGTATGACCTTACCAATTTAACAAGACCGTAATGTAAGCTTGGTCAACGGCTTTACCAAAACTTGATGTAGCGGGATTTTCTTTTAAGTTTGATTTTGGATCTATCGGTTTATTTAAGAATAATGATCTTATTGGAACTGAAATTTTATGTGATGGTCTCAACAAGTTTAAACTTGGTAATGCATTTGTTCAAACTTTAATGACCTTGAATTATAATGTTGGCACTAAACGTAATTTTGTTGATAAGAATTCTACTTACTTGTGTCATAAACGTTTGGGTCACATATTTAAAGAAAGAATGCAAAGATTAGTGAAGAATAAAATTCTTCCGAATTTAGATTTTACTGATCTTGAAGTGTGTATTGATTGTATTAAAGGTAAACAAATAAAACGTACTAAGAAATGTGCCACAAGAAGCATAGAGTTTCTTGAAATTATACACACTAAAATGTGTGGTCCTTTCAATATTCCATATTTTGGTGGAGAAAGTTACTTTATCACCTATATTGATGATTTTTCACGTTATGGTTACAATAAATCTCAATCAGTGAATGCACTTGAGGTGTTTATTAAAGAAGTTGAGAAGCAATTAAATAAAAAGGTGGAAATAATAAGACAAGACAGAGTTGTTGAATATTATTGAAAGTATAATGAATGACAACAATGTCTGGATCGATTTGCTAAATTTCTTGAAAGACACGGTATTTTTCCTCATTATACAATGCTGAATACACCAGGACAAAATGGTGTAATAAGGCGTAATCGTACTATAATGAGAATAGTTATGAGTGTGATGAGTTGTTCATCTTTACCCTTATCCTTATAGATGTGTGCTTTAAAAAAATTTATGTATTTATTAAACAGGACCTAGTAAAGCAGTTCCTAAGACTTCTTTTAAACTGTGGATGGAAAGGAAACCTAGTTTGTGATACCTGTATGTTTGGGATTGTCCAACAAAAGTAAGAACTTACAATCTACATAAAAAGAAATTGGAATTTAGAACAACGAATGGTTACTTCATTGGTTATGCAAAGAAATCAAAAGGGTAATTTACTATTTTTATCATCATACAAGAATTGTTGAATCTAGAAACGCTAAGGTTATTGAAAATGGTGACATCAGTGGGAGTGAAAGAATGTGTGATGTTTGCATTCAAGAAGTTAAGGTAAAAAATCCTATATGCAAAACTTCTAAAGTCAATGTTCCTGATATTATAGTTCAACCCAACAATAATCAATAACAACAAATAAATGATCAAACACTCCATAATGAAAATGTCAATATTGAATCTACAGTAATTGAGCCACAAAAACTAACATTAACAATATCTCAAAGAGAAAGGAGGTCACCTGTTTCTAACGACTATGTAGTTTATCTACAAGAGTCATAAATTGAATTAAGAATTTGTAATGATCCAGGTTCATATTCATAGGCCATGGAATATGATGATTTTACTAAATGGTTTAATACCATGAAAGAAGAATTAAAATCTATGAATTATAATCAAGTCTGGGATTTTTTTGAACTACCTAAAGGATGTAAAAAGGTCAAGTATTAATGGGTCTTTAAGACCAAGTGCAACACAAAAGGTAATATTGAACAATATAAGGCTAAATTTGTTGCTAAAGATTTTACTCATAAAGAAGGCATTAATTATAAGGAGACATTTTCACCAGTCTCCAAAAAAGATTCACTTAGGATCATTATGGTTTTAATGGTTCATTACGATTTAGAGTTACACCAAATGGATGTGAAAACTGTCTTTCTTAATAAGAATTTAGAGAAAGAGGTTTATATGGATCAACATGATTGTTTTTCAGTTAAAGGAAAGGACCACATTGTGTGTAAGTTAAATAAGTCAATATATGGACTTAAACAAGCTTCCCAACAATGGCATCTTATGATACCATAACTTCCTTTGGAATTAAGGATAACAATGTTGATGGCACATATATGAAGGCTAGTGGGAGCATGTTTATTTTTTAAGTTCTGTATGTTGATGACATTTTGCTTGCTATTAATGATCTTGGTTTATTACATGAAATCAAGAAATTTCTCTCTAAGAATTTTGAAATGAAAGATATGAGAGAGGCAACATATGTGATAGGAATAGAAATATTTAGTGATAGATCAAAATGATTGTTAGAGTTGTCTCGGAAAGCTTGCGTTAATAAAATCTTAGAGAGGTTCAATATCAATAAATGTCCAATAGGAGCAATTCCAATTCAAAAGGAGACAAATTTAGCCTTATGCAATGTCTAAAAAATGAATTGGAACAAGAGCAAATGAAAAATATTCCTTATGCATATGTTGTTAGGAGCTTAATGTATACTCACACTTGCACGAAAATAGACATCAATTTTGCTATCAGAATGCTGTGCAGGTATCAAAGTAACCCAAGATTGGAGTACTAGAAACTTGTAAAGAAAGTTCTTAAATACTCGCAAGGAACTAAAAATCATATGTTCACTTATAAAAGATCTAATCATCTTAAGGTGATTGAATATTCTGATACAACAAAATAAACTTTTGGCTACTTATTTCTTTTTGTTGAAGAGGCAATTTCACGGAAAAGTGGGAAACAGTCAATCATTGATGCATCCACTGTAGAGGCTGAGTTTGTAGCATAATTTGAGGCCACTATTGATGGGTTATGGCTGCGAAACTTTTATTCAGGGCATGTGATTGTCGGAAGTATTTCTAGGCTGCTGAACATTTATTGTGATAACTCTGCAGCAATTTTCTTCTCTAAGAATGACAAGTATTCTAAGAGTGCTAAACATATGTAAATTAAATAAGGTTAATACCATAAAAAATCCCAAACTGATACACATGTGACAAATTTACCATAAACTAATTTTTTTACCACTAAAAACCTCAAATTGATATATCTATAACAATTTTTCCCACCATTAGTTTTCGTTAAATTTTACCATTAAATTTCTTAGTTGGATAACATATTGCAATCGACGAAGATACCAGTTTGGGATTTTACCATCCGTTTATCATATGTGTTTCAATTTGTGATTTTTTGTGGTATTAATTCAATTTAACGGAAGGTAAATTTATCATAAATGTACCAGTTTGGAGTTTTTTGTGGTCAAAAAATTAGTTTGAGGTAAATTTGTCACACGTGTACCAATTTGGGATTTTTCGTGGTCAAAAAATTAGTTTAGAGTAAATTTGTTACAAGTGTACCAGTTTGGGATTTTCATGGTATTAACCTAATTAAAAACCTGTCTGTTAAAGAAGAATTTCATAAATAAAGAGTATCAATTCAGCACATTAGCACTAAACTTATGATTGCAAATCCTTTAACAAAAGGACTACCACCCAAAATATTTAATCAACATGTTGAAAGGATGGCAATTGTTTGAAGTCATTAACGATATTGTATTATTTTTTTATTGAGATTATTTATTTGACACTCCGAGCTCATTTATGTGTTTCTGATTTTTTTTTTTTTTCTATTTAGTATACATGATGGAAATGAATTAATGTTTAACAGGATAGTTGCACCCTAACTATACTTCTCATTTATAGATCATGTTAAGGAGAGAACTATAGTTGTAATACATAGAAGGGACTGTGTCAATAATGACATATAATCACTATGACTCGCATTAGTTTTCTTTACTTAATTGTGATTATTATGTGATAGCCAATTTAATAAAGGTTTTATCATAATGTTATTATGCACATTATGGTATTTATTAAACCATGAAATAAAGGTCATATGGACCAAGTGGGAGAATGTAAAAAACAATTTGTGGACCATATGATATTATTAATGATTTAATAATTATTTAAATATTAAAAAACATATTGGCTATACAAAATTGCAGCTATTATGAAGATAGAGTATGAAAATTGAAACTTTTATAAAGATAGAATATTCCACGTGCTTTGATGGAATGCACCTATTGATAGTCCATATAAAGAGTCCGATCCTCTCTTCACCCATCATAAAAAAGAAAGTTGTACTCTATCCTCCATAAGATAAAACATGTTAAAAAAAAGTGGGTTAAGAGAGAGAAAGAGAAATCGGATTTCTTCCTTTCTCTAATTTTTGCGCAATTTTTTTCTCAAAGTTACTATTATAGATAAAGGTGCCTCTTGTCCGGAATAAATCATGAAGGTCTAAGATTCTTTGATATTGAATTTCCGCATAAAAGATTACACTATTGCTAACAAGTGGAGGGCAGAGCCATCCTTGCTAAACCTCACTCTCTCCACGTTCCCCTTCTTCACCTCGTTCAAGTCGCGCAAAGGGTCTAGAGAGCAGGGCAAGGGAGGGAAGGAGGACGGCAGGAAATCCATAGGCAAGGAAGATCGGCAGCTGGAGGCCTCAGGCCAGACCTTGGGGCTCCATGAGCTTATAACGACGCCATGGCCTGCGAGGTAGACAGCAACGAACATGGCGAGGAAGAGGGGGAGTGGCGGAGGGTGAGAATCGAGGAGGGTGTTGGTGGTGGTGGCGTCCACGGGAGAGCAAATTCGATTCCTTCTGGGTCGATCAAGAGAGAGGGAGTGAGTGATAGGTGTTTAATGCATTTTCTGAGTGAAGGGTGTTTTGAATGAATGGAAAAAGAAAAGAGGTGGAGTGAAAGAAAAAACGAACTGTGCAGAAGAAAGGATTTTAGGGTGCAGTTGGATTTGAGCTTTGGATTAGATCGTGGATGATTGTTTATGGAAATTAGTTAAAGAAGAAGAAAGGTAGGTTTGGTGAGATACTTTTGTTTCGGCGGATGATGCTTCTCAAAAGATCACTTGCTTTCGATGCGTAATAGAATGGGCGTTCGATATGATGTTCAGTTCACAGTGCAATGTTCCCTCTTCCTTGGATATCCGAGAGTTGCCTTCTTTTCATTATTTATTATTCAAATACAGATCATACTCAATATATAGGCAGATCATACTAGATCTTTTTGACTTGTTCTTGTCAACTTAGTAACCTTCAACTGAATATTTTAGTGATTGACAATTGAAATGTTTGTGGGTTTATTTTTAAGGGTCAATACCATAAAAAAAAAAAACCCAAAACTTGTACACATGTGATAAATTTATCCCAAACTAATTTTTTGACAAAAAAAAAACCCAAAACTTGTACACTTACAACAAATTTCCCTCCATTAGTTTCCATTAAATTTTACTGTTAAATTGCTTTATTAAATGACATGTAACAGTTGACGAATGTACCAGTTTTGGATTTCACCCTCCGTTTGTGATTTCTTTTATATTAATCCAATTTAACGGAAAATAACGGAGGGTAAATTTGTCACAAATGTACAAGTTTGAAGTTTTTTGTGATCAAAACATTAGTTTTGGGAAACACTACAAAAAAATTGGATTTTTGCCACGAAAATTTGTGACAAAAAATTTTTCGTCACAAATTTTCGACAACTTCTCCAACGAAAAGTAAAATTTGTCAGAAATTAGCACGAAAAATTTTTTCGTCTCAAAATTCGTCGGAAATTACCGACGAAAAATTTTTTGTCGGAAATTAGTAATGAAAAATTTTTCATTGCAAAATTCATCAGCAATTAGCGACGAAAAAGTTTTCATCGCAAAAATCGTCAGAAATAAGTGACGAAAAAGTTTCCGACGAATTTTAGCACAGAAATTTATTCGTGACAAATTTGCGACAAACTTTGCAACGAAAATTATTCGAGGTTAATTTGCCACGGAAAAAAATTTTAATTTTCCAGGCAATTATTGCAGTGTGTACTATTTTTGTTACAAAATTCATAAGAAATTTCTCACGAATTTTGTAACGAAATTCAATAGGTGCCTTTTTAAAATTCGTCGCAAAATTCATCGAAAATTTCCCACAAATTCATAAAAAACCCGGTATTGTTACGCTTAATTGAAATTTGTGAAAAAATTCGTTGGACATTATCAACGAATTTTACCACGAAATTAGTACATGGGGCATCTTCCAAATTTGTGGGAAAATTGGAGGGAAATTTTCAACTAATTTTCCCACGAATTTCAATTTTCAGGGCAATTATTGCAGTGTGTTCTTTTTTCGTTGCAAAGTTCGTGAGAAATTTTCCACGAATTTTGCAACGAAATTCAATAGGTGCCTTTTTCAAATTCGTGGGAAATTTCCCACGAATTCACAAAAACCCGATATTGTTCGGCTTAATTGAAATTCGTGGGAAAATGTCAGAAATTTCCCACGAATTTTGCCACGAAATTAGTACATGAGGCATCTTTCAAATTCGTTGCAAAATTTATGGGAAATTTCTCACGAATTTTGCCACGAATTTTTTGCGTTCACAATTAAGCTCATTACAGAGTATGAATAAAGAGCGATTTTAATGGCTAAACCATCAGTTAGCAGCTCTCCACGATTCACAATTTTTCATTACTATTTGTTCAATATTCGTCTCTGTTGAAAGCTCACGGTAAAAACTCGATACCTTCACTCAAGGAGATCACCAAGGGAGAACCCAAGTCTGACCTCGTTAACATATCCAGTCGAACTCTGACCCAAAAAAAAAAAAAAAAAACATATCCAGTTAGACCCACTTTCACTTAAAAGCTTAAACCAATGAGTTATGGGCCAACTTGGATATATTAACTCCTCTAAATCGCATCAATTTTGCAATGTGAGAATTCTCTAACACAACTCACACGCCTATCTCAACGCCTATCTCAACAGTTTCTTGAGTAGTTACAAAGTAGTGTTAAAAGTAGGACATGGACAAAAATCTCGTGATGAGGAAAAACAAAGGAAGAGGTTAAAAGACAAATAACAATTTGAGATAGTCAAATCATCAGCAAAGGGGAAAGGAGGTATTGACATGGATCCATTTACAAGTTAAGAAGATTTACAAAGCATTACTCACTTTCTGGAGGCCAACAGATATGGCACCATCATTTTCAGAACCAGCAAGTTCTTGCTCGACCTTTTCAAGACCTTTGCTCACAGCTTGCATTTCCTCTGCCAAAGATTTCAATTGGATCTAGCCATACGGTTAAGAAGCAGATTGAGAAGGCAACAACGTCAGTACATGAAGTAGGGCTAGTAACAAGGGATAATATGCAGGAGCAAATCCAAAGTAGTATCTTTATACCTTAGAAGCAGCTTCTAAATGAACAAGATCCTTGCCAAAATCCAGCAATTCTGGCATTTTTTCAGCAAGAAGCTGGAGAAGACAAGAGGAAGTTCATAAAATTCACATTCACGTCAGACTGCCATATGAATACATGTTCAAGAAAAGAACCAACTAAAGGATAAGCAAAGAGCTGGAAAATCAAAATTAACCAATGACAGAGCTGGAAACTTTCGAGGATAATTTATTGACTGTTAAACTATGAGAATAGTTCCGTCAATGAGTATACTCCAGATGATCTTAACCAAAGAAACTTTCATTCAATAGCATTGCCAGAGATGTTCAGAAGATAGGTGATGTATGTATTAAACAAGTAATAACATAAGACCGTATACACAATGTATCATAAAAAAATAAATACATAAAGTGGAATTAAATTAAAAAAAATTAGTAATGAACCATTTCATGCAAAGCTGTTGTTAAGATCTAATAAATGAAGAACATCCAGTTGCACAATATAAAGTTGAAAAATAGGCTAATTGGAAAATGGAAGTATCCACAACAGTTTGTTCCCTCTACTCGTGTGCATGAGGACGCCAATAATGATTTCAATTGGTATACAGTCTTCAATAAGATTAAGACAACTTATCTCTTGCAGGTGAAATTCACGTTCATCTTTCCTTGTCAATGACGGCCCACTCCTTATAGCAGACTGCTGGTTAGAGGTGATAAGGGAATCCCCCCAAAACTATTATTTACTAACTGAGTCCAAAGAATTTGGACAACAATTTGCAATTCAAGCCATTGCACAAAGATATAATCATGAAATTCATTGCAATGTGCTATGAGGTATGATAAGTTTGCATATTTGAATGCAATCATCGAATAATACATTAGCAAGTCAATCTCCATACCTATTGTACCACTTCCAAGAGACAACGATTGACCTATAAGAGAGAGAGAGAGAGAGAGAGAGAGCGGAGATTTACTTTCTCATTGAATTATTTTTCTATCAGGAGATTACCAAGATTTACTTTGATGTAATTTTCTTTGTCCTTATACTGTTTTAAGAGGCAATCTTTTACTTCTCGCCTTGCGCATTTCTTCCATCACTCATGAAGTTTTACATGTATACAATAGCAAAAGCGTCTCAACAATGCTCCTCCAACACTAGAGCTCGACTTACTAAGAGTACCCATTCTCATATCACTCTTAATCACGTCCAATTTCCCGCCTTCCAGGGGTTGGAATGTGTAACAGCCATCTAGTCCATTAATTCTGGAAAAGGAGGAGCAATCGCAGAGTACTTTAGTAAAAGAAAGGCATCCAACAAATATTGACTAAACATAGAACAGCTGACTAGAAAACACAATTTCAAGAACTATCACTTTGAACATGAAATAGAAGTTTACTAACAAACACACACTAAGATATACTGGTGCGAACAGTATGGACTACCCCAAGCTACTGTACATTGCACTGAATACGTTAAGGGTTTTGTACAGATGCCACCAGGTTACCACTCACCAGCACCAAGTAGGAACATCACTTTATCATGTCAACCCAAGAAACATCTCAATTCTTTTGTTCTCTAGAAGAGTCAATATTTCAAATCTAATCGGCAGAAGCCAGTACCTTAGGCAGATGTTTTCAAAGGAAAGCTCTGAATATAATCATGTCTGATCAGTCCAAGGATAATTGGTTAAGGACACTCAGAAGATGCAAGACACCTTTAGATCAATGGTGCTAATTTTTTTTTTTTAATTTCAACTAAGAAGGTTCCAAGAAGGTACTGCCCCTATACAACTTCAGATGTAAGCTACCCATATACACAATTATGCACAAAAGATTATTTCTAGCATTTCCAACAAACAAGATGTATGAGATTGAACTCTCCTGTTATACCAAAAGTGAAGACTGTAAAACCAATTTTCCCTGAGAGAATCCCTAGAGGATTCAACTCCTTGAAATCCACCCTTGTTCCTCTCTCTCCAAATGAGCCAAAAAACGAGGAGTGGAATCATCATAGCAATTTGCTTCTTTCCAACAAACGAGCAGATAATCCCTCCCCAAGCCCAAAATTCGTTTTACACCATGCCTGAAGTCACCCAGTTTACTCCTACTTTGCATAACTGTAGTCCAAATCTTTCTGTTCCAGCATAAAAGTAGGTGATTCCCATACTCCTCTTCAATATTGCACAAAAAAATTGATTAGTCAACTAGTTTTTTTTTTTTTTTTCTGTTCTAAAGATTATCCAAAGCAATAATATGTTCCCAAGCTGCTTCTGAAGCGAAAAAAGAAACCTTCAAGGAAACTTGACTTTCTAGATAGGTTCCTAAAGAAAGAGAGTGCTCTGTTGTAATTGCTTCTGAGTACAGTTGAGATCAGAATAATAGAATTTGGCAGAAAAAGTTTCACAAATACAGTAGCCTACTATCCTCTCTCATATCTAACATAGCCAAAAGCTATTCCATTCCATTTCTAAAGGAATCTTCCATATGACTGTCATTCAGGTAAAATTCACACTTGCAGGCATCAGCACATGATACACAACTCTCCCCTTTTGACGACACCTCTCTTGTGCACAAGCTAAAAGAATTTACCTATAGATGCTTTTCACTTTACTAGTCCAAAGAAACAAAAAAAGGGACATGTTACTGTATAGATGTTCTCAAGAAAGGCTTTCAGGCTATCAATCCAGGGACCAATTACATCTTGTTATTGAAGAATCATTATCAACAGAAGAAAAGGATAGAAGAAAATATGTACTACCAGGAAGGTACAGCCAGTAAAAATTCAGACAATTGCCTATACCATCAAGGACATTCCAAGAAGGGAAGCACACTCCACAAGAAAGGAGATATGCAGAAAGAGCATGCCTAGCAAGGAGAATGCATGAGCACGAATTGATTTGTGATTGGTGTGAGCAAGTGCATATGTGCACAGGCACGTACGTGCATGCATGTAAGGCTGTGTGTGCGTGCGTGCATGTGCATGAGAGAGAGAGAGAGAGAGAGAGAGTAAATACCTTCAAAGTCTCCATTTCTTCCTTGGTAGGACAGAATTTGATGAGATTTTCAACCTGATCAATGTCCAAAGCTGAAGAATCCAAAGCCAGAACTGCATTCTGGGAAAAAATGGTACTACTTAGTGTGACCAACTCACATGAGTAAACTTTTCAAAGACAATCCCTTTTGAAAAAGAAGAAGGTAGATAATAGGATAATACAAATCATGAGCCATAAAACCAGTGGAAATAATACCAGCTCTAGCTGTCCACACATATTTTTTGTCTTTATAGGACAGTGCATGATGCAGAAGGTTAAACATGCTTGTTTGCATCTCATGCAGGCTTAAAAATAATCATGAATAGATGTTACGTGATAACAGAAATTTTCCTTCAGATCTATATTATACTGCATAAAAGTGATCATTTGTCACACTTAATCTATCAAATGCTTAGCAAAATATATAATTTGTCCAATAAATTGCATTTAGTAGGTTTACATCGACAAACCACTAAAATTTTAAACTCCAAAACTCCTTCAATGGACCTACATAATTGTTCTACCATCCTAAAAAGGAAAAGACAAGAAAGCAGATGATATATTTCAGTCCACCATCAGTAAAGTTGCTTTTTTGCAAGCTTTGGTGCATATATAGAATTATCATCCTCAGCAATGTAATGAAAAATCCCAGATTAATGCAGGGATCAGCAAGAAGTTTTTGTGGTCTCCAGGGAAAACACTTTTTTTCCCACGAACTTTTCAAATAGCCTCATAAGAAAGCTAATGCAATGCAAAGCACTGAATAAAGAGAGCTCAAGGCCATGATACAACACCTACACCCATCCACTTAACTAATGCTAAATAATATGTCCAATATATATCGCAGATCAATTGCCTAATAGCTAAATTTTTTGGTAGAGATGGTCATGCAACAACTAATAACCATAAATCACATCAATTCTTGGGAATCAAGATATGCAGATTTCCAGTGAATATTAACAGTCAAGTCAAACTAAGGGGTGGAGAAAAACCTAACGTGTTTCTTGAACTTTGTAATGATAACAAATTTAACTGTAACCAAAATATACAATACAATCAAATAGCATAGAGTAAAGGAGTTTAGTTCAGTAACAACATACGGTACTGGAGCCTCCAGGAGATAGGAACTTAGTAAATTGCTCTTGAAACCTTCTTATCTCACTTTCACATGAAAAGAGGTAAATTTTTCCAAGATCACCCATGCTTTGGCAAAATTGCAAAAGATAACAAGATCCCAACTCCCCGGCTAGAACCTAGTTGATCTATGTAGCTAAAATAGTACAAAAAGGTAGAATCAATGTGCATTTTCTTATATAAGTAGACTTATAACCTAACTTGATAGCCATAATAACTTTCTTTGCAATTGTATGATAACGTGGATTCATGCCTAGTCATTTCCGTAGTCTACTTGAATTAAACAATCCAAAACCAAGCCACACCCTCATCACAGTGGGGTTGGGGGGAAGAATTGTACCCCATCCTCTTTTAAAATTGAACAAAGGCTACAGAATTGAACCACACGACAAAGAGAGAGTAAATGAAAAAAATTTAAAAGAAGCATGTAAGTTGGGTGGCTGCAGAAAGTCAAACCCAATGCGATATCCAGATTCTTCTAAGTATTCGACAAGCAATAACAACTTATTTGCATGACAAATTAAAACAGGAAAAACTCCATACATATGCAACTGGAATAAAGACAACTTACCATCATATCCGGCAGAGGAATTTTTATCTTTGAGAGCATTATTTCACAATTATATGCTCTACGCAAGTTAACCTGACATTTGAAAGTAAAACATATTATTCTTGACATAAAAATTTGAATAACAGAAATTGCCATCTGATCCTCGAAAAATATATTACCACCGATAATATAAGGAAGGCACCCATGATTGTCTTACCAAATTAGAAAAACAATTAAAAAAGACTTATAACAGTAAGTGGCTTTTTTTAAACCTGATGAGAAAGGTAATCTAGAAGCCAATCTCTCTAGGCTATTGCAAATAAAACGGTTTTACCACTTCTGGAGGTTCTTCAAAATTGACTTATTTGGTTAAGAATACTTCATGTGACTCCCAAACTAATACTTTACCCAGATAACATGCTTGTAGCATGCACTAACATCCTACTGGCTTCTACTACATTCGCAAATCAATTACTGCTTCTGTTCCAAGGACTATGGTCAAAAAAAGTAAAACACAAGTAGGAGAGAAAGTGTATATCTCACCAATTGCACTTTCTCAGGTTTATTGATGTTAGAACGCCGACCACCAGCTTTGTTACTCCCACTTCCATCTAAAGTAGCTGCCGAGAAGAGACTCTCAAGTTCTGATATGTCTATTTCAGGGGCCCTGTCAAGCATTAATGGTGACAGGAAGCCTATTATTGGATAAACTTTAATACTTCTCAAATAATATGAAGTGCAGAAAGTATAGGCAGCATCTAAAAGAAGATTCAATGGCGAGAATATAGCTATATCTCCTATATTGTGTATCAACGAACCTTGATTGATTTTCCTGCTTCTGAGAATCAGCCCATAAACTTCCTTGCATTGCACGTGTTACTTTTACCCAGTGTAGAGGTTTAAGAGAGGTTTTTTTAGGTGGGATAGAAGTCCCACCAGCAGATCGACCCCTCCCTTGATTCATTGACCCTAGAGTTCTTCCCCTTCCACTAGATGGCAGAGGTGGCGGCGGCGGCGGAGGAGGTGCACCGGGAGGCTTTGGAGCTGTTGGTGATGGGGATAAACCTGGTCGTCCAGGGCCTGAAGGAGGAGGTGGCGGCGGTGGAGGTGGCTTGGGAAGGTTTACTGTGGAATTGATATTTGCTGTGGAAGGTGAAGGAGATTCTCCAGGAACAGCACCTCTTGTGGCAGACTTTAAATGCGATAATGCTGGGGGAGGTGGAGGAGGTGGCGGCAGCGGCGGTCCCCGCAACTTAAAAGTTCCAGAGTCTGAAAATGAAGGTGATAGGCCTAAAGATGTTTGGCTATGCACAGAGGAAAGTGAGGAAGTTGGTGGAGGGAAAGGAGGACCTTTAGAAATAAAGGTAGGAGGTGGAGGAGGCGGCGGTGGCAATGGTGGTGATTGCATTGGATTAGGCAGGAATGATTGACTTGGGAAGGATGTGAAGAAGGGAGGCGGAGGAGGAGGAGGAGGAGTAGGAGAAGGAAGGGTAGATCCTTTAGATGAAACAAATTGGGACGGTGGAGGCGGCAGCAGAGGTGGAGGCGGCGCCATTGCAGATAATTGCCTTGATCTAGATGAAAATGGTGGAGGTGGGGGGGGAGGTGGAGGACCTAGTGGAGGGAGTTTAGATGTTGGAGGTGGGGGAGGTGGTGGCGGGATATTAGGGGATGGCATAGAATTAGAAGGAAAAGAAGGGGCATGAGGCAGACCTTTTGATGGCAATGCAGCTCCATCAACAGTAGAAGTTAGCATTGATGAATTTTTTTGGTGACTGACATGTGGAGGTGGAGGTGGGGGTGGGGGTGGGGGTGGGCGTGGGGTATGTGGCCCTTTAGCAATGTTACTGGAAAGAGGTAAAGGGGGAGGTGGTGGTGGATGAAAAGTTGGCAAAAGAGGTGGAGGAGGTGGTGGCGGCGGAGGTGGCGCCTTAGACGCATTACTAGAGGGAAGCGAAGGGGGAGCTGGTGGTGGTTGATGGGAAGATCGTACAAGAGGAAGAGGGGGTGGCAGTGGTGGTGGCTCTACTAGTGACACTGGTGGTTGGGGTAGACAATCGGAGACAGGAGATGCCATAGACGAGGTTGACTCAAGCAAGTGAGATTGAGCTGTTCTGTCGGCAAGGCATGGTTGCTGATCAATAGGTGGAGCATCAACTGTATCTGATTCTTGATCCACAAGTTCTGAAGTAAATTGTGCATCCAGCACATCATCGCTATCAAAACTTGTTTGCATAACAGAATTTCTCGGAACTGTTGACTGCTTTGGGAAAAATTCGAATGCTTCATCCGAACTATCTGCTGCACTGGAGGTGTTATTTTCATCCTCGGAATCAGCGGGTGAAGTGTACAAACTTGCTTTGTTTTGTAGCCTGGACAGTTCTTTCACATCAGTCAAGACAGAAAGTTGTTTAAGCAACCAAAGTGCAGCATCATCATTGCTGTCGACCCATTCAACACCACTGAAAAGTTCCTGAACCCTGGAGAAAGCTTCTAAAGGCAATCTGCCTTTTTCCTCTCCATTCAATACAGTGATCGGGGCTCTCGGTGGAGAGACACTCTCAACATCCCCAAACAATACCTGATGTCAAAAGTCAATTCAAAGGTTTGAGAGACCATCAAAAGAATATAGGCACAATTCTATAACAAATCAATCTGCAAAAGGGATAACAGCAATTTGTCTGGTCATAAAAAAAAATCTTATTCTTTGGCCTTCTCTAACACTTGCACTTTACTTTTACTATTCTAGCAAGGGTTGCTTATAGAAATATTCACCTCTGCACGAAATCCCTTTGGATACCGCTCCTTTGAATCCCAAAGAATGTCCAAGTTCTCAGAGTTCAGCATCAGTATGTTTGATCGGATGAATGCAGTATTGAACAATATCCGAAACATCATAACTTCCCTTTCTGAGTCCAAGTCCAAGTGGACGCACTCCAGGACCACATCTCCTTGCACGAGACATTGGATGTCAATTTTAATGACATCACAGTCCCCCTGCAATAGGTCATGTATTAACACCCAATCTCCATGTCAAAAACCTCTTGCAGACACTGTAAGGACATTTTTCCTATTTTAATGACATGGGCAGGAAAGATAAAAGTGGACTTAGCTTGCTAAACTAGCTATTCTTCAGATAAATCTTCTATATCTGTCTCTAAAAACAAGCTGCTTTTGGAAGACATTTATGTTAAGAGCTTTCCCTGTTTCATTTCAGGAAACACATGCAATGAAAATTTTCATAGGATGATATTATATAGATTGGTACACAAGAAAATGATTGATGGGAAGTGTTTTACTTCCAAATGACAATCGAACAGGAAGTTGAAAAATGTGGACAGAAGAAATCCTACCTGTCGATAATGTCTAAGGGCCTTTTTCGTCTTGGACATGGAGAAAAGCATCTGCGTCGAAAGGCCCCCTCTACTAAGGAGATTCCTACCAAATATACGGATAAGTGGCCTGCAACTGTTCTGCGAATCAAAGCTAGGAATGGCTCTCAAGATTATACAATCCAAAGAAAGTGCTCGCTCTGGAGGTGGCCACTCAGGAGACATATTCCTCCTTGCAATATACTGAAGGTACCGAAGCTGGGAAGGCAACGGATTCAACGGTGAGAGGAGCTGCAAAAATCCTTTTGGAGCCTCTCGGTGAACAATTTCGAGTGTTCTCCGTTCTCCACCGTACAATTTTCTGAAAACCAAGAAAGCTGCCAGCAGGAATGCCAAGAGTGGCCAACCTCCTCTCTCGCAGTGCAGTAGAATGATGTTCTGCTGATTCCCAACCAATAGCCAGCTCTTGCAGATGCGAAGAAAATGTTGAATCAATGACAAAGGTAAGAGGGGACAACCCTCATACTGGCGCGGATAATCCATGACAGTGACATCATAGTCGCACAGAGTTTTGGCGAATTGGCTGCGTTTCTCACCTTTGCGGAAATTGAACGCAAGAAATGCCGAGTCCGGAAACTCTTCGTGTAACTCAGCCAAGATCTCATGCAGGTAGACTTGGTACATCTCGTCCGGCAATACCTCCGTTGAGAAGCAGGAATCGAAAACTGCATATACACTTAGTAATTCAAATAGCTGCGCGCATCAAAAAGAAGGGGAAGCGGCAGTTGAGAACTGAAGTTAGGCAAATGAGGGATGTTACCGTAAACCCGGTCGACAAATTCGAGCAACCCATCTGGGGGTCTTCTGTAGAAGAATCTACTGAGGAGGGACATTTCTGTCAGCCAATTCTATCACATTCGGAAACCCACCTACCATTTCACACACAACGAAAAGAAGAACTCCTTCAATCAACATCAAACTAGGCTCTCATCGGCGTTCAGATATCAATGATGGACCCACCCAAAAATATAACAAAGATCGAAATTCATTCGCTGCAGACAAACACTGGGCAATCAAAAAATGCAAAGCGCGAGCTCAGAATTCCAAACTCCCCAACCCAGGAAACCCCCAACACAACGCCGAACGCCCCCACTTAGAACGGCGACAACGCGCATTGCCAGAAATGCTCGAACAAGAAAGCACCATACGAATTCAAGTTACGAATTTGAAGACAACCCAGAATTCTGGGATTCATCGATCGGCTCGGGACGCACCTGAAGTGAGAGGAAGTTCCCAATTCGGAGACGAACCAGTGAAGACACAAGCTCTGCAGCGACTGGGAAGGCTCTGAACCTCACTCCTCTGACATTTTGAAACTTTGAATTTGGGGAAGAAGACGAAGGAGAAGGAGAAGAAACAGCACCTGATTCTTCGGATGGGCGAGATTGACGGATTCATTTATGGACGGCCCAGGGGAGACAGAACGCCATGAAAGCCACAGACACACTTTTCACAGTTCCAACGATCTTTCTGCTCGTTTGAAGTGGACTTAAACAGGGACGTTAATTTCAAGGCGGCCCCATTTAGCCCAATTTGAGGCCTCTTGGCCCAAGCCCAGTCCGTCCATCAGATCTCTCTCCAATCCCGTTCGCGTGGAATAGCCTGCAATGTTGAGTCATATCTTATCTATTGTTTGGTGAACTACGATTTAAAGTCGGAAATTTATATATCCTATCATATTCATTATTTGGTTGAAGCTGGATATCAATGTAAATGGCGCATATGCCCTTACGCAGTGCCTAATAATATCAACAAAATGCTACAAAAAAGGAAAGCAAGATAGTGGCACACGCTTAACTCGTACGCCATAAGCAAGCTTTTGGCTCGTTGATGAAAAGTCATGCGGTTTTGAACTACGATATAGGTTGATGCAAAGTAAAAACACGAATACAATATGCCTAGGAAAATCGCCAGGCCTGAATTGTGAAAACACGTAAGGATCTCGTTGTAGCTTTGTTAAAGTTTAAAATGCGTTACTCTAATCTATCTTGGTAAAATTTGGGGGAAATTACAACCGGAGGAATTTAGTTGTGGTTACTCTGTAATGAGCTTAATGGTAAATCGCTCTTTTCTAAAAGATCTTGTTCATTAAAATCGCAACCTTCCGACTTTAAAATCGCAACCTTCCAATGACAGATAGGCTACGCTGCTTGAGTTTTCTATGTTTCCTTTGTCTTGCAGATACTTCCATAATGTTGTAACCAATCGCTGGACCGGAGATCGGCCAGAGGCGGAAACTGGCGAGGTCGAACCCGCTTGCGTGAGCGAGGGCCACCCTTGCCCGACTCAGGCGAGGGCTATCCTCGCCAGATCTGGCAAGGGTGGCCCTCGCTGGCGTCGAGCGAGGGCTACCCTTGCCCACCCAGGCGAAGGCATCCCTCTCCCGACGCCGGTGAAGGTCGCCCTCGCCTCTCTCTCATGTCCGTTCATCACGTCCATTTCCCCTCTCTCTCTCTCTATATCTGCGGCACCATATAAACCCTAATCCTCTCGTGTTCTGTCCGATTTTGGTTATTTAGTGGTTCCTTCCTCTTTTTTTTTTCTACCGTTCCTCTTGAATTTTTGTCGGAGGATATTGATTTCTTTCCTTTCTCTCTTTTGTTTTTTTTTGTTCGGTTTGGTTTCTCGCCGTTTCGTTTTCCTACTGCCGGTCTCGGATCATCTTCCATTTTTTATATTTTTTCTCACGAATCGGAAGATATATGGGTTCTCTAGTTCCTCGTTTTCCCCCGATCTAATTCCCTAAGTAGTTTGCTTGCTTTTTCATCTACTTATGAAAAAAAAATATAAAAAAATAAAATAAAAATTCGAAAAAATAAAAAATAATATTAAAAATTATTAATTCGGGGTAAAATTGTCACATGTGTACCAGTTTTGGTTTTTTTGTGGTATGTTTAGGGTAAAATTGTCACAAGTGTACCAGTTTGGGGTTTTTTAGGGTATGTTCGGGGTAAAATTGTCACAAGTGTACCAGTTTGGGATTTTTGGTGATAAAAAAAAAGTTTGGGATAAAATTGTTACATGTATACCAGGTTTGGGTTTTTGGTGATCAAAAAAAAGTTCGGGGTAAAATTGTCACACGTGTACCGGTTTGGGGTTTTTGGTGGTATTAACTCTAAAAAATATGAACATGTATTAGAGACAGAAAATGAAATTATTTTCCTTACCATTTTGTTTCAGAGAGCAAGAAATAAACTTGCGAAAATGAAACAAACAAACTATCCCCTCTGATAAATAGCCAAGTCACTGGCCCTCGTCGGAAGAACCTATTGCAATTTTGACCATATCAGATTCCACTAAACTGCTTAAGGAAACATATTAAATGTGCCAAACGAATTACAACAAGTATCAAGTTTGATGCGAAATTTGTGCAAATATATGCCCCAAATATCCCATTTCGCTAAGGTACCGCATGAAAACCATTTTGGTTCTGTCCAGAATTGGTTTTTTGTTTCCAAAATCAGTTTTGGACCAGAAACCCGTTTGGTAACGCAATTTCATTTTTCTATTTCTGGGACAAGTTTTTGTTTTAGAACTGATTCTAAACCAGAAATCATAACAAAAAAAAAAGTAGGTTTTCTATTTCTAGACAAAAAATGAGAATTATTTCTGAGAGAACTCTTTCTTCAAAACACATGTTCATATGGAAGTCACGATCTTTGAGGTGAGAAAAAAAGCAAAAACTAAAAAATTTCAAAACATAACAGAATGGTTTAGAATATGTGGTTACCCACTTTGAGTGAAATTTAAATTTTTTTAGGTGCCAAAAAAAATAAAAAAAAATAAAAAATTTCACAAAATGGCTTAGAATACCTATGGCCAACCACTTTGAGCAAAATTTAATTTTTTTAGATGCCAAAAAATATAAAAAATAATCAAAAAATCTAAAATTTAAAAACTTCACATAATGTCTTAGAATACTTGTGGTCATCCAATTTGAGCGAAATTTTATTTTTTTAGGTGCCAAAAAAAATAAAAGAAAAGCAAAAAATTAAAAATTTCAAAACTTTACAGAATAGCTTAGAATACCTGTGGCCATCCACTTTGAGTGAAATTTAAATTTTATTAGGTGCCAAAAAAATAAAAAAAAATAAAAAATTTCAAAACTTCATAGAATGGCTTAGAATACCTATGGCCAACCACTTTGAGTGGAATTTTATTTTTTTTAGATGCCAAAAAAAATAAAAATAAGCAAAAAAGTAAAAATTTCAAAACTTCACAGAATGTCTTAAAATACTTTGAGCAAATTTTTATTTTTTTAGGTGTTGAAAAAAATTAAAAAAAGAAAAAAATTTCAAAACTTCACAAAATGGCTTTGAATATTTGTGACCATCCACTTTGAGCGAAATTCAAATTTTTTTAGGTGCCGAAAAAAATTAAAAAAATTTCAAAATTTCACAGAATGGCTTAAAATACCTGTAGCCACCCACTTTGAGCGAAATTTAATTTTTTTAGATGCCAAAAAAAATAAAAATAAGCAAAAAAGTAAAAATTTCAAAACTTTCCACCCACTTTGAGAGAAATTTTATTTTTTTGGGCACCAAAAAAAGTAAAAAAAGCAAAAAATAAAAAATTTCAAAACTTTCCACCCACTTTGAGAGAAATTTTATTTTTTTAGGCACCAAAAAAAGTAAAAAAAACAAAAAATAAAAAATTTCAAAACTTCACAAAATGGCTTAGAATACCTATGGCAATCCACTTTGAACAAAATTTAAATTTTTTTAGGTGCCAAAAAAAATAAAAAAAAATAAATAATAAAAATCTTCACATAATTGCTTAGAATGCTTGTGGCCACATACTTTTAGTGAAATTTAATTTTTTTATGTGACGGAAAAAAATAAAAATAAGCAAAAAAGAAAAATTTTCAAAACTTCATAGAATAGCTTAAAATACCTATGACCATCCACTTTGAGCGAAATTTTATTTTTTTAGGTGTCGAAAAAATAAAAAAAAATTAAAAATTTCAAAACTTCACAGAGTGGCTTAGAATACTTGCGGCCATCCATTTTGAGTGAAATTTAATTTTCTTTAGGAGCCCAAAAAAATAAAAAATCAAAAATACCATTTGGGCACCTAAAAAAAATTAAATTTTACTCAATGTGGGTGACTAGAGGTATTCTAAGTCATTCTTTGAAGTTTTGAAATTTTTGGTTTTTTATGTTTTTTTTGCACCTAAAAAAATTTAAATTTTGCTCAAAGTAGATGGCCAAATGTATTATAAGTCATTTTGTGAAGTTTTGAAATTTTTTATATTTTATGTTTTTTTTTTGCACCTAAAAAAAATTAAATTTTTCTTAAAGTGGATGGCCACATGTATTCTAAGTCATTTTGTGAAGTTTTGAAAATTTTAATTTTTTTCTTTTTTTTCACCTCCAAAAAGTAAAATTTCACTCAAAGTGGGTGGCCACAGGTATTCTAAGCCATTCTGTGAAGTTTTGAAATTTTTGAGTTTTTGAATTTTTTTTGGGCACCTTAAAAAATTTAAATTTTACTCAAAGTGGATGGCCATATGTATTCTAAACTATTCTGTGAAGTTATGAAATTTTTGATTTTTTTATTTTTTTTGGGCACCTAAAAAAATTTAAATTTCTGTAAAAGTGGGTGGCCACAGGTATTCTAAGCAATTCTGTAAAGTTTTGAAAATTTTGATTTCTTGATTTTTTTTTTTTTGAAGAAATTCAACAAATTTCCTATTTTCCCGAAATCTGAATTTTTTATTTTCTCGACATTTTGATGATTTTTTATGGAATTTTTCAATTTTTTGGGATTTTTTTGAATTTTCTTAAAGATTTTTATGAATTTTTCAGAATTTTTTATTATTTTTTTTCCATTTCTGAAAAAATGGATTTCTGTTCTTGGAAATAGAATTTTCTGTTGTTTATCAAACGGGTTTTTGTTTCAAGAAATAGAAATTTTGTGCTGTTATCAAACGAGTTTCTGTTCTAGAAATAGAAATTTTTTGTCGTTATCAAATGGGTTTTTTTTCTCAGAAACTCATCCAGGAACTAGAAATAGAAAAATCTATTTCTAGTTCGGGAACTCATTCCGGGATAGAATGGTTATCATTCACTACCTAAGTTCTAGTACAACCCTAGAAAAAAGATCATAAATTACGTTGAACAAGCAAATTTGCCACGAATGCAACTCATTAATTTGTTCCTTATTTAAGCTTCCTTTTACCTAAATTTAGATCTTAGCAGAAAAATCATTAATAAAAATCGACAACAGTGCATGTCATGCAAAATTAGCAAGTGTAGAAGCTAGATTTCATGAGAAATTTGGTATGAATTATCCCCTCTAAGCCTACCTTTTTTCCACTGACCCACAAAAACAAAACAAACAAAAAGCAACTAATTGCGGCAGCGGCCCTCCTGTCGAAATCCGATGGCGGCCCCCCCCCGGAATCGCGGCGACGACCTCTCCCCCCTGCTGGAACCGCGGCCCCCCCCCCCCCCCACGTTGGAATTGTGGCTGCAACCCCCCTGGAATTGCGGCCCCCCCCCTCGGAATCGCGGCCACGACCCCTCCCCGGAATCCGGGCCATGGCCCCCTCGGACTCCTGGCGGCGACACCATTTTATTCAAGGAATGGGGGTCGATTACTTACCGTGGCCGGCGAGGCCGACGACGACTTTGCGAGAACTTGACAGTGACGAGGACGGCGAGGTGGACGACAAAAAGGAAATTTGGTTGGACCAAAATTACTCAGTAGACACGAAGTGATCGGCCGAGCAATATAAACAAGTGTTTCTATTTTCATGGCAAAATTTGTGGCCAATTTGCCACGAATTTTGCAACGAAAATAGTATATATAACAATAATTGCAACAAGGTTTTGAAATTCGTGGGAAATTTCCCATGAAATTCAAACAACCGGGTAATGTGGCGCTTTTTTTCAAATTCCAACGAATTTTCCCATGAATTTCAAATTTTGGGACAATTATTACACTATGTACTATTTTCGTGGCAAAATTCGTGGCAATTTCTCACAAATTTGAAATTTCGAGGCAATAATTGCACTAAGTACTATTTTGGTGGAAAAATTTGTGGGAAATTTCCCACGATTATGAAAAAGGCTCCTATAGAATTTCGTTATAAAATTCATTGGAATTGTTGCAGTGTGTAATACTTTCATTGCAAAATTCGTGGGAAATTGCAACAATTGCACCAAAAATTGAAATTCGTCACAAAATTCGTGGGAAATTTCCTACGAATTTTACAGCGAATTTGGAAGATGCCCCATGTGCTAATTTCGTGACAAAATTCATTGGAAATATCCAATGAACTTTCCCACGAATTTTAATAAAGCCGAACAATACCGGGGTTTTTCAAATTCTTATCAAAATTCGTGGGAAATTTCCCACGAATTTTGCTATGAATTTGAAAAAGACACCTATTTAAATTCGTTGCAAAATTCATGAAAAGTTTCCCACAAATTTTGCAATGAAAGTAGTACACACTGCAATAATTGCACCGAAAATTGAAATTCGTTGCAAAATTCCCATGAATTTTGCAACAAAAGTATTATACATTGCAATAATTGAACCAAAAATTGAAATTCATCGCAAAATTCGTGGGAAATTCCCACGAATTTTGCAACGAATTTGGAAGATGCCCCATGTGCTAATTTTCATGAGAAAATTCGTTGGAAATTTCCAATGAACTTTCTCATGAATTTCAATAAAGCCGAACAATATCGGGGTTTTTTAAATTCATGCCAAAATTTGTCGGAAATTTCTCACGAATTTTGTCACGAATTTGAAAAAGGCGCCTATTCAAATTCATTACAAAATTCGTGGGAAATTTTCCACAAATTTTGCAACGAAAGTAGTACGCATTGTAATAATTGCACCGAAAATTGAAATTCATGGAAAATTTCCCACAAATTTTGAGATGAATTTGGAAGATGGGCCATGCGCTAATTTCGTGGCAAAATTCGTTGGAAATTTCCAATGAAATTTCCCATGAATTTCAATAAAGGCGAACGATACCGGGTTTTTTCAAATTTGTGGCAAAATTCTTGGGAAATTTCCCACGAATTTTGCCATGAATTGGAAAAAGGTGCCTATTGAATTTCGTTGTAAAATTCATGGGAAATTTCCCACGAATTTTGCAACGAAAAAAGTACACACTGCAATAATTACACCAAAAATTGAAATTCGTCGCAAAATTCGTGGGAAATTTCTCATGAATTTTGCAACGAAAAAAGTACACACTACAATAATTACCCAGAAAATTAAAAGTCGTGGGAAAATTAGTTGGAAATTTCTCACGAATTTTGCCACGAATTTCCAAAATGCCACATACACTAATTTCGTGGTAAAATTCATGCGAAATTTTCAATGAATGTTCCCACGAATTTAAAAAAGCCTAACAGCACCGCATATGCTAATTTTGCCACGAATTCATAAATGGCGCCTAGTGAATTTCATTGCAAAATTCATGAAAAATTTCCCATGAATTTTGCAACCAAAATAGTACACACTGCACTAATTGCCCGGAAAATTAAAATTCGTTGCAAATTCGTTGGAACTTTCTCATGAATTTTGCCACGAATTTCGAAAATGCTGCATCTTACCTAGTGTACTAATTATTGGGAAATTTCCCACGAATTTTGCCACGAAATTCAAATACCCGGGGTTAAATAATACTATGTACTATTTGGGTGGCAAATTCTCACGAATTTTACCATGAATTTAAAAGAAACAGCAGCCTACCTTGTGTACTATTTTTGTGGTAAAATTCATGGGAAATTTTTCACGAATTTTGCCACGAAATTCGAATACCCGATAATTTGTGGCTTTTTTTTATTTCATGGGAAATTTAGTCGCGTGGCTTTTTCCCAACTATTTCAATTCCGTGGCTAAATTTGAAGCTAATTAGCCACGTATTCTAATGATAACAACAACGACAACAACAACAATAATAATTACGACAACAACAATAATAAAAATTATGACAACAACAAAAAACACATGTCGCAATAATAATAATTACACATAATTAGTAAAAAGTTTCAAAAATCATAATCTTCATCTTCACCTTCACCTTCATCTTCACCTTCATCTTCATCTTCATCTCCGTCTTGATCTTCATTGTTTTCATGAGCATCATCTTCATCCTGTCTCAAAATCACATTCTATACCCACTTCAAAATTTGATTTGCGAATTTCAGTTGGATCCACATCGATCATCGCTCCACATGGATCTCATAAAGTAGGAATGTTATATTCATCAATTTTAATTATGTTACAAACTTTTTCTTGTTAATATGCTATGTCCTTTCAATATTCCTCGATTTTTTTTCTTGCTTTGGTTTTACATACAGCCCATCAATCGGCTTTGTCATGTTTCAAACTAGGATATGATGTATATTATACTTGAATTGCTTGTTGTGCACATTCATTCTTTTGACGGGGTCGAACCACATGCACTTAAATAATACAACCCGCATTAATAGTTCATGGTACTCTATCTCTATGATATAGCAATCCTTACTCTCAAACTTGATCATAAATACTGTAAACCTAACGTGACACACGCAATATCAATAATATATATTTTAATATATAATGTATAAAAAATTCGAATAACTTGAATTTCGTCCATATGCAACTTACATATGTTTTAAACCATATTGCAAATTGTTCCAGGTACAAGCGGTCAAACTCATTTGGTGGTAGTCCATACATTGAATTTTGAAAATTCCTATTAACAAATACTATTTATGTATTAACAAATGTTTGACACACAATACACATACTTACAAATGTACACTTACTCGAAGTATGACTCAACTTCTAGACAGTTTAACAAAATATATGTATGGGCTACTTTCTTTTCTTTGCCTGTTAAGTGACGAAACTTACATGCCCCGTTTGGTCGACCCAAATAATTGAAAATATAGAGTGATTTGCAATTGGGATCAATGTGGCTATCATCATTTCTTCCTGCTCTCTGTCTCTTGTATTGCACGTGCGGCTCAAAATAATATGATGCAAATGTTATCACTTCTTCCACAATATATGCATTACAAATTGAAGCTTCGATACATGCCTTATTCTTCACTTTTTTTTTTCAAATGATATAAGAACCTAGTTGCAATAGAAAAAAGTTTATCGGAACATAATATGTAATGAAGTAATTTGAAATTTATTTTAAAAAAAATTTACTTCTCAAATGAATACATCCATTGAAATTGGATGAGACCTGCAACTTTGGCCTCATAAGGTAAGTGAACTAAGAGATGTTCCATTGAATCAAAGAACGATGGAGGAAATATCCTTTCTAAGTTGTAAAGAATAATTGGAATATCTCTCTCTAGTTTCTCCATGTGTGATGCTTTCAACGTTATTGAGCAAATATCATGCATGAAATTATTTAACTCTGTAATGGCGCCCAACACAAAGTTTGATAAAACTTCCTTGAAAGCTATTGGAATTAGTCTTTCCATAAATATATGACAATCATGACTCTTCAGACCTGTCAACTTACATTCATTCATATCAACGCATCTCCCGAGATTGGAAGCATATCCATCAGAAAATAACACCGATTTCAACCATTGACAAACGACCCGTCTTTGCATCTTGTCCAATGTATAAACTGCTTTTGGTTTTGGTCTACTGCTACTTGCATCCACATCTAGTTTTGGCCGATCGCAAATATCCCTCATATCTGTTTTTGCATTCAAGTTGTCTTTATTTTTTCCAATGACATCCATCACAGTATTTATGACATTGTTGAAAACGTTCTTCTCTATGTACATGACGTCAAGATTATGGTGAATAAGATGTTCCTTCAAATGTAGTAGATTCCAAAATATACTGCATTTAGTCCACTTATGTGTACTTTCGTACGCAAAAGTTGTGTTGTGAGGGTTTTCAACAACAGTTGGAAACTCTTGCACTCACTTCCAAATTTGATGACCGGTCAACCTCAATGGTGGATGTGTTCTTTCGATCATATTCTTGATAAACTCTTTTTTATTCCTTCTAAATGTATGATTTAGCGGCAAAAATTGCCTGTGACAATCAAAATAGCTAGGCTTCTTACCATGTTTTAATCTGAATGCCTTCGATCTCTCCATACATATTAGACATTCTAAGATTCCAGTTGTACTCCATCCAGATAACATTCCATAAGCTAGAAAGTCATTTATAGTCTAAATAAGAGCAGCCTTCATTACAAATATTTGATCGGTAGAAACGTAATACGTAGGGACATCTTTAACTCATAGTTGTTGTAAATCTTCAATCAATAGTTGCATATAAACATCTATCAACTTTTTCGGATTTTGCAGGCCAGTCACGATCAATGTCAAAAACATATGAGGTGTCTTCATGCACATACCGAGTGGAAGATTGTATGGAGTTAAGATAACTGGCCAACATGATTAACTTTTTCCTAATTTCTCAAATGGGGCAAATCCATTAGCACACAGACCTAACATGATGTTTCAAGGCTTCATCGCAAACTCGGAGTATGTTCTATCAAAATGTTTCCATGCCTTTGCATCTGAAGGATGACGCATTAGATCCTCTTCTGTTTCATGATTTACATATCAATTCATGTGTTCAGCAGTGGCTTGAGACGCATAAAGCTTTTGCAACCTGAGGATTAAGGGCAAATAAAACATTTGCTTGCATGGTCTACGCTTCTGATTACGACCCTGACTCTCGTTAATCTCATACCTAGGTTAGTTACAGAATTAGCATGATTCTGCATTTTCATCATCCCTCCAATATGACATACAACCGATAGTACATACATCAATCCTTACAACTGAAAAACCCAAGTTATCCAATAGCTTTTTTATATCATAAAAGTCACTTGGCATGATGTTATCACGAGGCATTGCTTCCCGCGTTACTTCAACAAAAGAGTTGAAGCAATCCACAGACACATTATGCTCTGACTTGATATTTAATAATCTTGCTGTCACTGATACTTTTGTGTGGTTGTCACAATCTGTCCATAAAGGTTCATCTGCTGTTTTCAACACTTTCAAGAACTGATTAAATTGAAAAGTTCTATCACACGCATTCTCATCAAAACCTGTAACTCATATCTCTTCCAATTGTGATCCATGATTAGTTCTCACTTATTCAGGTGTAGGAGTAAAACTAGTACTTGCATTATTCGAGTCTGAAATAAAATTATGACTGGCTTCATCAAACACCATCCCCTAGTATGGGTTCAATTGGTCATAATAGCTACATTCTTCCCTAATTGAAAATTGGTCGCTTCTTTGATATCCGTTATCAGATATAAATGGTTCATCGTGGTAAGTCCAATTATAATAGTTCGGAGTAAACCCAAATCTACAAAGATGTTTTCTAACTTTATCAATGTCTTGAAATTTTCCATTACTGCACCTTTTACATGGACATCTTAACTTATTTCCATCCATAAACTCATATTTACTACAAGCAAAGTTCAAAAATAGTTCCAACCCGATACGAAACTCATTGGTCAATCCTCGACATCCAAGTAAGTTCTTATTATACATCAAACCCTTGTCTCTTTGCATTGTGTCTGTATAAAAACAAAAAAAAATTATCCTAAATTATTGAAAATATCATATCTATTGTTTAATATTATTAATTACAACCATAAAATTCCAAAAATTTAAATTTTGTTTTTTACGAAACAATTACTTTGAACTTGAAAAAAATGAAAAAATTACCATGTCAAGAAAACTTACCAAGTATTTTACTGAAATCTTTGTAGTAGAAAGTGGACAATTTGATGATAATTGCAACGTTCACTTGGATTGCGAGACCTTCAAATGGATACGTACCTAAAATAACAACAAATTACATAAGAATCATTTATTAAATATCTTTTATTTTTTCCTTTCTTTTTCTTTTCCTTTTCTTTTTCCTTTCTTCTTGGCCGGTCGCCGGTTTGGCGACTGGTGAGCTCGCCTGGGCAAGTTTTGGGTGAGCTTGAGGTTGCCGACCATGGCGAGCTCGGCCTTCGCCAGTGCCAGCGAGGGCTAACCTCGTCGCCGACGAGCTTTGGTCGAGCTGGAGCTCACCGGCAACGAGGCCAGGCGAGCTCGGCCCTCGCCGGCGATGAGGCCAGGCGAGCTCTAGCTCACCTGCCATGGCGAGGGCCGAGCTCGCCTGCCATGGCGAGGGCCGAGCTCGCCATGGCCGGTGATCTCGGCTCTCGCCGTCAGCCTACGCGAGGCTAACCCTTGCTGGCCATAGCGAGGACCATGCGAGGCTAGCCCACCTAGGCGTCGGCGAGATTGACCAGTGGCCATGGTTAGGTTGTTAGACCTCAGCCCATAACTGCCGATATCTTCGGTGACCGCCCAAACCAATAAGGAATGGAAAACATAAATTTTAATAACACCAAAAAATACAAATCCAGCGATGAATAGTTTTGCGACGAACTGTTTTCATTGCCAATTAGTCACGAAATTAGCCACGACACTTACCGGCAGAAAAGATTTACCAAAATTGATTTGTGTGTGTGCAGATAGGTAAATCGAGAAAAACGAAAGAGAGAGATTGAGAGAGAACAACGAGGGAATATGAGGAATTGGTCGAGAGAGAGAAATTGGGGGTGGGTATGGATATCACAAAATTTTTTCAAATTAAGTCGAAGAAGACCGGGTTTTTTCAAATTCGTGGGAAATTTCTCACAAATTTTGCAACGAAAATAGTACACACTGCAATAATTGTACCGCAAATCGAAATTCGTGGCAAAATTCGTGAGAAATTTCCCATAAATTTTGCAACAAATTTGAAAGATGCCCCATGTACTAATTTCGTGGCAAAATTCGTGGGAAATTTCCGACGAATTTTCCCACGAATTTCAATTAAGCCGAACAATATAGGGTTTTTGTGAATTCGTGGGAAATTTCCCACGAATTTGAAAAAGGCACCTATTGAATTTTGTTGCAAAATTCGTGGAAAATTTCTCATGAACTTTGCAACGAAAAAAGAACACACTGCAATAATTGCCCCGAAAATTGAAATTCGTGGGAAAATTAGTTGAAAATTTCCCACCAATTTTCCCACAAATTTGGAAGATGCCCCACGTACTAATTTCGTGGTAAAATTCGTTGGTAATGTCCAACGAATTTTTTCACAAATTTCAATTAAGCGTAACAATATCGGGTTTTTTTGAATTCGTGGCAAAATTCGTGGGAAATTTTCGACGAATTTTGCAACGAATTTTAAAAAGGCACCTATTGAATTTCGTTGCAAAATTCGTGAGAAATTTCTTATGAATTTTGTAACAAAAATAGTACACACTGCAATAATTGCCTGGAAAATTAAAATTTTTTTCCGTGGCAAATTAACCACGAATAATTTTTCGTTGCAAAGTTTGTCGCAAATTTGCCACGAATAAATTTCTGTGCCAAAATTCGTCGGAAATTAACAACGAAAACTTTTTCGTCACTTATTTCCGACGATTTTTGCGACGAAAACTTTTTCGTCGCTAATTGCCGACGAATTTTGCAATGAAAAATTTTTCATTGCTAATTTCAGACAAAAAATTTTTCGTCGGTAATTTCCGACGAATTTTGAGACGAAAAAATTTTTCGTGCTAATTTCCAACAAATTTTACTTTTCGTTGGAAAAGTTGTCGAAAATTTGTGACGAAAAATTTTTTCTCACAAATTTTCGTGGCAAAAATCCATTTTTTTTGTAGTGTTACCCAAAACTAATGTTTTGATCACAAAAAACTTCAAACTTGTACATTTGTGACAAATTTACCCTCTGTTATTTTCCGTTAAATTGGATTAATATAAAAGAAATCACAAACGGAGGGTGAAATCCAAAATTGGTACATTCGTCAACTGTTACATGTCATTTAATAAAGCAATTTAACAGTAAAATTTAATGAAAACTAATGGAGGGAAATTTATCGTAAGTGTACAAGTTTTGAGTTTTTTTTTTGTCAAAAAATTAGTTTGGGATAAATTTATCACATGTGTACAAGTTTTGGGATTTTTTTTTTTATGGTATTGACCCTTAAAAATAAACCCACAAACATTTCAATTGTCAATCACTAAAATATTCAGTTGAAGGTTACTAAGTTGACAAGAACAAGTCAAAAAGATCTAGTATGATCTGCCTATATATTGAGTATGATCTGTATTTGAATAATAAATAATGAAAAGAAGGCAACTCTCGAATATCCAAGGAAGAGGGAACATTGCACTGTGAACTGAACATCATATCGAACGCCCATTCTATTACGCATCGAAAGCAAGTGATCTTTTGAGAAGCATCATCCGCCGAAACAAAAGTATCTCACCAAACCTACCTTTCTTCTTCTTTAACTAATTTCCATAAACAATCATCCACGATCTAATCCAAAGCTCAAATCCAACTGCACCCTAAAATCCTTTCTTCTGCACAGTTCGTTTTTTCTTTCACTCCACCTCTTTTCTTTTTCCATTCATTCAAAACCCTTCACTCAGAAAATGCATTAAACACCTATCACTCACTCCCTCTCTCTTGATCGACCCAGAAGGAATCGAATTTGCTCTCCCGTGGACGCCACCACCACCAACACCCTCCTCGATTCTCACCCTCCGCCACTCCCCCTCTTCCTCGCCATGTTCGTTGCTGTCTACCTCGCAGGCCATGGCGTCGTTATAAGCTCATGGAGCCCCAAGGTCTGGCCTGAGGCCTCCAGCTGCCGATCTTCCTTGCCTATGGAATTCCTGCCGTCCTCCTTCCCTCCGTTGCCCTGCTCTCTAGACCCTTTGCGCGACTTGAACGAGGTGAAGAAGGGGAACGTGGAGAGAGTGAGGTTTAGCAAGGATGGCTCTGCCCTCCACTTGTTAGCAATAATGCAATCTTTTATGCGGAAATTCAATATCAAAGAATCTTAGACCTTCATGATTTATTCCGGACAAGAGGTACCTTTATCTATAATAGTAACTTTGAGAAAAAATTGTTGCAAAAATTAGAGAAACGAAGAAATCCGATTTCTCTTTCTCTCTCTTAACTCACTTTTTTTTAACATGTTTTATCTTATGGAGGATAGAGTACAACTTTCTTTTTTATGATGGGTGGAGAGAGGATCGGACTCTTTATATAGACTATCAATAGGTGCCTTCCATCAAAGCACGTGGAATATTCTATCTTTATAAAAGTTTCAACTTTCATACTCTATCTTCATAATAGCTGCAATTTTGTATAGCCAATATGTTTTTTAATATTTAAATAATTATTAAATCATTAATAATATCATATGGTCCACAAATTGTTTTTTACATTCTCCCACTTGGTCCATATGACCTTTATTTCATGGTTTAATAAATACCATAATGTGCATAATAACATTATGATAAAACCTTTATTAAATTGGCTATCACATAATAATCACAATTAAGTAAAGAAAACTAATGCGAGTCATAGTGATTATATGTCATTATTGACACAGTCCCTTCTATGTATTACAACTATAGTTCTCTCCTTAACATGATCTATAAATGAGAAGTATAGTTAGGGTGCAACTATCCTGTTAAACATTAATTCATTTCCATCATGTATACTAAATAGAAAATAAAACAAATCAGAAACACATAAATGAGCTCGGAAAAATGATTACATCTCTAATTTAAATGAATGAAAGGCAAATTTGGTTTTTTTTTCCAAAAATAGTAATTCACGTCATCTTGCTATAATGCTCGATTTAAGGCATCAATAAAGTACTAAATGCCCCTACTAGGAGCCAAAAAAAAGAGAGCCCGTGATCGGCAACACACCTAAGCCTAAGCCCGTACTTCATAGGCTAATAAAGCTTTCCTAAAATCGAGAATAGACTAAGGAATCAAACCAATGACTTTTGGCTTGCAAATCAAATCTTGAATCATTGGACCGACTACCTAGTTGGTAGGAAACTTTAGCTCCAGTTCCAATGCACAAAAGACTTTGTTATGTAGGTTTGCACATTTCTTCTTCCCCACAAAATTACATAAGTGCAATGGATTCCTTTAAAATTTTTTTGAATGATGCAATTACAAACTCACAGAAGGCATATTTCATTACCATCAATAGCGATCCTCTTAGATCATGTCGTGAGAGCCATTGATGCCTTTTATTTATGTTTCATTAACTAGCAAACAGAACTTCAGAGCCAAATGTCACATGACTAGAACATGATAGCAAACCCCCTACTTCCTTACAAAAAGAACCTCTCGCAGATCCAGGACGTTATTGGGTCGGCTACCAACAACAACAAGGAAGATATGCAGCAATACCAATTCAGGGGAGATCTTAACGATATGATGATCCATGGTGATTACAGATTTAATTCACAAATATACTACTCAGATGATTTAGGCAAAATGAACTTATAGTTTAATCGTGTAGCACATATACAGGGACATTCCTCAAATTTGTACACTGATCAAAAAACACACGGTATACATATCAGTAGAATGATCTATGTGCTAGATTCTATTGACAACTCACTTCCATATCATCACAAAGGCAACACAGTAATTTCATATCATCAAAAAAGTCTCAATCAATGCCAATTTTTACAAAAATACGACATTAGATTTCAAAACCTAAAGTTATAGCCAAGTCTCTATCCTGATCCTTCTTTCGCTTCTAGATTCTTTGTCAGATCCACAATTAAAAACCCAGAACCTAGAGCTATGTTCTCTATCATCAAAGTTCAACATTACATAGTATTTACACTAATCCAAACCCAAATAATAAGGAAAATTGGTGTCGTTGAGCCATTGGCTACCTTGAATGAAAGAGTCCATAGTGAACTGTCTTGCCACCGTCGAGTTGCTAATAACATGGTACCCGGCCCATTTCACTCGACCGCTCAAGTTTGAACCGGGCCTCTGTTCTGGTACTCCTTGTGGTAAAGCGCGTTCAACCTAACCGTGCTGTTGTACTCCAACCACCCCGCTGGGTCGACCAGGTTCCAGGTTGTCGATGTACGATTACATGATCACTGTTGTCGAGAACTCCTCCCATGGACGGCCTAGGAATGTTTGAAAGAACGACTGTACAGGTATAAGGTCTAGTGCGGTTGCGAACTTGCAGCTGAGGAACGACATCTCGGTAAAAACCTCCAACTTATCTCTGCCCTGGGCAGTGATGAATGTATGCAAATATTATTCTTATTTTTTTCTCCCTCTTCCGAGCTATATATCTACATCTGTCACCATTCATAATATTATCATATTCATTTATAGATATCCATAAAGCTATTATAATTCACTCCCATATATGTCGAAGTGTAGGCTCTCGATTTTTCCTCTTGACTAACATGTTGACTCTTGAATTGGAATACTCGATAAACCTGGGAATTTGATTTCTTTCTATGATCTTTCTATTTTACCATGTAAGAGATAACTTAAGCCACAAAATCCGAACGTGGGTTCTCCTATACTCCTTAAAATGCCACAATGAGTTTCAAAAGTCGATAAATGGAAATGAGTTTTATTCCAATGGATGAGATATGTCAAGACATCAAATGTAGTACATTGGATTTTGTCAGCAAGAAACATAGTATAGAACGATAAAAAAAAAGACTCAGAGAATTATGGAAATTCATTTAATTTATTGGCTAATACACTCTTCATCGCATCCTTTATCCTCCCCCGTCCAAAATAAATGTAATAGCGAGTACTATGCTAGACAATTGAAGAATGTCGGCATTACGCTTTGTCAAAGGTGGAACCATGCCTTTGGTGTGCGATTCTTGAGTGTCGCATAGGTCTTGAGAATCGCCGACTCCAGACACCCAACTATTCACATCGCTGTAACGCTTCGCCTTGTAAGTTGGGATCATGTCTTGGCCCTCAAAGGACGAGTAAGTATCCAAGCAAAATGATACAGCTTTGAGTAGGCGCGGTTCCAATTTTTGCTTGACTAGTTGTTTAATGTACTCTATCGTGCCCGTTAAGTTGGCTTGTAACAGCTTGAGCCCGATCAACCCTAATCCCTCAAAATCTGCCTTGTGGCTCTCTGGGTTTGATCTAAGAGACTTCACACAGAAGTCGAAGTTTAGGTATGAGTCCATGGCCATAAGCCTCTTACAGGTCCCCTGAACAATGTCGTTTGAGGATCGGACATGGTGGAAGATGATTAGGAAAAGGATTAGGAAGAGGGAATAGATTGACGCTACACGATTCATTTTTCTTGACATTGAGATGGGAGATTTCACGTAGTTTTCTCGCGTATTTATACTGATAGATTAAAGCACTCATTGCATTGTATATTTACACCAGTTCATATATGGTATACACCATATCGAATTTATTTTTAGACACTGTATAAGGACAAATATTCTTGAAGAGGCAAGTCAATTAGTGCAATCTTATTAGAGAATCCAACATTAATTAGGGGATTATTTGGAAATCTAGTAATTATGGTTCCGCATTTGATAGTAATCCACAAACAGGAAAGATATCTTCCAGCCACCGGTAGTGCGTGATTGATGCACAAGCAGATGTCGTATTTGGTCACGAGAAAATATACGGCCATATTCACAATATATTCTTTAAGCTTGGACAAAAGGACTACCTTCTTCATTTCCCTACGCACTTGTAAGTCTCGAAAAACGTGCTCTACACATATGGAAATGGTGCATGAAACATATGAAACAGTACAGATAGAAGTCCTTGGTTTATTGTTTCCTCAATTTGTTTCGATCAGTCCTTTTTCTTTCGGCTGTTCTATTTGTTTCGCCGAAGAGGTAAACTACAATCAAATCCAACTGCTTGCGGTGCGCACAATCTTTAGGAAGAGAAAATTGTCTAGAAAAATTTTGCTCTAGATAATGGAATATGGACCACAACAAGAGCTGGTAATGTTTCTTCAATTGGTGAAGAACTCTGTTTTTCCCATTTTATCGGAAGGACAAGTGAGGGGAGCCACACGTGATTAACCCAAACCGCAGCTTTTGAGGGAAAAGTACCAAAAAATTCATAAACCTTTTATATTAATGCCAATTTAGTTCTAAACTTTTTTTGTACCAATTCAATCCTAAACCTTTTGCATTTGTGCCAATTTAGTCCTAAACCTTTTTTTGGTACCAATTAAGTCCTAAACTTTTTAAATTAGCGTCAATTCAGTCCTAAACCTTTTATTTTTATGCCAATTTAGTCCTTCTGGTCAATTTTGATCGGAATTTCGCCGACTTGGATGCTGGCCGGCTGACGACCGGTCACCAACACTGACGTGGACAAATTAAATAATATTTTAACATTTTTTTGAATTTTTTTTCCTTTTTTCTTTTTTTTTTCTAATTTTTTTTATCCTCCTTACTCTGGTTGATCGCCGGTCCGGTGACCGGCCAAAGGCCAGAGGCCGGCGAGGGTGAGCTCGCCCTACCTCGCCGGATTTGGCGAGGTCGAATCTCGCCCGACCAAGGCGAGGCCGCCCTCGCCAATGGCCGGAGGCTCGGCGAGGATGAGAGCCTCGCCATGGTCAGGCGAGGCCCAACCTCGCCAGATCTAGCAAGGTTGGGCCTCTCCGACCTCGCCAGATCCGGCGAGGTCGGGTCTCGGTCGACCATGGCGAGGCTCGCCCTCACCTAGTCATGGCCACGGGCCGATTTCGACTCGGTCAAACCCAGGCCCGGCCCATTGACCGGGCCCGCAGTTTGGAACCGGAACCGCCGGGTCCAGGCCCGGTTCTAAAAAAAAAAAATGCTTTAGCAGGAGAGGTTGCCGGCCTCGCCGGCATCGGGCGAGGGCCGACCTCGCCGGCGTCCGGCGAGGCCGGTCTCGCCAGCAACTGGCGAGATCGGCCTCGCCCGACGCCGGCGAGGTTGAGCCTCGCCAAATCCAGCGAGGCTTGACCTCGCCGGCATCGGGCGAGGCCGGCCTCGCCAGTTGCAGGCGAGGTCGAGCCTTGCCGGCCTCAAGCGAGGCTGGCCTCGCCAAATCTGGCGAGGGTTCGACCTCGCCGGCCTCGCCAATTGCAGGCGAGGTCAACCTCACCCAACGCCGGCGAGGCTGGCCTCGCCTAAGGCCGGCGACCTCTGCCGGCCCGGACTATGACCAGCGAAGGAAGAAAAGAAAATAAAAAGGAAAAAAAATAGCATAAAAGAAAAATTATAAACCGATCTGGAACCGGTTCCGAACCGTGGCCATGACTACCCTCGCTGCAACCTCCTGCGAGGGCGAGAGCCATGCCTGACCATGGCGAGGCTCACCCTCGCCATGGCCTCCGGCGAGGGCGAGAGCCTCACCATGGTCAAGCGAGGCCGCCCTCGCCAGCCTCTAGCCAGTCGCCGGACCGGCAACCGGCTAGAGGAAGGAGGATAAAAAAAAAAAAGGAAAACAAAATTCATAAAAATATTAAAATATTATTTAATTTATCCACGTCGGCGCCGGTGACCGGTCGCCGGCCGACTGGCATCCACGTAGGCAAATTCAGGTCAAAATTGGCCGGAAGAACTAAATTGACATAAAAACAAAAAGTTTAGGACTAAATTGACACCAATTTAAAAGGTTTAGGACTAAATTAACACCAAAAAAAGGTTTAGAACTAAATTGGCACAAATGCAAAAGGTCTAGAATTGAATTGGCACCAAAAAAAGATTTAGAACTAAATTGACACTAATGCAAAAGATTTAAGACTTTTTTTAGCACTTTTCCCTAGCTTTTGAAAGGGGAAAATCGCAACAAAGATTTTAAGAACGTAATTGGCAAATTTACTGCCGACCGTCCTCTAAAGCATCGCAATTAGAAGATTACCATGATTGGCCTGTTAAATATAAGGGTCAACTAGTATAAACCACAAACATTTCCTAAGACTGAAGGATGACCTTCCACCTTCAGTAAGACAAAATTATGTAAGTGGGCAAAGCTCTCAGAGACCATTGATGTAATTCCCTCCTTCTGGCAAACGCTCGTATGCATATACTGATAGAATGCAAACAAGAAACTCAGAATATCCAAATAACCGCAATTATTCGCCTTTGTTTTTGAAATTCAAAATGAATTTCTTACTTCTGCCTCTAGCGCAGCATTAACATTGCGTATTGCCACTCAAACTCATTGCCTACAAAAATTGAACTTCTACGAGCTATACAAGACTTTCAGCATGACACCCAGTTAGCATCATACTAAAGATGAAAAGTGGACATGACGGCAGTGTTAATATGCTGCATTCCGCCTTAGCAAAGTAAATTTTTGCAATAGTTTTCTGTCTCAAGGTGATTTCCACGTGTCGAAGTTCGCTTTGATGCAGCAGTGGAAGCCCAAGGGACGTACCAGTCAGTCAAAATTGACTGTTCAATAAACCCCGAGCATTTTGGGCACACGATAACTGAGCTGTGCTCCAAATCCACCTTTTGCGTGTGCTAGGTAGTTGCGTATGCCATGTCAAATCAGGAGGTTGTTTAGAGACATTTGCAATATCGCTTCTTTTGGTTTAGACAAGCCCTTTTATCTTCTCGTAGTCGAATTAGCAGCAGTCTTTTCTTTCATAGCTTCTTTCTCTTGTTTCTTTTTCTCCGCATCAGCCTGCCTTTCATTCTCTTCACGTGACTTACTGAACATCTTCACGATGACGGCCAAGATTTGAGTCACTGCAAACACAAGCGGAATTGATTTTAATGAATTTTGCCATGAATTGTTTTCGTCGGCACTGGCGAGGGCCGAGCTCGCCTGGCCTCGCTGTTGGTGAGCTCCAGCTCGACCAAAGCTCGTCAGCGACGAGGTTAGCCCTCGCTAGCACTGGCGAAGGCCGAGCTTGCCATGGTCGGCAACCTCAAGCTCACCCAAAACTTGCCTAGGCGAGCTCACCAGTCGCCAGACCGGCGACCAGCCAAGAAGAAAGGAAAAAAAAAAGGAAAAGAAAAAGAAAGGCAAAAAATAAAAGATATTTAATAAATGATTCTTATGTAATTTGTTTTTATTTTAGGTACGTATCAATTTGAAGGTCTCGCAATCCAAGTGAACGTTGCAATTATCATCAAATTATCCACTTTCTACTACAAAGATTTTAGTAAAATACTTGGTAAGTTTTCTTGACATGGTAATTTTTTCATTTTTTTCAAGTTCAAAGTAATTGTTTCGTAAAAAAAAAAATTTAAATTTTTGGAATTTTATGGTTGTAATTAATAATATTAAACAATAGATATGATATTTTCAATAATTTAGGATAATTTTTTTTTGTTTTTATACAAACACAATGCAAAGAGACAAGAGTTTAATGTATAATAAGAACTTACTTGGATGTCGAGGATTGACCAATGAGTTTCGTATCGGGTTGGAACTATTTTTGAACTTTGCTTGTAGTAAATATGAGTTTATGGATGGAAATAAGTTAAGATGTCCATGTAAAAGGTGCAGTAATGTAAAATTTCAAGACATTGATAAAGTTAGAAAACATCTTTGTAGATTTGGGTTTACTCCGAACTATTATAATTGGACTTACCACGGTAAACCATTTATATCTGATGACGGATATCAAAGAAGCGACCAATTTTCAATTAGGGAAGAATGTAGCTATTATGACCAATTGAACCCATACTAGGGGATGGTGTTTGATGAAGCCAGTCATAATTTTATTTCAGAATCGAATCATGCAAGTACTAGTTTTACTCTTACACCTGAACAAGTGAGAACTAGTCATGCATCACAATTGGAAGAGATATGAGTTACAGGTTTTGATGAGCATGCGTGTGATAGAACTTTTCAATTTAATCAGTTCTTGAAAGTGTTGAAAACAGTAGATGAACATTTATGGGCATGTTGTGACAACCACACAAAAGTATCAGTGACAGCAAGATTATTAAATATCAAGTCAGAGCATAATGTGTCTGTGGATTGCTTCAACTCTTTTGTTGAAGTAACGCGGGAAGCAATGCCTCGTGATAACATCATGCCAAGTGACTTTTATGATATAAAAAAGCTATTGGATAACTTAGGTTTTTCAGTTGTAAGGATTGATGTATGTACTATGGGTTGTATGTCATATTGGAGGGATGATGAAAATGCAGAATCATGCAAATTCTGTAACCAACCTAGGTACAAGATTAACGAGAGGCAGGGTCGTAATCAGAAGCGTAGACCATGCAAGCAAATATTTTATTTGCCCTTAATCCCCAGGTTGCAAAAGCTTTATGCGTCTCAAGCCACTGCTGAACACATGAATTGGTATGTAAATTATGAAACAGAAGAGGATATAATGTGTCATCCTTCAGATGCAGAGGCATGGAAACATTTTGATAGAACATACCCCGAGTTTGCGATGAAGCCTCGAAACATCATGTTAGGTCTGTGTGCTGATGGATTTGCCCCATTTGAGAAATTAGGAAAAAGTTAATCATGTTGGCCAGTTATCTTAACTTCGTACAATCTTCCACTCGGTATGTACATGAAGACACCTCATATGTTTTTGACATTGAACGTGACTGGCCTGCAAAGTCCGAAAAAGTTGATAGATGTTTATATGCAACTATTGATTGAAGAGTTACAACGACTATGGTTAAAGGTGTCCCTACGTGTAACGTTTCTACCGATCAAATATTTGTAATGAAGGCTGCTCTTATTTAGACTATAAATGACTTTCTAGCTTATGGAATGTTATCTGGATGGAGTACAACTGGAATCTTAGAATGTCCGATATATATGGAGAGATCGAAGGCATTCAAATTAAAACATGGTAAGAAGCCTAGCTATTTTGATTGTCACAGGCAATTTTTGCAGCTAAATCATACATTTAGAAGGAATAAAAAAGAATTTATCAAGAATATGATCGAAAGAACACATCCACCATTGAGGTTGACCGGTCATCAAATTTGGAAGCGAGTGCAAGAGTTTCTAACTGTTGTTGAAAACCCTCGCAGCACAACTTTTGCGTACGGAAGTACACATAAGTGAACTAAACGTAGTATATTTTGGGATCTATCACATTGGAAGGCACATCTTATTCACCATAATCTTGACGTCATGTACATAGAGAAGAACGTTTTCAACAATGTCATAAATACTGTGATGGATGTCATTGGAAAAACTAAAGACAACTTAAACGCAAAAAAAGATATGAGGGATATTTGCGATCGGCCAAAACTAAATGTGGATGCAAGCAGCAGGGAACCAAAACCAAAAGCAGTTTATACATTGGACAAGGTGCAGAGACGGGTCGTTTGTCAATGGTTGAAATCGGTGTTATTTTCTGATGGATATGCTTCCAATCTCGAGAGATGCGTTGATATGAATGAATGCAAGTTGACAGGTCTGAAGAGTCATGATTGTCATATATTTATGGAAAGACTAATTCAAATAGCTTTCAAGGAAGTTTTATCAAACTTTGTGTTGGGCGCCATTACAGAGTTAAATAATTTCCTGCATGATATTTGCTCAACAACGTTGAAAGCATCACACATGGAGAAACTAGAGAGAGATATTCCAATTATTCTTTATAACTTAGAAAGGATATTTCCTCCATCGTTCTTTGATTCAATAGAACATCTCTTAGTTCACTTACCCTATGAGGCTAAAGTTGCAGGTCTCATCCAATTTCGATGGATGTATTCATTTGAGAAGTAAATTTTTTTTAAAATAAATTTCAAATTACTTCATTACATATTATGTTCCGATAAACTTTTTTCTATTGCAACTAGGTTCTTATATTATTTAAAAAAAAGTGAAGAATAAGGCATGTGTCGAAGCTTCAATTTTTAATGCATATATTGTGGAAGAAGTGACCACATTTGCATCATATTATTTTGAGCCGCACGTGCAATGCAAAAGACAGAGAGCAGGAAGAAATGATGATAGCCACATTGATCCCAATTGCAAATCATTCTCTATTTTCAATTATTTGGGTCGACGAAGCGGGGCATGTAAGTTTCGTCACTTAACAGGCAAAGAAAAGCAAGCAGCCCATACATATATTTTGTTAAATTGTCTAGAAGTTGAGCCATACTTCGAGTAAGTGTACATTTGTAAGTATGTGTATTGTGTGTCAAATATTTGTTAATACATAAATAGTATTTGTTAACAGGAATTTTCAAAATTCAATGTATGGACTACCACCAAATGAGTTTGACCGCTTGTGCCTAGAACAATTTGCAATATGGTTTAAAACATATGTAAGTTGCATATGAACAAAATTCAAGTTATTCGAATTTTTTATACATCATATATTAAAATATATATTATTTATATTGCGTGTGTCACCTTAGGTTCACAGTATTTATGATCAAGTTTGAGAGCAAAGATTGCTATATCATTTGTCGTGGGGTTTAAAGTTAAGAGTACGAAATTGGCTAACATATTTCATAAACGGGTATAATTTTCACACTCAAGAATATGGAATGGGAAAAGCCACAATGAATAGTGGTGTGTGTATTCAGTCATCCAATGGTAACAGTTCACAAGATGATTTTTATAACTTGTTGGATGAAATCATAGAGATAGAGTACCATGAACTATTAATGCGGGTTGTATTATTTAAGTGCATGTGGTTCGACCCCATCAAAGGAATGAATGTGCACAATAAGCAATTCAAGTATAATATACATCATATCCTAGTTTGAAACATGACAAAGCCGATTGATGGGCTGTATGTAAAACCAAAGCAAGAAAAAAAATCGAAGAACACTAGAAGGACATAGCATATCAACAAGAAAAAGTTTGTAACATAATTGAAACTGATGAATATAACATTCCTACTTTACGAGATCTATGTGGAGCGATGATTGATGTGGATCCAACTGAAATTCGCAAATCAAATTTTGAAGTGGGTATCGAATGTGATTTTGAGACAGGATGAAGATGATGCTCATGAAAAAGATGAAGATCAAGAGGGAGATGAAGACGAAGATGAAGGTGAAGATGAAAATGAAGATGAAGATTATGATTTTTGAAACTTTTTACTAATTATGTGTAATTATTATTATTGCGACATGTGTTTATTGTTGTTGTCATAATTTTTATTATTGTTGTTGTCGTAATTATTATTGTTGTTGTTGTCGTTGTTGTTATCATTAGAATACGTGGCTAATTAGCTTCAAATTTAGCCACGGAATTGAAATAGTTGGGAAAAAGCCACGCGACTAAATTTCCCATGAAATAAAAAAAGCCACAAAATATCGGGTATTTGAATTTCGTGGCAAAATTCGTGGGAAATTTCCCATGAATTTTACCACAAAAATAGTTCACAAGGTAGGCTGTTGTTTCTTTTAAATTCATGGTAAAATTCATGAGAATTTGCCACCCAAATAGTACATAGTATTATTTAACCCCAGGTATTTGAATTTCGTGGCAAAATTCGTGGGAAATTTCCCAATAATTAGTACACTAGGTAAGATGCAGCATTTCGAAATTCATAGCAAAATTCATGAGAAAATTCCAACGAATTTGCAATGAATTTTAATTTTCCGGGCAATTAGTGCAGTGTGTACTATTTTGGTTGCAAAATTCATGGAAAATTTTTCATGAATTTTGCAATGAAATTCACTAGGCGCCATTTATGAATTCGTGGCAAAATTAGCATATGCGGTGCTGTTAGGCTTTTTTAAATTCGTGGGAACATTCATTGAAAATTTCCCATGAATTTTACCACGAAATTAGTGTATGCGGCATTTTGGAAATTCGTGGCGAAATTCGTGAGAAATTTCCAACTAATTTTCCCACAAATTTTAATTTCCTGGGTAATTATTGTAGTGTGTAATTTTTTCGTTGCAAAATTCATGGGAAATTTCCCGCGAATTTTGCCACGAATTTCAATTTGTGGTGTAATTATTGCAGTGTGTACTTCTTTCGTTGCAAAATTCATGGAAAATTTCCCATGAATTTTGCAACGAAATTCAATAGGCACCTTTTTCCAATTCATGGCAAAATTCGTGGGAAATTTCCCAAGAATTTTGCCACAAATTTGAAGAAACCCAGTATCGTTCGCCTTTATTGAAATTCATGGGAAATTTCATTGGAAATTTCCAACGAATTTTGCCACGAAATTAGCGCATGGACCATCTTCCAAATTCATCTCAAAATTTGTGGGAAATTTCCCATAAATTTCAATTTTCGATGCAATTATTACAGTGCGTACTACTTTCGTTGCAAAATTTGTGAAAAATTTCTCACGAATTTTGCAATGAATTTGAATAGGCGCATTTTTCAAATTCGTGACAAAATTCGTGGGAAATTTCCGACAAATTTTGGCATGAATTTAAAAAACCCCGGTATTGTTCGGCTATATTGAAATTCGTGAGAAAGTTCGTTGGAAATTTCCAACGAATTTTCTCATGAAAATTAGCACATGGGGCATCTTCCAAATTCGTTGCAAAATTCGTGGGAATTTCCCACGAATTTCAATTTTTGGTTCAATTATTGCAATGTGTACTAGAACTTAGGTAGTGAATGATAACCATTCTATCCCGGAATGAATTCCTAAACTAGAAATAGATTTTTCTATTTCTACTTCCTGAATGAGTTTCTGAGAAAAAAAAACCATTTGATAACGACAAAAAATTCTATTTCTAGAACAGAAACCCGTTTGATAACAGCACAAAATTTCTATTTCTTGAAACAAAAACCTGTTTGATAAACAACAGAAAATTCTATTTCCAGGAACAGAAATCCATCTTTTTAGAAATGGAAAAAAAATAATAAAAAATTCTGAAAAATTCATAAAAATTTTTAAGAAAATTCAGAAAATCCCAAAAAATTGAAAAATTCTAGAAAAAATCATCAAAATGTCGAGAAAATAAAAAAAAATTCAGATTTCGGGAAAATAGGAAATTTGTTGAATTTCTTCAAAAAAAAATCAAGAAATCAAAATTTTCAAAACTTTACAGAATTGCTTAGAATACCTGTGGCCACCCACTTTTAGTGAAATTTAAATTTTTTTAGGTGCCCAAAAAAATCAAAAATTAAAAAATTTCAGAATTTCACAGAATAGTTTAGAATACATGTGGCCATCCACTTTGAGTGAAATTTAAATTTTTTTAGGTGCCCAAAAAAAATTTCAAAACTTCACAGAATGGCTTAGAATACCTGTGACCACCCACTTTGAGTGAAATTTTAATTTTTGGAGGTGAAAAAAAAGAAAAAAATCAAAATTTTCAAAACTTCACAAAAGGACTTAGAATACATGTGGCCATCAACTTTAAGAAAAATTTAAATTTTTTTAGGTGCAAAAAAAAAAAATAAATTATAAAAAATTTCAAAACTTCACAGAATGACTTATAATACATTTGGCCATCCACTTTGAGCGAAATTTAAATTTTTTTAGATATAAAAAAATATAAAAAATCAAAAATTTCAAAACTTAACAGAATGACTTAGAATACCTCTAGCCACCCACATTGAGTAAAATTTAATTTTTTTTAGGTGCCCAAATGGTATTTTTGACTCTTTATTTTTTTGGGCTCCTAAAGAAAATTAAATTTCACTCAAAATGGATGGCCACAAGTATTCTAAGCCACTCTGTGAAGTTTTGAAATTTTTGATTTTTTTTTATTTTTTCGGCACCTAAAAAAATAAAATTTCGCTCAAAGTGGGTGGTCACAGGTATTTTAAGTCATTTTATGAAGTTTTGAAAATTTTTCTTTTTTGCTTATTTTTATTTTTTTCCGTCACCTAAAAAAATTAAATTTCACTAAAAGTATGTGGCCACAGGCATTCTAAGTAATTCTATGAAGATTTTTATTTTTTATTTTTTTTATTTTTTTCGGCACCTAAAAAAATTTAAATTTCGATTAAAGTGGATTGCCATAGGTATTCTAATCCATTTTGTGAAGTTTTGAAATTTTTTATTTTTTGCTTTTTTTACTTTTTTCGGTACCTAAAAAAATAAAATTTCTCTCAAAGTGGGTGGAAAGTTTTGAAATTTTTACTTTTTTGTTTATTTTTATTTTTTTTGGCATCTAAAAAAATTAAATTTCGCTCAAAGTGGGTAGCTACAGGTATTTTAAGCCATTCTGTGAAGTTTTGAAATTTTTTTTATTTTTTTCGGCACCTAAAAAAATTTAAATTTCGCTCAAAGTGGATGGTCACAGGTATTCAAAGCCATTTTGTGAAGTTTTGAAATTTTTTCTTTTTTTTGTTTTTTCCGACATCTAAAAAAATAAAATTTTGCTCAAAGTGGGTGGCCACAGGTATTTTAAGACATTCTGTGAAGTTTTGAAATTTTTACTTTTTCACTTATTTTTATTTTTTTGGGATCTAAAAAAAATAAAATTCCACTCAAAGTGGTTGGCCATAGGTATTCTAAACTATTCTGTGAAGTTTTGAAATTTTTTATTTTTTTATTTTTTTCGGCATCTAAAAAAATTTAAATTTCACTCAAAGTGGATGGCCACAGGTATTCTAAGCCATTATGTAAAGTTTTGAAATTTTTAATTTTTTGCTTTTCTTTTATTTTTTTGGCACCTAAAAAAATAAAATTTTGCTCAAATTAGATGGCCACAAGTATTCTAAGACATTATGTTAAGTTTTTAAATTTTAAATTTTTTGATTATTTTTTATTTTTTTTGTCATCTAAAAAATTTAAATTTTGCTCAAAGTGGGTGGCCATAGGTATTCTAAGTCATTTTGTGAAATTTTTTATTTTTTATTTATTTTTTTCGGCACCTAAAAAAATTTAAATTTCACTCAAAGTGGGTAGCCACATATTCTAAACCATTCTGTTAAGTTTTGAAATTTTTTTTATTTTTTGCTTTTTTTTCTCACCTCAAAGATCGTGACTTCCATATGAACATGTGTTTTGAAGAAAGAGTTCTCTCAAAAATAATTCTCATTTTTTGTCTAGAAATAGAAAACCTACTCTTTTTTTTTTTGTTATGATTTCTGGTTCAGAATCAGTTCTAGAACAAAAACTTGTCCCAGAAATAGAAAAATGAAATTGCATTACTAAACGGGTTTCTGGTCCAAAATTGATTCTAGAAACAAAAAACTAATTCTGAACAGAACCAAAATGGTTTTCATGCGGTACCTTAGCGAAATGGGATATTCGGGGCATATATTTGCACAAATTTTGCATCAGACTTGATACTTGTTGTAATTCGTTTGGCACATTTAATATGTTTCCTTAAGCAATTTAGTGGAATCTGATATGGTCAAAATTGCAATAGGTTCTTCCGACGAGGGCCAGTGACTTGGCTATTTATCAGAGGCGATAGTTTGTTTGTTTCATTTTTGCAAGTTTATTTCTTGCTCTCTGAAACAAAATGGTAAGGAAAATGATTTCATTTTCTATCTCTAATACATGTTCATTTTTTTTAGAGTTAATACCACCAAAAACTCCAAACCGATACACGTGTGATAATTTTACCCCGAACTTTTTTTTTATCACCAAAAACCCAAAACTGGTATACATGTAATAATTTTACCCCAAACTTTTTTTTTATCACCAAAAATCCCAAACTGGTACACTTGTGACAATTTTACCCCGAACATACCTTAAAAAACCCTAAACTGGTACACTTGTGACAATTTTACCCTAAACATATCACAAAAAACCTCAAACTGGTATACATGTGACAATTTTACCCTGAATTAATAATTTTTTAATATTATTTTTTATTTTTTCGAATTTTTTTATTTTTTTATTTTCTTTATCTTTAATTTCTAACCAATTGCCGGACCGAAGACCGGCCAGAAGTGGAAACTGGCAAGGTCAACCCCGCTGGCGTGAGCGAGGGCGGCCCTTGCCCGACTCAGGCGAGGGCTATCCTCGCCAGATCTGGCAAGGGTGGCCCTCGCTGGCGTCGAGCGAGGGCTATCCTTGCCCGCCCAGGCGAAGGCGTCCCTCTCCCGACGCCGGCGAAGGTAGCCCTCGCCTCTTTCTCACATCCGTTCATCACGTCCATTTCCCCCCTCTCTCTCCATCTTCGCGGCACCATATAAACCCTAATCCTCTCGTGCTTTGTCCGATTTTGGTTATTTAGTGGTTCCTTCCTTTTTTTTTTTGCTGCCGTTCCTCTTGAATTTTTGTCGGAGGATATTGATTTCTTTCCTTTCTCTCTCTTTTGTTTTTTTTTGTTCGGTTTGGTTTCTCGCCGTTTCGTTTTCCTGCTGCCGGTCTCGGATCATCTTCCATTTTTTATATTTTTTTCTCACGAATCGGAAGATGTATGGGTTCTCTAGTTCCTCGTTTTCCCCCGATCTAATTCCCTAAGTAGTTTGCTTGCTTTTTCATCTACTTATGAAAAAAAAAAAATAATAAAAATAAAAAATTCGAAAAAATAAAATATAAAATTAAAAAATTATTAATTCGGGGTAAAATTGCTACAGGTGTACCAGTTTGGGGTTTTTTGTGATATGCTCAGGGTAAAATTGTCACAAGTGTACCAGTTTGGGATTTTTTAGAGTATGTTCGGGGTAAAATTGTCACATGTGTACCAGTTTGGGATTTTTGGTGGTAAAAAAAAAGTTTGGGGTAAAATTGTCACATGTGTACCAGTTTGAGGTTTTTGGTGGTATTAACCCTATTTTTTAATATATTTGTCTAACATTTTTACTTGTCAGTATAAATGTGGAGGTCACATGCATCGTGCGGATTCACAAAGAAGACCAGCCCCTTCCGTTTCCTTGTCCTTGTCCCCGTCCCTCTCCTCTTTCCCTGCCCTTTCATCTAACCCTCAACCACCATATGTTCATGGACAATACGGACACATTGGCCCATCCTTCGACCCTTAGCAACATATTAGGAGAGAACTTGGGGACATGCGAACTGAATTTACTTCAGTTCCATCTCATTCGGTTCCACATTCTTCTTCAGTGCAACACTCGAATGATGAAGAAGATAGTTGATTCATTATATGCCTATGTGGAGATTCGTAAGTACTTTATTTTTTTACGTATATGTAAATTATGGATGTAAACAAAATTGTCCATGTTGCGAATTTTCCGTATGCTTCATTGTCTTATTATAACATGTTTTCAGATTAACGGATTCTACGTATGTTATGAGGGACCTTAATAGAATAGTCAATAATTGTTGGATATGGCAGTTTACTACTTTCAGCAGCGCTTCTAAAGAAGTAAAGACTTTGTGGTAGAATGAGTTCAATGTTAGTTTTGTCATTCTATTTTCTCACAATCTAAGTTCAGTGTAGCATACTGATGGTCAATAATGAATTTTGTCACGAATTGTTTGGTGCATTGTAATGAATATGTCAACTGTGACCCTTATATTAATTTTCAGTTGCTTTTGCTATTGATTGTAGCATAAGTTCATGTGGGATGAAATGGAAGAGGTTAAGGTTAGAAAAATTTTTAAAAAGAAAGTCGATGATCACATGCGATATGTGATAAATAGAGCGAAGAAAACAAAAGAAAAGCCAGATTTCATTACAACTGGCAATTGGATTGAAATGACGAGAACTTGGGAAACTGATAAGCATAAGCAAAGGTGTGAACAGAACAAGAAGAATTAAGCTTCTAATTCTAGTGACGGGTCTGCGTCTGCCACATATGCTAGGGGCTCTATCAGCATCGGCGAGCATAAAAGAAGAATAGTAAGTCTGTTTAAACTTGTCAATTCATTTAATTCAATGATTACTCATTTAATTTTAAATTTTGTAGGCAGATGAATTGAGGACAGAACCCACATTTACAGCTACATTTGAACCCACATTTCAGAAAAAAGGATAAGACATGGACTAACACTCAAGCAAAAGCTATTCAGGTATGTAAGGTTATAGTTTAGACTTTATGGAAACTAGAATGAAAATCATGAACGTTTTTAATATTTATGGTAATATATATTAATTTATTTTATTTTCATCTATATTGTTAATATAGGAAAAATATGATGAACTTTTAATGAGTACTGCTAGTGGTGATGGTGGTGCTGGTAATGGCATTACTATGTCTAAGCCATCAGTTGACAGTATGGCATTATGCGTGAAGGCAGTGGGTGGGATGAAATGGGGAAAAATATTTGGGATGAAATCCTTGTCAAGGATGTACAAAACGAAGGTTTCTACAGCTTCATCCTCCAATGTGGCTGCTTCAAGGAGGACACGACATGAGGAGCAAATGACCCAAGAATTGAGCCAACTGAAACAGTTGCTTGTACAGAAGGACGAAAAACTGAAGCTTTTACTTGGACAGAATGACGAAGAAATAAGAGTGATGCAACAACAAATGCAAATTATCATACGACACCTCGACATCGATCGCAATAAGGTTCTTCCTGTACCTCCTATTAATCCAATAGGTGGTGGGCATAATAATGAACCACACAATGATGCGGCGATTGGTGATAATGATGATGATGATGATGACGATGATGATGCTGATGCTTTTATTGTCAATCCTTCCTAGTTCATCCTTTTCGGGGCTGACCAATCGTTGTTGTCATCCCCTCCCGGCGAGCTGCCTCTTCAGTTCGAGGACAAGCTTCGGGTGACGTCCTTATCTCTCGACTTTAGGAGTTAGAATTGTGACGTTGCTGTTGATTTCATATGGTTTTCTAATGGATGTGAAAGTTGACTTATATTCAAAGGTAAGAACATTTTTTTATAGCTAGTTCCACGTCCATGCATAAATGTTTTTTTTTTATATTTTGGACAAATTCCATATTTTTATTTATGTATCTATTTTTCATCAGGTATCGATAAAGATAACTGTTCCTAATGTCATGTCTAGTATCAAAGCTGCCAACGTTTTATGGTTGTCCCCCATCCTTTCAATGTGTTGAATGTATTACATGATGTTCATTAGTGCCGTGACATCCCGGATTTTGACCCAATTTTGGGATTTATAAAACACGTAATTCGTCAGTGTGCTTATAGTAAAATCTCACTCAGGAACTGATCACTCATGGTTATTGTTTTTAAATTTTGAGATTTCGCTAGAATCACGCTTGATCGAATTTAGCCGTTATTTAGAGCCCAAACTTCGGTGTCGAATTTCTCAAGTTCCGAGACGAAATAAATTGGACGGTATCGATATTATCGTGGCCAACGTCGAGATTGTTAGGAATAGTGGAAAAGTGAAATTTCGATCGGGTACAAATTTGGACTAGTAGACCTTCCTCTGATTAGTTTGCTTTAATTTTCATGGCCTTTGTCCTTTATTATATTCTAAGATTAATTTGGACTATCGAATCGTTTTCGATTTTATATATGGGCCGTTGAATCGCAATAATTATTTGAATGAACGTTTAATTTTTTTCCCTCTCTATCTCTCCCTTTCTCTCTCTCTCTCTTTCCTTCTGTTGCGCCGAAAACCCCCTGCCCGCACATTTGCTCTTCTCTCTTCCCCGTGTGTCTGCCCCTCCCTCCTTCCCTCTCTCTCTCTCTCTCTCTCTCTCTCCCTCTCTTTCCCCCTGCATGGAAACGTCCATCACGCACGCACGCCCCCCTCTCTGACCCCCCTCTCTCTCTCTCTCTCTCTCTCTCTCTCTCTCTCTCTCTCTCCTCTTCCTTCTTCTTCTCCTTTTCTTCTCTCTCTTCCCTTCGTCTCTTCTTCTTCTTCGGTCTCCTTCTTCCCCAACGAGCCGTGTTTGGCGTCTGCTCTGTCCAACGCTGCTCCGCTGCTCATCACCACTGCCGCGCTGCCACCCCGCCAGCCACCACGCCGTCCTCCTCGCGCCGACCAACCGCTGCCCGAACAGATCGCCACTTCTCAGAGAACCAGAGGACGTCGCTACTTGCGGCCACGCCCGACAAGCCCCGGCCGCAGTCTAGCAGTCCGATCTACTCCCCAGCGACACCCCGGCATCTGAGCTTTGCCGCGAGTCGCCGCTCCGCCCGTCACCGCCCTCAACCCTAGCCTCTACCCCCTATCCTCCTTCCCCTCCGCAGCTTCTCCGACCCCTGTCCGGCCGCCACCTCTGCCATGTCGTCGCCGCCACAGCAACCTCTCTCTCTCTCTCTCTCTCTCTCTCTCTCTCTCTCTCTCTCTCTCTCTCTCCTCCCCCGCAGCCCAGCCGTCCAATGCCACCTCCAGCAACACGTCGCCGCTGCAATCCGGCACTACCCCACCTCCGTCCAGTCGTCCCGCTAGCGCCCCAACACCGCCTCGATGTCCGAGCATCACCGTCGCCGCCGCTGAACGCTCCAGTCGTACCCTTAACTTTGCCACATTCTTCCTCTTCCTCCGCTTCCCGCCGTCGCTGGACAGTAGCTCCCCGTTGTCGCCGCCGCGCTCGACCGTCGTTGCTTGTCTCCGCTATCGCCATCGCCGCCACCACCAGCCGCCGGAGCAAGCCCAGCCAACCAGCCACTATAGCGCCTAAGCCCGTGCTCGCGCTTGTGCCCGCGCCCGTGCGTGTGCCCGTGACCGGGCATTGTGCCCTTGGCTGAGCCGTAGCCGAGGGCTGTGCCCGTGGCCAAGCCCCGCGCCCTCGTCCGCGCCTAGTCAGCACTGTTCACTTGGGCCATTTTAGGCTCGAGTCGATTTTTACAAGGCCAAAACCTAGTAAGTGATATTCTAACCCCTATTTAGTATAATGGGTACTATTAGACTTGTCTAGCGATTTATTTAGATTTAATTTAGTACCTAATCTTAGAAAATAAATTAGACGGTTAGAATGCGATTAGTGCGTGGATTATGTGGCACATGGTAGATTAAATTATGGTGATTGTGTGGCTAATTGTGGTGTACTGATTGACCGTATTATGGTGGCGCGTGTGGATGAAAATTGGAAATCGTATGTGATTGACTTGGATGTCGGAGGTGTGATCGGATGTGACAGACTTGTGATGTGACCGGGATTGGCACCGACTGGGATTGGCTTGATGCATTGATTTGGCGAATTGGGATGTGGCGAGTGTGTCTTGAGTTGATTGGTACGATGTGTAAGAATGGCGAACTGTGTTGTGGTGCATGTGCATGTGCATGTGAAAAAACCTGGATCGATCGGAGGGCTGCCAACCTGAGGCGTAGGTTACGCGGGTGTGGCGATTAAGGCATGACTAGACCTGAGACGTAGGCTACGCGGGTCATTGGAAGGGAAAAATGTCCTGAGGCGTGGTTACGCGGGACCGAGTCCAGCTTGATCTGAGGGCTGAGCCTGAGGCGCAGTGGCGCGAGCTATAAGATGGGGCCTGAGGTGCAGTGGCGTGGGCCATGTGAAGGGACTTGGGAGGTCATGGAAAGTTGTTCGATCACGCATGCGACTTGAGTGTGATTAGATTGATTGAATTGACTAACTGATTGAACGATCGGATCGAGTGAATTGATCAAGTGCTATTGTGGTTGGCGTATGTATGACTGTAAATTGTTATTAAATTGTTGTTATTATTGTACTATATTTGACTAACGTACAGAGCTGGCACGCGGTGGATGGCAAGGTAAGTACTTGAAGTGAATTCATTATATCAGGGTTAGATTGCATGTACGACTTGCCTGGGTACGCATTGGCCTACGTAGGGTTTAGGGTATTGCTTATTGAGACTCGTTCTCACGATTATTATATAACCACTTTCAGATCCGCAACCGTGATTGATTCGGAGATGCCGCCAGAGTACTACAGGGATTGAAGGATAGATCAAATTACCTTGTCCTTTGAGTACCTTTTGATAGAGGAATTAAGCTTGTCAACCACCGCCCCCTTTTGAAAATTGTGATTTGAAATTAGTAGCCTGGGTTATCGTTTTGTGTTAATGACTGCTTTTTGATGAGATGCAATTATTGTTTCGTGCTATCCTTTTGTCATCATATTAGTTGCCTGGGTTGTTTCATTTCGCTTCCACTTGCGTAGTTTGTTTGGGTCGGCGAAGCGTCCTAGGACGTCGCGTTCAATTTGACCGATGGCGGGATGTCATGGGCTCGGCGGGGTCCGGGGCATGACATCCCCGTTGAATTGGTATCAGAGCAAGGTCAACTCGATACAAATTGGTCGAAGCCTGGAGTAATAAGAAGCGATGACTTTGGGGTAGCTAGTTAGGGAGACTTGTGTGCCATGCGTACCCTAGACTCTATGATTGTGATTTGTTAAGTGATTTTATGTAATAATATGTGAGGTGCAGGTGTGTCAGGACTTGAGGTAAGCGCACAAACTTGGTTGGTTGTGATTGGCTGCCTGCTGATTGAATGGTTGTTGCGATTCACTGCCTAGGGCTTTAGACTTGTATAGTTAGCCTAGGTCTTTAATTCCCGAGGGGAATTATCGCAGATAAGTGAATTGTGTGAGAATTCAGTGAGAATGAGTAGCCAAGGTCGAGGTCGTATAGGTCCGCAAGTTGGAGTTGCAGAGGATCCCAAATGGATGGGATTATGAGGACACTCGAGGGAGTGGGGATTTTAATGGGAAGACAGACTGATGAGCGAAATGCTACTGTTTCTACTGATGCTGAGGCCACTGTTGCCGCTACTATTGGAAATAATGGAAATCATGGGTATAATGAAAATGTTGGGAATCAAGGTCAAGGGCAGGTTAATGCAGTTAGACAGATGCGTTAGTTTGTTGGAAAAAAAAAAGGGGGGAGGACTTTTGGGGTATTCGGTTGTACCGATGAGGAGAAAGCAACCCTGGTTATATATTAACTCTAAGAAAAAATGCAAGTGATGGTAAGAGGACCCTTGACGTAGGATATTTCAGAGGGCATATTTCCAAGCTGGGGTGTCGTTATCAAGGCCTTCAATGAGAAGTACATTTAGAGAGTGCGCGAGGATAGAAAATGACATGGTTTCTTCAATTTCGCTAAAATCGGATGTCAGTCAACCAGTACGAGGTCTAGTTTATAAGGTTGCCTAAGTACGCACCAAGGATGGTCAAAGACCATGTGGATATGACAAAGAGGTTTCAGGATGGATTGGAACCGGAATTCCGCAATCAATTATTACTTTTGAGTCTTAAGGGAGTACAGTGAGTTGTATGAGAGAGCTCGATGGTTGACATGGATAGGATAAAAGGGTTACCATTTTTGGACCGTGGTACGCACCGGCTAGGGACAATAGGAACTTTGAAAAGAATCCTATGACGGAGAATTGGAGATTTGTCCCTCTAGTAAAAAAAAAATTGGAAAGCCAAACTACTACGTAAACGTCGCCTGTCAGTCTTGTGGAAAGAGGCGCGAGAATGGCCCTTGCCTAGGTGGACATGGAACATGTTGTGGATGTGGACAGCAAGGTCACCAAGTGAGAGATTGCTAAACCGACAGGTTAGACTACTGATACAATCGCAGCTACCGCAGGTAGGACATTAAACGAGAGCTGCCCCGTAGAATAATTAGAATCAGCTACGGACGCAAGGAAAAGTGTATGTTGTGACTAAGAAGGAAGCAAAAGATGTACCTTGAAAGTCTAAATGCGCTATGCGACGATAGTGGATGCAATAAGAGAGGATTCTAAAATTATAACTTGAATGGTCATGTAAGACTTATAATCACTTATGGTGAGTAGGCACAATCAGTTTGAGGATTTTTGAATTGCTAATAACATTCTTGGATGGGTTTGAAAGGATAAGTGTTGCATAGGAATTTCAGATTTTGTAAAGAACCGATGTTATTTGTTTTTGGGAGACTGTTGGATTGAAATTGGATGGATTGAGCTTGTCTTGAGGTATAGAAAGATAATTATTTTGTGGCTGACTAGTTGGTTGAGGAACCAAGGCTAAAGGATATAGCCGAGGTGTGTAATCTTCCCGATGTCTTTCCTCAGGAATTGCCAGGATTACCACCTGATAAGGTAGTGGAGGTTGTGGTTGAGTTGGCCTAAGGACAAAATCGATCTTGGAAACGCCCTATAAGATGTCACCGTCAAAATTGAAGGAATTAAAGGTTCAAATGCGGGAGTTATTGGATAAAAGCTTCATTCGTCTGAGTGGGTTTCCATGGGGAGCGTCGGTGTTGTTTGTGAGGAAAAAGGGCAAATCATTAAGATTGTGTATCGCTTACAGACAGCTGAATCAAGTGATCATTAAGAATAAGTACTCATTGACAAGGATAAATGACCTATTTGATCAATTACATGTGGTGTCGATATTTTCAAGGATCGACTAGAGGACTGGTTATCATCAATTAAGGATTAAGAAAGAGGATGTGCCGAAGACAGCATTTAGGATGAGATATGGGGACTACAAGTTTATGGTGATGCCATTTAGATTAACTAGAGCCCCTATTGCTTTTATGGATTTAAGGAATCGAGTATTTAAGGAATTTTTCGATCAGTTTGTCATAGTCTTTATAGACGATATCTTGATATACTCAATAGTCCCGTCGAACATGAGTTGCATTTGGAAAAGATTCTACGGACTGTAAGGAAACATGTACTTTACGCTAATTTTAGTAAGTGTGAATTCTGACTTCACCAAGTGGCATTCTTAGGGCATGTAGTATCTGGCAAAGGAATTGCAGTAGATCCGGCAAAGATCGAAGCCGTCCTGAATTGGCCAAGACCGATAACAGTAACAGAGGTTAAGAGTTTCTTGGGCCTAGCAGGCTACTACAGACGCTTTGTAGAAAGGTTTTCGGCATTAGCGACACCTTTGATACAGCTACTTAAGAAAGAAATGAGATTTGAATGGACGGATAAGTGCGAAAGGAGTTTCCATGAGCTAAAACAGAGGTTGACAACCGCAACAGTGTTGACAATTCCGTCGGGTCCATGGGGATATGAGATTTATAGTGATGTGTCGTTAAGAAGACTGGAGTGTGTACTAATGCAACACGGGAGAGTAATGGCCTACGCATCACAGCAATTGCGACCACACAAATTAAATTGTTCGACTCACGACTTGGAATTGGCCGCGATTATTTTCGCCCTTAAGATTTGGAGGCACTACTTGTGTGGGGAGAAATTCCAAATTTATACCGACCACCAAAATTTAAAGTACTTATTCTCCCAAAAAGAATTGAACATGAGACAATGCCGTTGGATGGAACTTCTTAAAGATTATGACTGCGAGATTAAGTACCACCCCGGGAAAGCTAACAGAGTAGCGGATGCACTAAGCCGAAAATCAAGTATCGCGCAGATGATGGTCAGGGAATGGACCCTATTAGAAGGAGTTCGAGATTTGGCATTTAAGTTCGAGGTGAATCAGGCCTCAAGCCTGCTTGCAGCCTTACGGATTGAACTGGAGATCCAAACTAAGATCAAGGCTTTGCAGTCAACGGACCCAGAAATTCAGAAGATTCTGAGTATGGATGTTACAAAGAGGAAATCGGACTTTCAAGTATTTGAGGACGGGATTCTGAAGTTCCGCGGACAGTTGTGTGTACCCAGTGATGCAAATCTTAATGAAGAGATTTTGTCTGAAGCACACTGTAGCAATTATAGTGTTCACCCGGATAGTACCAAGTTGTATCAGAACTTGCGACAATATTATTGGTGGAACGGCATGAAGATAGATGTAGTCAAGCATGTGGCCAAGTGCTTGACGTGTCAGCAGGTAAAGGCGCAACATTGCAAGTCGGGTGGGATGTTGCAGCCATTGGAGATCCTCGAGTAGAAGTGGGAACACATCACGATGGATTTTGTGATGGGGCTATCGAGGAGTCAGATGGGTAATGATTCAATTTGGATGGTAGTTGACCGGTTGACAAAGTCAACGCATTTTCTGCCAGTGCGCAAGGATTTCGCCTTGGATAGGTATGCTGAGATTTACGTGCGACAAATAGTCCGTCTGCACGGGGTGCCAGTGACGATCACCTCAGATCGAGACCCTAAATTTACTGCAGCTTTTTGGAAAAATCTTCACACGGCATTAGGAACGAAGTTACAATTTAGTACTACCTATCACCTACAAACGGATGGCCAGTCTGAAAGGACCATTCAAACTCTAGAGGATATATTACGGGCATGTGTATTGGATTTTAAAGGTAGCTGGGAGGAACAGTTGCACTTAGTGGAATTTGCTTACAACAACAGCTATCAACAGAGCATAGGAATAGTCCCATTTGAAGCATTGTATGACAGAGCTTGCAGAACCCCGGTGTGCTGGGATGAAATTGGTGAGAGGAGTATCACGGGTCCGAAGTTGGTTCAACAGTCAGTTGAGACAGTCAATGTTATTCGGGACAGACTTAAAACCGCTCAGAGCCGCCAAAAGAATTATGTGGACCGGAGGTGTAGGCCGTTGGAATTCCAAGTGGGGGACCACGTCTTCCTCAAAGTGTCACCAATGAGAGGATTGTCACGGTTTGGCAAGAAAAGAAAATTAAGCCCGAGGTACGTGAGTCCATTTGAAGTCTTAGAGAGAATTGGTACTCTGACCTATCGTCTCGCACTACCATCAAATTTATCTCACGTCCATAATGTGTTCCATGTGTCTATGCTAAGGAAGTATAAGCCGAACCCGACACACATGCTAAATTATGAAGAAGTAGACGTAGACGACAGAGTGTCGTACTTGGAAAAGCCAGTTAGAATCGAAGATAGAATGGAACGGGTGCTGCGGAAAGACAATTTCGATGGTGAAGGTGATTTGGGAACATTATGGGACCGAATGTGCGACATGGGAAAGTGAAGAATTGATACGACACAAATACCCCTTTTGTTTGAATACTTGGGTAGGGTTGTAAATTTCGATGACGAAATTTTTGTAAGGGGGGAAGAATTGTGATATTCCGAATTTTGACCCAATTTTGAGATTTATAAAATGCGTAATTCGTCAGTGTGCTTATAGTAAAATCTCGCCCGGGGATTGATCACTCCCGATTATTATTTTTAAATTTTGAGATTTCGCTAAAATCGCACTTGATCGAATTTAGCCGTTATTTAGAGCCCAAACTTTGGTGTCGAATTTTTCCAGTTCTTGGACAAAATAAATCGGACAGTGTCGATATTATTGTGGCCAACGTCGAGATTGTTAGGAATAGTAGAAAAGTGAAATTTCGACTGAGTACGAATTTGGACTAGTAGACCTCCCTCTGATTAGTTTGCTTTAATTTTTGTGGCCTTTGTCCCTTATTATATTCTAGGATTAATTTGGACTGTCAGATCGTTTTCGATTTTATATATGGGCCGTTGAATCGCAATAATTATTTGAATGAACGTTTAATTTTTTCCCTCTCTCTCTCTCCTTTTCTCTCTCTCTCTCTCTCTCTCTCACTCTCTCACTCTCTCTCCTTCTGTCGCGCCGAAAACCCCTTGCCCGTACGTCTTCTCTTCTCTCTTCCCTGTGTGTATGCCCCCTCCATCCTTCCTTCTCTCTCTCTCTCTCTCTCTCTCTCTCTCTCTCTCTCTCTCTCTGCATGCAAACATCCATCACGCACGCACGCCCCCCCTCTCTGACACACCCTCTCTCTCTCTCTCTCTCTCTCTCTCTCTCTCTCCTCTTCCTTCTTCTTCTCCTTTTCTTCTCTCTCTTCCCTTTGTCTCTTCTTTTTCTTCGGTCTCCTTCTTTCTTAACAAGCCGCGTTTGGCCTCTGCCCTGTCCGACGCTGCCCTGCTGCTCGTCACCGCCGCCGCGCTGCCACCACGCCAGCTACCACGCTGTCCTCCTCGCGCCGCCGCGCCGACCAACCGCCGCCCGAACAGATCGCCACTTCTCGGCGAACCAAAGGACGTCGCTGCTTGCGGCCACGCCCGACGAGCCCCGGCCACAGTCCAACAGTCCGGTCTACTCCCCAACGACGCCCCGGCATCTGAGCTCCACCGCGAGTCGCCGCTCCGCCCGTTGCCGCCCTCAGCCCTAACCTCTACCCCCTTATCCTCCTTCCCCTCCACAGCTTCTCCGGCCCTTGTCGCCACCGCCACAGCAACCCCCCCCCCCCCTCTCTCTCTCTCTCTCTCTCTCTCTCTCTCTCTCTCCTCCCCCGCAGCCCAGCCGTCGGACACCACCTCCAGCAACACGTCGCCGCAGCAGTCCGGTGTTGCCTCGCCTCTGTCCAGTCGTCTCGCCAGCACCGCCTCGACGTCCAAGCGTCACCGTCGCCGCCGCTGAATGCTCCAGCCGCACCCTTACCCTAGCCACCTTCTTCCTCTTCCCCCGCTTCCCGCCATCGCCAGAGAGTAGCTCCTCGTCGTCGCCACGGCGCTCGACCGTCACTGCTTGCCGCCGCCATCACTGCCACCACCAGCCGCCAGAGCAAGCCCAGCTGATCAACCGCCACCGCACCTGAGCCCGTGGAGTCGATTTTTACCGGGCCAAAACCTAGTAAATGATATTCTAACCCTTATTTAGTATAACGGGTACTATTAGACTTGTCTAGCGATTTATTTAGATTTAATTTAGTACCTAATCTTAGAAAATAAATTAGACGGTTAGAATGCAATTAGTGCGTGGATTATGTTGCGTATGGTAGATTAAATTATGGTGATTGTGTGGCTAATTGTGGTGTACTGATTGACCGTATTATGGTGGCGCGTGTGGATGAAAATTGAAGATCGTATGTGATTAACTTGGATGTCGGAGGTGTGATCGGATGTGACAGACTTGTGATGTGACCAGGATTGGCACCGACTAGGATTGGCTTGATGCATTGATTTGGCGAATTGAGATGTGGCGAGTGTGTCTTGAGTTGATTGGTACGATGTGTAAGAATGGCAAACTGTGTTGTAGTGCATGTGCATGTGAAAAAGACCGGATTGATCGGAGGGCTGCCAACCTGAGACGTAGGTTACGCGGGTGTGGTGAATAAGGCGTGACTAGACCTGAAACATAGGTTACACGGGTCATTGGAAGGGAAAAATGTCCTGAGGCGTGGTTATGCGGGACCGAGCTCGGCTTAATCTAAGGGCTGAGCCTGAGGCGCAGTGACGCGGGCTGTGAGATGGGGCTTGAGGCGCAGTGGCGTGGGCCGTTTGGAGGGACCTGGGAGATCGTGGAAAGTTGTGCGACCATGCATGCGATTTGAGTGTGATTGGATTGATTGAATTGACTGATTGATTAAACGATCGGATCGAGTGAATTGATCAAGTGCTATTGTGGTTGGCGTATGTATGACTGTAAATTGTTATTAAATTGTTGTTATTATTGTACTATATTTGACTAACGTACAGAGCCGGCACGAGGTGGATGGCGAGGTAAGTACTTGAAGTGAATTCATTATATCAAGGTTAGATTGCATGTACGACTTGCCTAGGTACGCATTGGCCTACGTAGGGTTTAGGGTATTGCTTATTGAGACTCATTCTCACGGTTATTATATAACTACTTTCCGATCCGCAACCATGATCGATTCGGAGATGCCGCCAAAATACCACAGGGATTGAAGGATAGATCAAATTACCCTGTCCTTTGAGTACCTTTTGGTAGAGGAATTAAGCTTGTCAACCACCACCCCCTTTTGAAAATTGTGATTTGAAATTAGTAGCCTGGGTTATCGTTTTGTGTTAATGACTGCTTTTTGATGATATGCAATTATTGTTTCGTGCTATCCTTTTGTCATCATATTAGTTGCTTGGGTTGTTTCATTTCGCTTCCGCTTGCGTAGTTCGTTTGGGTCGGCGACGCATCCTAGGACGTCGTGTTCAATTTGACCAATGACGGGATGTCACGGGCTTGGCGGGGTCCGGGGCGTAACAAGTGCTTAGCTAACTCCATGTATTATGAGATTGAATATTGAATACTATCATATGAGACTTTGCAACTTATGCATTGCAGAAATTAATATTGCTACTAATTAGATTTCAAATCGAAGTTGTCCCTAAACAAAATTTGTTGCAAACATAGCGACGAAATTTGTCATGAATAGATTTCATTGCAATTTAGCGACCAAAAAAAAAAAAATGCTTCGCAAACTAATGACGAATACAATTCGTAGAAATTTACCAACGAATTTTTTCACGAATAATTACCGACGAATTTTGTCACGAACAATTAGTGACAAAATTTGCAATGAATTATTAGCGACAAGTTTTGCCACAAATTTAATTTTTTTCCGTCGATAATTTTGTGGAAAATTCATTTTGCAACGAATAATTAGTGACGAATTTTGTAATGAACTTTTTTTCGTCGCAAATTACCAACGAACATTGAAATTTTTTTGTCGGAAAAATTCACGATTTCCCACGATTTTTCCAACAAATAATTAGCGACAAATTTTGCATCTAATTTTCCCACAAATTTGTTTTCGTTGCAAATTACCAACAAAAATTGAAATTTTTTGTCGGAAAATTACGCGATTTCCCACGATATTTGCAATGAATATTTAGCGACAAATTTTCCATCAAATTTAGCGACGAATTTTTTTTCGTCGCAAATTACCAATGAAAATTGAATTTTTTTGTTACAAAAATTCGCGAACCGACAAATTTTTTTTTGTCCCTAATTTCGTTGGAAATTCATTGTCCCACGAATTTTGCAACAAATAATTACCGACGAATTTGGCAACACTTTTTACAACGAATCCAAATTTTGCCACGAACTTTCCAACGAATAATTAGCCACGAATTGGTTTTCGATGTAAATTACCAATGAAAAATCAAATTTTTTTGGCCAAAATTTGCAACAAAAAATTTGCGAAGAATTTTTTTGTTCATCGCAAATTTTGCGGGAAATTCTTTTTGCCACGATTTTTGCAATGAATAATTAGCGACGAATTTTGCAACGAATTTTCTATCGAATTTAGCCATAAATTTATCTACAAATTTTGCCACGACTCTATTTTTGTCTCAAATTACCAACAAAAAATTAAAATTTTTTGTCGCAAAAATTTTCCGATGCCGAATTAGCAACAAATTTTTTTTCGTCGAAAATTCGTTTTGCCATGAATTTTACAACGAATAATTACCGACGAATTTTGCCATGATTTTTGCAACGAATAATTAGCAACGAATTTTGCAACGAACTTTCCAACAAATTTAGCTACGAATTTTGTAACAAAAAATTTCGTCGCAACTTTCCAGCGAAAATTGAAATTTTTTGTTGGAAAAATTTGCAACGACGAATTTTTGTTTGTCGCAAATTTCTTTGGAAAATCGTTTTCCAAATTTTTCGTTGGAAAATTCGTCAGAAAAAGGTTGTTTTTATGTAGTGTAAATTTGTCACATATGTACTAATTTGAGATAATTTGTGGTTAAAAAAATTAATTTTTAGTAAATTTATCGCAGATGTACCAGTTTGATGTTTTTCGTGGTATTAACCCTATCTTTGAAACGCATATTTTCTCGGAGGCAAAAAAAAATTGTAGAAAAACTTGTTGCTCATGCTGTACATAATAACGAATTTGTTTATCTTATGTTCTATAATTAACTAACAGCCGGCCGTACTCTGGCCATCATGGTTGGTTGATGCTTAGAAGCGAATCAATTCATGAGAGTGAGAACATTGCTAATCACTCGGGTAAGATCCACCACCATTTGCCTCACCAGCACCTTCACATCCCCGTCCATAACTTGACCCCAGAGCTGCCTGACTGACTAGGCAAGCCTGTCCATGGAGCTGCCCATTCTTCAAAGGCAATAATTTATGAAGAAAAAATTGATAAAAATGGATTCAAGTCGAATTGGGTGTGGGTCGAGTTGAGTCGGTCGGACCATTTCCAACTCACCTGTTTGACCGATCTACTTAGGAGTGAATTTATAAAATTACAGCAACAAATAGCGTGGAGGAATTGAAATTTTAATTAAATAGAATATAAGATATTGAAGGAGATGATTTATGCTAATCATGAATTGCAATTACAAGAATTAAGATTAGAATATTACATAAAAATAAGGATAAGCATATTGAAAATCCTGAAACTTGTCACGATAGTGTAATTGAGTCATTAAACTTACAAGAAGTACAATTAAGTTATAAAACTTGTCAAATCGATGCAATCGAGTCATCCCATTAACTTCATCCAATTAGATTGACAGAAAATGTTGATGTTGCTTTTACTAATATTTTCTCTCTCCTACATGGCATTGAACTTACCAAACATGATATATAATACTAAAACGACCTAGTTTTGACCCGAATCCAAATTCTTTAACCAAAATCTAAACTAAATTGAATTAAAAAATAAAGAAGGTAATTTGAAAAAATAAAATTAAAAAAAAAAAAAAACAATGAAGGGCGACCCTCACCCTCGCTGGCTCTTTTCTATGTTTTTTTTTAAATTACCTTTTTCATTTTTTAATATAATTTAATTAAGATTTTGGTTATGGAATTAGGATCTAGACAAAAGATGTCGTGTTAATCTTATATCTCATATTTAGTAACGTCAATGCCACGTAGGAGAGAAAAAATATTACAAAAAGCCATGTAGAAAAGTGAAAATTAAAAAAAAAGTCACGTCAACATTTTTCATTAGTCTAATTGGATGAAGTTAACGGAAGGACTTGATCGCACTAATTTGACAAGTTTTAGGACTATAATTGCACTTTCCTTCATGACAAGTTTTACAATTTCCAGTGCTCTTATCCTTAAAAATAACAGTGTCAAATGCAAGAAAAGATATACTCTAAAAACTAATAGATAAAACCTACAAGATTAATAAAGATTGAAAAAATGGATAAAAAAAGAAGTTATCTTGATATTTTTAATAAGAATGAGTCGGGCCCATCTTGCAAGCCCACCAAGATTTCTCTAAACTTGGAATAGTCTAAGGAATCCATTGCTTTCTTATAGAGGGTGAAGGGAAATTCACAAAGTAGGTTAGGTTTGGATAAACTATGAACTGATTTAACACCTAACTATTTTAGCTTTTTCCATTATAAAACCATTTATAATTCATTTGTTGTACATAGCTAACCCATATAATGACTCGATTCATCAAATATAAATTAAGAAATGGATTTATGATCAATTTGAATATATGTACTTGATGATTAGATGCTACTCAGTTAGAGTATAAATTAACTAATAATATTTCCCTCAAACTATATTAGATTGCCTATGAGTAATATTGATGATCGATACAAGATATCCTGTTCAAGTTCATTTTCCGAAAAAAATTTCTAATTGTGATTAACATTAGATGAAGCTCACGCTTGGCACGAATGGTCAGCCAAGTGAATTTCACTGGACGATGAAAATGAATGTTCTTTCTTCCTCGTCTTTTCTTGTTTATACCATTTAAATGGCGCGCGCGCGCGCGCACACACACACACACACATATATATATATATATATATATATATATATATATATATATATATATATATATATATATTAAGAGAGGAAGGAGAGAGTTTTTGTTTTTTTTTTTTATATCAATGGAGCGTCCAGAACTCTTTGAACACGAAAACTAATCCTCGTCGGATGTAGCGGTCCCATCCCACACATACACCTAGATAATTATCAGAGGCACATAGGTCCATGCTCTTGGGGCGGTCCCAAAAGAGAACATACGTGTGATGATTCAAAGTCGAGCCTCGAATGAGAAAGACGAACACGCTTATTGCTAGAACAATCTTAGGATTAAGAAGGAGAGAGGGCCACTCCGGAATGCTGCCGTACTCACCATTGCATAGCTTGATGCTAGCTTTGGTCAACCGACACATTGGGATTCACCTCTTGGAAGTGTGTAAGTCAGGATTGCTTCCTACAAGTCGCGGTAAAACTCTAAAGCGCTTCCTAAGCCGAAATAAGTGAGTGATTTAATTAAGCGCCACTTTAATCTAGTGAACTTTTGTTTAAGTCTGAATGGTTTTTAGGGTGCTAAGATCAAGGTTTTATCTCTTGTTAATCACTTGAAATTGTTCGTGTATAAAGTTCAAGGACATCCACCTTATGTTATGCATTATGCAGACAGCACGATTAATTTTCTTTATATTTTAGTTTGATATTTCCAATCTCTAGTCGGAAAATCCCGCGAATTGTTTATTTTCTATTTTGTTTTGAAAGTACAGATTGTGCCTATGATTGTGTGGTATATTACAAATATAATAAACTTGTCATTTATTTACTTATTTCATTATTTATTTATCCATCTACTTTTTAAATTTGGTGAAAGTTTATGTCCCTTGAAAACATGTCGCTTGACCATTTGTAAGAGTTTTTTGTATTTTGAAGAGATGGTCATTGATTTTCTTCGCTTTTAACCGACCGCGGTCGATCATGTATTCATTCGCAAAATCACTCTTTTTAAGACCGTATCGTTGATACGCCTTGTCCAATTGTACTTCTCTACTTTTTTTTTTCTGATTGCCATGAGTTATGTTCGTTTTCCCCCAAATAACCCCATCTTATTATTCCGTTATTTTGAAAAAAAAAAAATTGAGTGACAAATCATCGTTTAACACAGGTACCATTTCAAACAACAGCTGTAGAAAAGAAACATTTAGTTCCTTGACCAAGACATTTAGAAGGGGAATAAAAAAATGATAATAATTCAAATATTCAATTTTTATTTTCCTCCAACAAAAACTAAAAGCATATACTTAAGCTATTATTCGTGGTGACCGTGTGTAGTCAGCGGAATGTGCCTTGCTATATTTTAGGTTTAGTCTTGCCAATTATGCAAGATTTCGGGTGCCAAAAAAAAATTACGCAAAATTTGACTTCTGGTAGAAAGTTCAGCTGATTGACAAACACAAATTTCGGATCTGTGATTTTTTGTTTTTTTTTAACTGATTTCTTTCGAAATTCATCGCCTATGTCCATCATTTCATAGAACTCGCTTTTCTTAACGTCTAACAATAGATGGATCCAGATCCCAAAAAAAAAAATTGTTGACGAATTAAATCATTTTTGCCTCTCGTGTAAATAGAGACATGACCATTTCGGAGAAAATGACATCGCAAGTGTCATAAGTTTCGTAACAGCTCTCACTTTTGCGTCATAATATTTCAATTAATCACATGCATGTCATGACTTTAACAGAATGTTCACTTTGGTGTCATGACTTTTCAATCAATAACATAAATACCGGAAAATTAGTCATGACATCAAAATTTATAGCATTGGTGGTGAACATTTTTTTAAAGTCATCACACTCAAATGATCGATTGAAATTATTGTAAAATCAAAGTGAGTGTTATACAAAAGTAACGATAATTGTAGTGTTTTTCCCTGTCATTTCATGTCAGTCTCCTTTCCTGCACTGGAGGGAAAAATTACAACTTACAATGCCGCTCTTTGCATTCTAGCAGAAAAACATGTTAAAAGGGCAGTTGTGAAGGAGCATTAAGTATGATTAGAAATGCAAATCTTTGAAAATTAGAGTAGGCTGTTTTCATGTGATGCCCGAGATGTCAATTCTCTAAGTATCTAGTTAAATTGTTCTTTTATTTTTTCCTATTTGTGAAATTAGTTGTTAACAAAAGTCATTTTAGTTAAATTATATGGTGTAATTTCTACGAGGATCTTCTTTGCATTGTAGCCCCACGTCAAGAGTTTACCACTTAAACACTTACCACCCATGATTAAATGTGATTAGTTAAAGTAATTAAGCAGAAAGAGAAGATTTGACCAAAAAGCACTCTTATATTTTCCTGAACAAATAACACTTTCACAAAAGATGCACAAAATTACACTAAAAACTACACACGTGAAACAGAAACAGAAACACTTCCTATCACATGCTGAACAAATCTAGTGTAACTTCCTACAAGTTTGCCTGCTTTGATAGACACAAGAAAGAAAACATTCCAGTGGGAAGGAAATATACTGATATTTACATCAAGCGAACAAGCCAGCCCTCGAAACTTGAGACAGAGCATCCTCGAACTGGTCGTCTTCGACCTTCTCCGAGCACAAGCTGGGAGGGACGTACATCTGGAAGATGTGCTCCATGTGCGGCATCTGCTTCAGCTCATGCAAGGCGACTTCCAATGCCGGGTTGCGGAAGAAGCGATAGAACTTCTCGTTACACACGTAGGCAAAGATAAGGGTCAAGATGATCAGCAGAACCAGGAAAGACGCATAGTAGAATTTCTTCACCCCAAAATAGGCAATCATAGTCAGCTGGTATAGGAGAAGAGCAGCTAGGATTCGCATATGCATGTGCGGCCACATTCTTCTGTAACTCTCATAGGATGGAACGTAAACCTCGAGTGCCTGTCGATCAAAACGATCATATGAAAGTTAAGGAATGCTCTAGAATAGGCAAAGAAGTGCAAAAGTTTGACTCAAAACTAAGTACAACGCGGAGTTAGCCCAGAAAACTTGTACTCAACCTGATTTTGAAGAATAAGCCATCCTAAGCCAAAGTATACAACACCAAAAGGGATGATCAGAGGAGCAATGACAGAATAGCAGAGGGTTATCGTGACAATCAGCATGTCACCGGGAACTCTAGTCGCATATCCAAGATCTCCGGTATACCATGCTTCTTTGATTTCAGCTTCAGTCTTGCAGAGGTACTTCTTCAAGTGAAAAACAATAAGAGGAACAATCTGAGAAAGCTCGAGACCATAGGCAACAAAGGTCCTGACAGCCATTTCCCCAAATTCAGACATTAGCACCATCACTATGCCAAGAAGGAAGAGGAAAAAGTCCATGCAAGAACTATGATGTAAAACGTAACCATACTATTGATATAATAATGGCCACATGAAACCAGAATCCATTTAAAGGAACATAGAAAGTACAAATTATGAGAATAGCAAACTACCCTAATAAGTAGAGAAGCAAATCCAACTCTATTTGTTTTTCTTTTTCTTTTTGTTCCCTTTCGCATCAAGAAAGAATCAAAATCTGTCACTCAGCATGTTAGAAGTTAATAGAGGACTGAGGAGGAACAAAAATATCTTACCTCAGAGCAACATAAGTGAGGAAAAATGTTGCATTTACAGGAAGACTGACCGCCAGTACTGTGAGGAGAGAGTTGGGATTTTTCTCAATGGTCTTGAATGTAGCAAACAAGGTTCCACCCACAGTAACACCAACAAACACATTCAAGACCGTGAAGTAGAAGTATTTTCCAGAGGCAGCACATTCTATATGGCTCTGGGAAGGAATCCCCTCTAGCTTTGACAGAAACAACAGCAACTTGGGCAACAAAGCCAGAAATACAATGAGTGCAATCTGAGGGAGATAAGCTTCCAACACAGTTTTGATCGCTGCATTATTCACAATTGGCTATAAAAACGGAAGATTATCTTCAGATTTTCCAGAGTCATAAAGGCGGAAACAAACGTGATGGGAATCGTGCAGAAGAAAATGGTCAGAGCCACTCTAACATAGATAATGTACTGCCATATTTGTTGCTCGAATAACTTAATCATAAGATTAGTCCATATGACTCGATGAGGTCTGGGTGCATCCATCACATTCCATGTGTCAAGCTTTGTGGCATCCAGGCTTGCAGAGGCCACAGATACCCTGCTAGTAAAGAAGACCAGAGCCGCTGCTTGCTGCTTATCTCTCAAGGTGGCTTTCTGCTCAGCTTCAAGCTTTGGAGTCAGTTCACTGATCTTCTCACTGTAGTATTCTATACTGTCCACCTCTTTCCTAATAAGACCTAGGAAGCTGGTTTTGTTTGTGGGCCTTGTTCCTTCTGGTTTGCCCATTGTCTTCAATTCTGCATATATTGTTTCAGTGCGAACAAGCTTTTTCTTGCACCCTTCCAACTCTTTGTAAATTTTATTAACCTACATGATAACATAAAATAAGGAAAGGTCTCTCAATGAATGGAAATCAAAAGAAAAAAGAGCAAGTTCTTCTACTATGACTACATTCTCTGTCACGATATATAACCAAAATTTTCATGCAAGGAACTTCAAGTTTGCGGCATATCGTTATCCCTCCAAGTATTTCTGGGCATGCATGAGATAATGCCTCTATGAACAATACAGGGTTGCTGTGGTGGCACAGTAAAGAAGTTCATAAACCATGATTGCTTTTTGTTTTAGGTGAACAGGGGAGTGAACTACAGCATACTGAATACTGCATTCAAAACAGCTCTCTTGGTATAAAAAACACATATATTCTCCTCTAATAAATCCAGTCCGGGAGGGGGCCTAGAATTAAAACTCAAAACTATGGACCTGATCAAAAGTATTGTTGGCTAACCAGTCGGCATAACTGTTCCCTTCCCGGGCCGTATGCTGGATTTGCACAGTCCATTGCCAAGAGAGCAACTGTATAGTGGTAAGGGTCAACCATGATTGTTTTTGATACATATACAATGAAGTCATTACCTCAGCTATTTGTGTTAAGTGGGCCTGTCTGTCTATGACAGTCTCTTATTTTGGTTCATTAATAGCAGTGCAGCTACTTCTGCCGTATGACCAACCACATAATGCACTTCTTTTTTTGTGATTCCATATCACACTACTCACTTGAAACTGACCGACAAACTGGTATCTCCCTTTAACTTATGTCGTTCCTTGAGAATTGATAGAATTTTTAAATATTAAACTACATCTTTTCTAATAACTTAAATTTTTAGAACAGTTGACAGTGGTCTCACAACACGTGGTATTAGAGCTGGGGGTTCTATGTTCGAATCTTTGCAAGCCCCTATTTGCCTCCCCTATGAAATATTTCCATGCTTAGTATTAGACAAAAAATAACAGACTAAGCGTGAGGGGGATTGATACAATGTTTACATATTAAACTATGCTTTCATCAAACAGCTTAAACTTTTAGAACAGTTAACAGTGGTCCCACAAAATCTCACAAGAACCTCTACATAACAACACGGTTCATTACTTCATCTAGCCCCACAATAATTCATAATGCTCCTCAAATAAATCAATTATGAAAATGGTCCAGAGCCAGATCAGCAGTTCCTAACCAGTACCATCATGAATAACATAAGCTACGCAGCCACTATAGTGGAGAAATCATTGAAGGACTAACCATCAAGAACCACGCCATTTTTTATGATATCCTTTCACCTCTGTGCATCCTAGGCATCAACCAGATACTTAAAATAGTTGCAGTATCTACTCATATACATGTAGATATAGATATAAAATGTACAAAGTTTGCAGAACTTATAGCAACACTTGGCATAGCAACAACTGAGGAACAAAGTGAATATTCTAAAAAGAAACATTATAAAAGCATACCTCTTTATTATTAGTCACTATCAACGACCTGTAAAATGTATCGGGATATATAGACTTGAAATATGAATCAACTTGTTCCTTTCTAGTTTGACCTTCTGGGGCAGGAGGTATGTCTCGCACAAGGACAACAAATTGCTCTGCTCTCACTTCGGGAGACATTAAAGCAGCTGCTCTCAACGCAGCAACGTGTTTGTATGCCTTCCATAACAGGTAGTATGCAACGATTGAGACCCAGTAAGTAGCTATCAGGAATGCCCACAAACTAAAGCATTCCTCCCGTACATACAGAAGGATGTGACTTAGAAATTTAGCACTGATTTTCTCTACACAACAACATTCTCCACCAATTCCTACTCCACCAAGTACGATCTGACGAGAAATTAATAAGAGTGGAAACCCCATTTCCAAAAACTACTTCAATCAATGTCCTAGAATTATGGTTAAAATAAGAAATGCTACATTTCTCTCTTAACCTTGACAAGACAAGAAAAAAGAAAATCCTTGTACAAGAGTTCTAAAACTTACTGGCACATGTCCCATTGAAAACTTGTCAAGATCACTGAATGTCCCATTGCTGGTTGTGTTTAAAGATTTGTCTGGAGTATCGTCAGTGGCAGTAACAGGTAGAAGAACCGGTAGCAGCACAATGCCGGATAAAGCTAATATTCCCAACACTGTCACAGAGTAAAAGGAGGAAAAGTCTTCAGAGTTTGTCACTTCCACGGATGGAGGAGTGTTTCAAATATACAAGCACAAGCGTTCATATCGATAACAACACAGGAAAAACTAAAGCGAATGCTTTCACAAGTATGGATTCTCAAACATGCAAAACATAGTTCTAACCATTCAGGGGAGCTTGATACCAATACGTATGCCATAAATCAAGTGACTGTAGAGAATACGCAGTCGAGAAGCAAAAGAAAACAGAAAAAAATGGCAAATTTAGACTTCCTTCGAAGTCCCACCTCATTGTATCGAGATTTTCAATCCGTAATTATTAATAGCTGACGACAGATATAATGAGATTGCCTGCTTGTATATGGAACTTTTGTGTAGCTGAGAATGCCATCACATTACATGCGCCCACACAAAGCAAGAAAGAAACAGAAAGGCACGGACCGGTGCTGAGGAAGACGAAGTAGACGGCGGTGTCGACGCCGGACATGCTGATGACGTCCTGCTCGGAGGAGGAGAGGGCCTCGCGGATCCAGACGAAGGGGTTGCAGGAGGCGTAGGAGCCGCCGTTGGAGGGGTCCATGCCCTTGAGGAGGCGGTTCGGGTAGTAGATCACCTTGTTCCCGGGCCTGCCGGAGAGCCATGTGAAGAGGGCCATCAGGACGACGAAGATCACGAAGGACGTGATCAGCGACGTCAGGAACGAGCTGAAATCCATCTGGGTCTGTCTGCTATTGCCTCCTCTTCCTTGTCAGTAAGCCCTCTCAAAGTGTCTCAGTGTCAGGGAGAGACAGAGACAGAGACAGAGATATTTATTGTGGAATGCGAAATGGGTGAAGAGGAAAAGTCATTAAATTAAATCAAGTATTCACGTAATAACTTTTACTTTCAAATAGTTGTCAGTTACTTTATAAAATTTCACATAATATCAAAGTAAGAAGTCATAAGTGTAAATATTTTCAAATTTTTATTTACTTCTCTAATTACATATTTTCACGTTTGATATTAAGTAAAAAATCAGACTAAATATGAGTAATAGTGTTAGAATAATTAAATATTAAATTACGACTTTATTTAAAACTTTAAAACAGTTAGTAACAGTATTCACAAAATCTCATGGTTATGGTGGTGGCGGAGTTATAACGCAAAGATGCAAATGGAACAGAGAGAAAGATGATTGTTGTGGAGGGGTTGAGGGGCGATGAGCTGGTTGTGAGACGCCTTGCTCTTGCTTGCTCTCCGTGTGTGAGTTCTCTTTCTCCATTTTTTGGATTCGTCATGGATTAAGTAACATCATTCTTTGGTACAAAGAGAGATGAGGAAGAGACACGGGGAATCCTAGTTTTCAAAAGTCTTCGTTGTTTTCCAACTGGATGCATCCATACCATCTTATACTCAGTGAGTCTAAACGTTAACAGTCATAAGGGGATGTGAAAGAGGTAAGTACTGCATAAGTACCATAACTTTTGTACGAAGGACACTTAAGTGTCATAAATTTTTTTTGTCTCACTTGAGTGCTATAACTTCCAAAATAAAATATCACTTAAGTGTTATCTACGAGCTGGTTGTGAAGGCCTAAAACCGCGGATTTTCTAGCCGAACGGTGACCTTCCCAGCGAGGCGAGCACTACCAGCTTGAAGAGAGGGTGTCGGTGAATCATTCCATGGCCTCCGTTCGTCTCGAAATTTTCGTTTTAGCCTCCGTTGACGAAGGTAAAAATGCTTCGTAGTCACACAATTTATCGAGCCGTTTTGTGTAACTACGAAGCATTTTTGCCTTCGTCAATGGAGACTAAAACGAAAATTTCAAGACAAACATAGGCCATGGAATCATTCACCGACACCCTCTCTTCAAGCTAGTGGTACTTGCCTCGTCGGGAAGGTCATCGTTCAACCGAAAAAGCCACGGTTTCAGGCCCTCACGACTAGCTTGTCAGAGGGGTTGGTCGTGAGGGCTCGAAACCGCGGCTTTTCCAGCCAAACGGTGACCTTCCCGTCGAGGCGAACACCACCCGCTTGAAGAGGGGGTGTTGGTAAATCATTCTATGGCCTCCGTTCATCTTGAAATTTCCGTTTTAGCCTCCGTTGACAAAGGTAAAAATGCTTCGTAGTCACACAAATCGGCTCGATAAATGTGCGACTACGAAACATTTTTACCTTCATCAACAGAGGTTAAAACGGAAATTTTGAGACGAACGGAGGTCATGGAATGATTCACTAACACCCCCTCTTCAAACTGGTAGTTCTCGCCTCACCAAGAAGGTCACCGTTTGGCTGGAAAAGCCGCGGTTTCAGACCCTCACGACCAACCCCTCTGACAAGCTAGTCATGAGGGCTTGAAACCGCGGCCTTTCTGGTCAAACAATGACCTTTCCGGCAAGGTGAGCACCACCAGCTTAAAGAGGGGGTGTCGGTCAATCATTCCATAGCCTCCGTTCATCTCGAAATCTCTGTTTTAGCCTCCGTTGACAAAGGTAAAAATGTTTCGTAGTCACACAAATCGGCTTGATAAATTGTATGACTAAGAAGCATTTTTACCTTTGTCAATGGAGGCTAAAACAGATATTTCGAGACGAACGGAGGCCATGGAATGATTCACCGACACCCCTTCTTCAAGCTGGTGGTGCTCGCCTCACCGGAAAGGTCATCGTTTGACCAGAAAAGTTGCGGTTTTAGGCCTTCACGACCAGCTCGTAAGTGGCACTTAAGTGATCTTTTTTTTTTAAAGTTATAACACTCAAATAAGCCAAAAAAAAGTTATGGTACTTAAGTGTCATCTGTACAAAAGTTATGGCACTTGCGCTGTATTTACCCCAGATGTGTAATGATCGTCCAACATACTAAAGATGGTTAATATTATAAAAAACTCTAAATCAATATATTTATGATAAATTTACTACAAACTAAAACCCTAATTTAGTACGCCTATAATAATTTTACCCTCCGTTAGTTTCCGTTAAATTTTACCATCAAATTACTGAGATAAATTACGCGCGGCAGTTAACGGATGTACCAGTTTGGGGTTTTACCCCTATGTTTGTTACCGATCAATTTGTGAATTTTCATGGTATTAATCCAATTTTTTTTGTTAGAGATATTAATCCAATTTAATGGAAGGTAAATAAAGTATACCGATTTTGATTTTTGGCAGTCAAAATATTAGTTTTGGTAAATTTGTCACAAGTGTACTGTTGACACTTAAATTTTGCTCAATCATTTAGGGTTTTATCGCATAAAAAATTAGGGATTGATTTTTAAACCCTAAACAAAAATATTTTCATTAAATTACATGGCATATAGATGTTAAGCGCATTTGCATTAGTAGAATTTGGTGAAACATATTTTCCTTTTTATTTTATTAAAAAAGTCATCATAAAAAAGTTTTAAAAAAAAGATTAAAGTAAACGACAAAAGGAGAGCTCTTCATGGGTTGATACGAAGGGATTCTTCTCTCTCTCAATCTCCATGCTCACTTTCACAAAAGAAGCAAAAACAAGGAAGGACAAAAGAAAGGAGAGCTTTAGGGTGTATCGCTAAAGAAGAAGGTAGGACGTCTAATGCGGAAAAAGTCAAAAGAAAACCAAAAAATGGACGGTCACACTCTCTCTCTCATTGGGTTGCAATGGGGTCTGCATACATAAATAAAAGACCGACAGGGAGAACAGGGGGAGCGGGAAGAGAGAGCGAAAAAAGAAAGAAGAAAAAGAAAAGAGAGCTTGAAGAGCTTCCGGAGAAAATAGGCTGGAAGGGGAGCCGAAACCGTGAGAGAATCGAGAGAGATCCAGAGAAGGGGAGGAGGGGGAAGAACCTTGCAAATCCCTCATCCTTCATCTCGCCCGAACAACCACCACCACCGTCGCCGTTCGATATCCTCTAGCCGCAACACCCTTCCCGCGGCTTCTCACTCCTAGATCCCAACATTCCCGAAGACGAGGGCCTGAACGTGAGAAGGGTAAAAAACGCCCGAAGGAGAGGGAACCGAGAGAACCAAAAAAGAGAGATCTTTTCCTCTTTGACCGGTCATCCGCCTTAGTTGCCATCGGCCCCCGTCGAGCCTCAAGTCGCCACGTTTCATCACGGTCAGCCTTGAACCAGATAGGTCCCGGTCTGGTCTTACTCTGTTTTCGCCGCCCTTCCCCTGCCTCTCGGGAGCCAGGAGCGCCGAACCTATTCGGTGATTGCTTGGCTCCATCAATGGAGGTTTACAGTTGTTCGACACTGAATGAAGTCATTCTGAACATTGAATGTTGAAACTAGGCCATGCGCAATGCTAAGATCAGATCCGTACCTCGCCTTCTCAGTCGCCAACAACCTGTTCGACAAAAAGTCCCAAAAAGATAAATATGCATTTAAAATGCCGAGTTGGGCCTTTTGGGATTGTGAGCGATTCCCAGTGAAAGGAGACAATTTTGTCATGAAATATGGTTATTCAAGCCTGTATGCATCATGGTTGACCCACGACCAAAACCGATGCTCCAGAGCTTTGATTTATGGACAATTTGCTCCAATATTGTCACTGACTTTGAGTTTTCTCTACTGTTTGTGTGATTTTGTTGCGGTTCACACATCGTTCGAGTCGGCCATGGACGAGTCCTTCGCCGGAGACCTATTCCCCACGCCGGCGTTCCCCGCGGTCTGATGCCACTACTGGTAGCTCACTATCCCCGTTTCATATGCGTGTATGCTTGTTTGTTTAGATTTAGCATGTGTTAATGGCGACGGAGGTCTGGTGGTCGGGAAACGAAAGTGGGTCACCTCGTTAGCGATTTAGTGGCCGATGGTGCTGGTTTAGGGACTTTGGTTCGGTGATGGCGAGGTTGTGATTTCGGCTTGAGCAGATTCGTCATCGACGCCAGTCGAAGAAGCCGATTTTGGTTCAGAGCTTGGGTCGACGGCGATTCACTAAGAAGAGGACATCGGCGGTGAGCTCTCGGTGAAGAACAATATGAAGAAGAAAGCGTTCTGGAAGGAGAAGACCAGAAATGCTCGTGAAAGGAAGACAAGGACAAAAGAGCAAAAAGAAAAATTAAAAAAGAAAGAGAAACAAAAAAAAAAGGGGAAAAAAGAGGAATAAAAAAGAAATCAGAAAAGAAAATAGAAAAGGGGATCCCAGGAGGGTCGGAAATCCGGGTCAGGCAGTCGGGCGGATCGGGTCAGGGGACCCGGTCCGGAATTATTATATTATTAAAAATATTAAAATATTTAAAAAATTCAAAAAATATTAAAATATTTAAAAATATTTAAAATTCCAAAAAAAAATTCGAAAATGTTTAAAAATCCAAAAAAATATTAAAAGTCTGAAAAAACATTAAAAAATTCAGAAAATCCAAAAACATTAAAAAATTCAAAAAAAAAATCAGAAAAATTCCAAAAATCCGAAAAATCAAAAAATATCGTTTGGGCTTTGGAATTTGCCTTTGTTTGCCCCTTTTGTGTGTTTAGTTCCGTGTTTGACTTCTCGCGTCTTGAATTGCGTGTTTAATTTATCTTCGCCTATGGTTGATTAGGTACATTAGACTCACATGTTGGTTATTGTTTCCCTTAACTTGGAATTTTGAGACTTTCGATTAGTGTGAACATGTTAGGTGGTGAATTGAGCAATATTAGGTACCGCAAGAGTACTAGTTGGTCAATTAGTGTAATAAAGTCCTCGTACCCTTTGAATCTCTGGTTTATAAAAGTAAAACATTTCTCCTGTGCTTTATTTGGGTATCTAATCGACCCACCAAAAATCGATCAGTGGCGACTCCTAGATTAAATTGATTTGCATGTTAACAACTTAAACTTAAGTCGTGAATTGGTATGAGCTTGGGAGAACTTAAACTAAGTTTAACTTAGTAATCCATTAATCAAACCACCTTAGGCGGCGAGACTGGTTCGAGGAGGTCGTGACATGTACCAATTTAAAATCTTTGGCGGTTAAAAATTAATTTGGGATAAATTTATCACAAATATATCAATTTGGGATTTTTCGTGATATTAACCCTCTTATGGAAAGCAAAGCTCTAGAGCATCTAACTCCTTATCGTGGCTCTCTTCTGTTGCTCTTCAACTACGTATCCTCTCACGAAAGGAATGTTTAGCTGTCCCCGGTGAAAGCACTGAGCGAAGCTATACTCTCTTGGGAGAAACAAAACCACAAAACACTTAGCATTCGTCATAGCCAATGCAATTTGCGTCGGCGAGAGAACCTTCGGAACTTCCATCCGCTTTTCATAGGAAAAACCATCGTTGAATATCACATTGTGTCATGAAAAGCTTACACATGCGAGTGCACGTTGTTTTGCTTTTAGGGTCTCCACGATAAATCATAGAATTAGTGATATTTCTTTGTGCCGGTTTTTTATTCTCGTCACTAATCCTAAGAGTTCGGAGATCATAACCATCGCCACTAATAGGTACAAAGTTTTGCGGCGTACTTTTTAGCAATTTTAAGTGACGATATGTTCTTTCTTTGCTGATCACGCTACTAATAATATGAGAACGGGCCGACAAAAAGGAACGCGAATTGGAACATAGCTGCTCTCTCTCTAATAATTGATGGTGCGCAAGCCTGAGCGTGCATCGTAGATTGGGACTTTCTGCTGTCCATGTTTGAATTGTTCACGAAGCCCCCGCCTCATAGCATGCATTCTCCAGCAGACGGCCGTGCCGCCGCCTCTTAGTCGCCAGCCATGGCGAACAGTCAACAAAAGATGGGGCTATTCCAATCGCAGACGAGTGTAGTGAGGCAAGGAGTGGTAGACCCAGTGGCCTCCTCGGGCCGAAGTTTCACCCCAAAATTCTCAAATTAGTTGGACCACATGGCGGTGCGTTATCCTGTCCCCACATAGGTTAGGGTTTTAGTCCCTTCTCATTTGAAACAATGCTTTTCCCCTTCCCTTACTCTTGCCAATTGCAATGGCTGTGAAGAACTCAATTGTTTTTTTTTATAAATAAGTTAGCATCCTCCTTCAGTTTCACTTTCTCTGTCCCTCTCTCTCCCTTCACCAGCAATTCCCTCGTTCTCTTCTCTTCATTCGCAGGATTTTGGTGACGAATAAAAACTGCCTTGAGTTTCTCATCCTAGGGCTTTGTTGACGGATTAGAAAAGAACCTAGAGTTTCTCAGCGTAAGATTTTGGAATTACCTAGAGTTCTTCATCTTAGGTGTTGAGGCTACTCAAGTTTTCCATCCAAGGATGTGGTATGCCCAAGGTTTTACACTCGGGACTCGAATTGTCTACGGTTTTTCACTTAGAATTTGAATTGCCTGAGGTTTTTCACTTATGAATTTGAATTGAATTGCCTGAGGTTTTTCGCTTAGGATCTAAATTATCGAAGGTTTTTTGCTTAGAATTTGAATTGCCTAAGATCTTTCACTTAAAACTTGAACTATCTAAGGTTTTGCACTTAGGTTTAAAAATATGTTTTTCACTTAGTGTATCTTGGAAATTCAAGAATATTTGAACGAATCACAAGACTCCAGAGAGGAACTCAAATGTTAGGTATCAAGAACACTTTGATCTTCGAGGAAACATTACCTGTCAAACACAATTAGAACAAATATATATGCACTCATCAAAGAATTAGACAGTCAAGGCTATTCTAGAATGTATGTTTCGGGATTCATCTTTTCAACTTAATTAAGGTTTATGCATAACAATTTCATCATATTTGCATCACCAAATTTTTACTAGGGAGAATTATCATTAAGACAATTTTCACTCATAACGTGGATTTCTTAGAAATACTAACCAAGAGACTTTATGTCAGAAAAGGCTTTTCACTCGCTCTCATTTAAAAAGATAATTTGTCTCGTCCATTGATGCAGGAATAGGAGAATCACTCAATCTTGCCATTATCATTATATCGACAAGGGTTCGAGTTTTATCGCAAGTGGTATGACCTTACCAATTTAACGAGACCGTAATGTAAGATTGGTCAATGGATTTGCCAAAACTTGATGTAGCGGGATTTCCTTTTAAGTTTGATTATAGATCTATTAGTTTATTTAAGAATAATCATCTTATTGGAACTAGAATTTTATGTGATGGTCTCTACAAATTTGAACTTGGTAATGCATTTGTTTAGACTTTAATGACCTTGCATCATAATGTTGGCACTAAACACAATTTAGTTAATGAGAATTTTGCTTACTAGTGGCGTAAACGTTTGAGTCACATATTTAAAGAAAGAATGCAAAGATTAGTGAAGAATAAAATTCTTTCGGATTTGGATACTACTGATCTTGGAGTGTGTGTTGATTGTATTAATGGTAAACAAACAAAACATACTAAGAAATGTGGGCCTAATACCCAAAAAAACCCCAAACTTTACCTTTTTTTTTGTAAGGCCCAAACTTTAGCTTTTGTCCCAATTATATCCTAAACTTTTTTTTATCTTATAAAAAACCCCAAACTTTTACTTTTGTCCCAAATCTACCACCGTTAAGTTTTCTGTCCAATATTACCATTAATAATTATTTTAATATTATTGTTTTGAATTTTTTTATTTATTTTTGTGTTTCCTTTTCTTTTCTTTTTTTTCCCCTTCACCTTCAACCTCTGGCCGATTGCCGGTCCGACGACTACCCAGAGGTGGGGGTCGGCGAGGCTCGGCCTCGCCAATGTTGGGTGAGGTCAACTTTGCCCGCCCTTGGCGAGATTTGTCCTCGCCAGATCTAGCCGGCGAGGCTCGAACTTGCTGGCAACTAGCGAGGACGAGTGATAACTCTATAAAAATAGAGTTACTTTGTCTACTTTAGGCAACAAATAATGCAATATTTGTTAGAATATATTTGGATTTCCTTTTATTTACTTAGTATTTCCTTGTTTATGCAGAATATTGAGATATGGAGAAAATAAGGAAAATATGGCAAAAATAAGGAAAGGAATATGCAACCCAGAGAAAAGTAAGAAGGTGGATATCACATTGCGAATTCTGCGATTTATTCCCTAATTTTATGCGAAAAGAGAAGTAATTACTTTGTGAAAGGAGTCTTGGATGCTATTATATAAATATGATAACTTGGGGGAACATAGAGTATATAGAGAGATAGAGAGATAGTTTTTGTTTTCAGTGTTCTAAGAGTTTTTCAAGTATTTTGAAGAGAAGAAAAAAGTGGTGACAGAATTCTTGTTCTTTGATTCAAGATGTTTGGTTTAATTTCTATTGTCGTTTCTTCTTCTATTATATTCTAATTTTCTTTGTTAGAGCTACGATGTAGCCTAACCATGATGATATGAATTTTATGCTTTTTATGCTTTACAAGTAATTTCATTCATGTGAGTTATATATTATTGTTCTTAATGCATTTAGGTGACTGGCCACCACTTGAATGATCTGATGTGCATGTTTGAGACTGAAAAATAATAATATGCAATTGTTCATTATAATATATAACCATAAATTAAATGTGGATAGAAATATACCATGTTATTTATGTAGCTTTCGATGATAAGGCGGTCCAAAAGATTCATTGTAAACTGGGAATATTCATAGATTTTAATTTTTTTTTTTTCAGAGTATACATTGGTGCATAACACATAGCCAACAAGGAAAACTTACTGAGTTTGATCCAGAAATCGAACGCACATTTAAAAGGTGACTGAGAGAACTGAGAAATCACATTAAAAAGATGGAGGGAGTTGATGATGGTAGAAATCAACGTAAACTCTTGAAAGATTATGGTCCGCCAACAGTTGAGGGCACCACATCAAGTATCAGGAGACCTGCAATTCAAGCAAACAACTTTGAGATCAAGCCATCACTGATTCAGATGCTTCAACAATCAGTGCAATTTAGTGGGCTACCAAGCGATGATCTAAATGCTCATATTAATGCTTTTCTTGAAATCTGTGACACAATTAAATATAATGGAGTTTCAGATGATGCTATTAGATTGAGATTATTTCCATTCTCTCTTGGAGATAAAGCTAAAGGTTGGCTTTCTTCTCTTCCTGCAAGATCGATCACTACATGGAATGATATGGCCCAAAAATTTCTTGGTAAGTTCTTTCCACCTGCAAAATTTGCAAAAATGCGTAACGATATTACTAATTTTATGCATATGGATAATGAATCATTGTATGAAGCATAGGAAAGATTCAAGGAGTTTCTTAGGAGATGCCCACATCATGGATTACCCATATGGATGCAAGTACAAACTTTTTATAATGGGTGTAGTACAAATCTCCGTTCTATGATTGATGTAGCTGCAAGGGGAACTCTAAATAATAAAACACCAGAAGAAGCCTATAACTTATTAGAGAAGATGGCATCTAATAGTTATCAGTGGCCTACTAAGAGGATATCAGTGCAAAAAGCTAGCAGAATTCGTGAGGTGGATGCTTTCACAGCAATTACTACGCAAATTAAAGCACTCAACAAAAAGATAGATAATACAAGTGTTTCAAGCATGAAAATTCATAATATGACATGCGATTTTTGTGGTGGAGGACATGTTAGCACAGAATGTCAGGTAGGTAACACTTTTGCTCAATCTAGTGAAAATGTTAACTTTGTTGGGAATTTTAACAGATCGCAGAATAATCCCTAGTCCAACACGTACAATTCGGGATGGCGCAATCATCCAAATTTTTCATGGAATAATCAAAATGTGATGAGACTGCCATCGGGATTCAAACAACCGGAAGAGACAAAGTCCAGTCTAGAAGATATAGTCACAAAACTTGCCAACACTACTCAGAACTTCATTAAGAGCACAGATGTAAGATTTCAAAACCAAGAGGCTTCAATCAGAAATCCGGAGATGCAAGTAGGGCAGTTAGCAAACATGATGTCTGGGAGACAACGGGATTCTTTGCCTAGCAACACAAAGAAAAATCCAATTGAAAATGTAAAAGCTATAATCCTGAGAAGTGGTAAACAAGTTGGTAAAGAAAATACCAAACAAGAGATTTCCAGAGACAAAGAAGAAGAGGTCAAGAAACAATCAAAGGAGATAGGTAAAAGCAAACTTTTTCCAGATAATCCCAAGCCATACGTGCCGCCAGTTCCATTCCCTCAGCGACTCCAGCAACACAAAAAAAAATAGCAATTTTCTAAATTTCTTGAAGTTTTTAAAAAATTACACATTAATATTCTTTTTGCAGATGCTTTAGCCCAAATGCCTAGCTATGCAAAATTTTTAAAGGAGATTTTGGCAAACAAAAGAAAGCTAGAGGATTACGAAACTGTGAAGTTGAATGAGGAATGTTCGGCCATCCTACAAAATAAATTACCTCCGAAGTTAAAATATCCATGGAGTTTTACAATTCCTTGCACTATTAGAGATTCTTACTTTGAAAAGGCATTGTGTGATTTAAGTGCAAATATTAATTTGATGCCTTTCTCTATTTTCAGGAAATTAGGATTGGGTGAAGTAAAAGCAACTACAATGTTACTTCAACTGGCTGATCGATCAATTAAATATCCAAGAGGCATTGTGGAAGATGTATTGGTAAAAGTTGACAAGTTTATTTTTCCTGCAGATTTCATAGTTCTTGACATTGAGGAAGATTTTGAGGTACCACTTATCTTAGGTTGTCCTTTTCTAGCAACAGGAAGAGCTCTTATTGATGTACAACAGGAGAAGTTAATTCTTAGAGTTCAAGATAATCTTGTTTCTTTCAATGTTTTTAAAGCAATGAAATATCCCTCTGATGATAATTCTTGTTTTAGAGTTGAGACAGTTGACAAGTTTGTGAATAATGTTTTTCAAGAAAATATTTTTAAAGATCCACTTGAAGCATGTTTGGTTCAACCAAAAGACAGAAAAATTGAGAATGAAGAGATAATAGAGTATGCAAATTTTATGGAGGCAATTCCAACATATTCAAGGCCTAAGATAATAAAATTTGAGGATTGGGACAACATACAACAAAGCTTAAGCCATCAATTGAAGAGCCTCTTATTCTTGAACTCAAACCCTTACCTTCTCATTTGAAATATGCTTATTTAGATGGAATTTCTTCTTTACCAGTAATTATATCTTCTTCTTTAACAGATTTGATGGAGGAGAAACTGCTTAGAGTGTTGAGAGAACATAAATGTGTAATTAGATGGAAAATAGCTGACATCAAGGGAATTAGTCCTTCAATTTGCATGCATAAAATTTTGATGGAGGAACAGCATAAACCCATTATCCAACCTCAGAGGCGTTTGAACCCGAAAATGCAAGAAGTGGTGAAAGCTGAGGTAATTAAGTTACTTGATACAGGGATCATCTATCCTATCTCTGATAGTTCCTAGGTAAGTCCTGTGCAAGTTGTTCTAAAAAAAGGAGGTATGATTGTTCAACTAAATAATGATAATGAATTAATTCCGACTAGAACCGTTACTAGATGGCGTGTTTGCATGGATTATAGAAAATTGAATGATGCCACCCGTAAAAATCACTTTCCTTTACCATTTATTAATCAATTGTTGGAGAGACATGCATGGCATGAGTTTTACTGCTTTTTAGATGGATATTCTGATTATAATCAAATCCCTATTGCACCTGAGGATCAAATAAAAAATTACTTTTACTTGTCCTTATGGTACTTTTGCCTATAGGAGGATGCCTTTTGGTCTTTGTAATGCGCCTGCTACTTTTCAAAGATGCATGATGGCTATTTTTTCTAACATGATGGAAAAATATATTGAGATATTTATGGATGATTTTTCTGTTTTTGGCTCATCTTTTGATTCATGCTTGAATAATTTAGCTTTGGTGTTACAAAGATGCGAGGAAACTAACCTTATCTTAAATTGGGAGAAGTGTCACTTTATGGTGCAGGAAGAGATTGTGCTAAGTCATAAGATCTCTATAAGAGGAATTGAGGTGGATTGAGCTAAGATTGAAGTTATTTCAAAACTGCCGCCTCCTACCTCTGTGAAGCTTATTCAAGGATTTTTGGGACATGCAGGATTTTATAGGCGTTTCATTAAAGATTTTTCTAAGATTGCTAGACCCTTTTTAAATTGTTGGAAAAAGATTCTAAATTTGATTTCTCTGATGATTGTTTGCAGGCATTCAACACATTGAAGGAAAAGTTAATTTCGGCCCCTATCATAACTGCGCCTACTTGGGATTTGCCTTTCGAGTTGATGTGTGATGCTAGTGACTCGACTGTTGGAGCCGTACTTGGACAAAGAAAGGATGGAATTTTTCGAACCATATACTATGCAAGTCGCACCCTATCTGGAGCTCAATTGAATTATGCCACAACTGAAAAGGAGCTTTTGGCAGTAGTTTTTACTTTTGATAAATTTCATTCTTATTTAATTGGTTCAAAGGTTATAGTTTATTCTGACCACTCTGCTCTTAAGTATCTGCTTGAAAAGAAATAATCAAAACCACGTTTAATCAGGTGGATTCTATTGCTGCAAGAATTTGATTTGGAAATCAAAGATAAGAAGGGGACTGAAAATCTAATTGCAGATCACTTGTTAAGAATTCCGAATTTAAAGGAAGAGGTAAGTCCAATTATGGAAGAGTTCCCTGATGAGAAAATTTTTTCCGTCAAATCCACAAAAATTCCTTAGTACGCTGATTTTGTGAATTATTTAGTAAGTAATATTCTTCCTCCTGAATTGTCATATCAACAAAAGAAAAAATTCTTTTATGATGTTAAAAATTATTTTTGGGAAGAACATTTTCTTTTTAAGGTATGTGCAGATCAGGTCATAAGGAGATGTGCTCCAGACGAAGAAAAGGCAAATATTCTGCATCATTGTCATGACAGAGAAGCAAGTGGTCATTTTGGTGCCACCAAAACTGCAGCTAAGGTTTTGCAATCTGGATTTTATTGGCCCACACTTTTTAAAGATGCTTACTCCTTTGTAGCTTCATGTGATCGATGTCAGAGAACTGGAAATATTTCTAGAAAAAATGAGATGCCTTTAAACAACATTATTGTGTGTGAATTATTTGATGTTTTGGGAATTGATTTCATGGGACCCTTTACATCTTCTTATGGTAATTTATACATTTTAGTGGCTGTGGAGTATGTGTCTAAGTGGGTAGAAGCTGTAGCATTACCAAAAAATGATGCTAAGGCTGTTGTCAAATTCTTGAAGAAAAATATTTTTACGCGATTTGGCACTCCTAGGGCAATCATAAGTGATAGGGGGACACACTTTTGCAACAAACAATTTGAATCACTTTTGAGTAAGTATGGAGTCACACTTAAGGTTGCAACCCCTTATCATCCTCAGACTAGTGGTCAAGTAGAGGTTTCAAATAGGGAAATCAAGAGAATTTTAGAAAAAACAGTGAATGCCTCTAAGAAAGATTGATCAATGAAACTTGATGATGCACTTTGGGCCTATAAGACAGCATTCAAAACCCCAATTGGGATGTTTCCTTTTAGGCTAGTTTTTGGGAAGGCTTGTCATCTACCAGTGGAATTAGAGCACAAAGCATATTGGGCATTGAAATTTCTGAATTTTGACATGCAGTCTGCAGGTAAAAGAAGATTGTTGCAACTAAATGAGTTGGAGGAATTTCGCAATAAAGCCTATGAAAATGCTAAGATGTATAAGGAGCGTACCAAAAGATGGCATGATAAACACATATTCAGAAGAGAGTTCGAAATTGGCCAAAAAGTTTTACTTTATAACTCTCGTCTTAAACTTTTTTTAGGAAAGTTACGTTCTCGATGGTCTGGTCCTTATACAGTCACACAAGTATTTCCATATGGAGCAGTTGAAGTTGCACATGATACCAAAGGCACATTTAAAGTGAACGGTCAACGTTTGAAACCCTACTTCGAAGGTGGTTACAACAAGTAGAAGACCACTATTGAACTTCATCCTCCAGAATAGTGACATCTGAGATAGTTTGGCTGAAAACTATAAAGCAAACGCTTCTTGGGAGGCAACCCAAGCATTTTTATTATGTTTCTTCATTAATTTTTACGTTAAAATTTAAAAAAAAAACAAACATGATTAATAATTTTTATCCAGGTTAATTTTCTTTCTTGAAGGATCACTTTTTGGAGTTTAGTCATCAAGACCATCCATAGACACATCCTACTGCAATGGGAGTTTTCTTGTTCCTATTTTTCTTTTGTTTCTTTTGTCTTTTCGCATTGAGGACACTGCTTCATCTAAGTTTGGGGGGAGACAAAATTTTTGCTTAAAAAAAATTTTTTTTTTTGCTAAATCTGAATTTTTTTTTTGTTGCATTCCTTATTGTGAATTTTTGTGATTCCTAGGAAAATTTAAATTTTGTTCAAACTTGCAAATGATATGTGAGTTAATTTTGATTCTGATGATGTCGATCCACTTACTGAGCACTAGAAATCCTTAATTTTTGAGTAGTGTGTACATTTAGAGAACATTCATATGAAGTATGTGCTTTTCTTAGATCTCACCCAAATCTTAGAATTTGTTTGATTTTCTCTTGAGGCGAAATCCTAGGCTACATCTAACTGAGAAAATGATTTAGGCAATTTTTGGATCGATTGAACCTTTCAAACCAACCCTGTTTATTTATCCATAGTCACCCCGTTGAGCCTTAATTATTATCCAATCTTTTATTGGAACCCATGTATTTTTTAGCTTACCTTTTGCCAAATTATATCATTGTCCCATGCCCCATGAACATGTTGATAAAAGTTTATTTGAGCATAATGGCAATTTGGGTGGAAGGGTGGAGCATGGAAATAATTTGATTGCTATGTTGTTTGGGTGTATCTTCTTTAAAAAGAAAAAAAAGAAAAAAAAAGAAAGAAAAAAAAAGAGAAAAAGAAAATATTGCTTTTATGGTTCCCTATCTAACTTTCAATTGAGTGAGCCTTTTGGATACTCAATGGGTTGGGAATTTTCATGTTATATTAGGAGGGACTTAGGGAGGAACTCCACCATAAAGCAATGAAAAAAAAAGAAAGAGAAAAAAAAAAGAGGAAGAATGATGATTCGTAGTGGCAGAAAGATTATTTTGAAGATGTGAAATTGGAGATAGTGGCATATGCTCTAATTAGATCCTAGAAATCAATGTGTTCATGGGTGATTTGAGCTTAAATTTACCATTATCTCATCGTTAGCCCAGCCTTACATTACAACCTAAGAAAAGTCCTATTGATTTTTGGTTGGATGATTAGCTTATATTAGTGGAGAGAGGAATGAAAAGCAAACCTATGAGATTTGGTAATAATTATAAAGAGTTTTTGAGAGGTTGCATACCAATGTGAACTTATTTGGATTGCATATAATTCGAAAAGATGAGGACTCACACACACACTTGGATCACATAGTTAGAATCAGTCTTAACTTATGAATCTATTTCAATGTTTGGATGAAATTTGTGTTTTTCTTTGAATCGTGATTTCGAGCAATTTTGGAAGGAAGTCATGAAGGGGGCTGTTAGTTTGAGTATGTTTTATATCTTACTTTTGCTCGAGAACTAGCAAAATGTTAAGTTTAGGGGTTTGATAACTCTATAAAAATAGAGTTACTTTATCTACTTTAGGCAACAAATAATGCAATATTTGTTAGAATATATTTGGATTTCCTTTTATTTACTTAATATTTCCTTGTTTATGCAAAATATTGAGATATGGAGAAAATAAGGAAAATATGGCAAAAAGAAGAAAGGAATATGCAACCCAGAGAAAAATAAGAAGGTGGATATCACATTGGGAATTCTGTGATTTATTTCCTAATTTTATGCGAAAAGAGAAGTAATTGCCTTGTGAGAGGAGTCTTGGATGCTGTTATATAAATATGATAACTTGGGAGAACATAGAGTATATAGAGAGAGAGAGAGATCGTTTTTGTTTTCAGTGTTCTAAGAGTTTTTCAAGTATTTTGAAGAGAAGACAAAAGTGGTGACAGAATTCTTGTTCTTTGATTCAAGATGTTTGGTTTAATTTCTATTGTCGTTTCTTCTTCTATTATATTCTAATTTTCTTTGTTAGAGCTACGATGTAGCCTAACCATGATGATATGAATTTTATGCTTTTTATGCTTTACAAGTAATTTCATTCATGTGAGTTATATATTATTGTTCTTAATGCGTTTAGGTGACTAGCCACCACTTGAATGATCTGATGTGCATATTTGAGACTGAAAAATAATAATATGCAATTGTTCATTATAATAAATAACCATAAATTAAATGTGGATAGAAATATACCATGTTATTTATGTAGCTTTCGATGATAAGGCGGTCCAAAAGATTCATTGTAAACCGGAAATATTCACAGATTTTAATGCGCTTATGTTTATTTAAATTCACATAGAAATATAGTGAATTGATAAACTGAGTAGATTTGCTATACCTAGAGATGGGATAGTAAATAGATTAGGAAATTCCGCTATCACATGTTTGATATTGTTCTTGTATGCATAATGATCTAAAATTCATATCTAGTGGTTATGGTGATATCGGATGCTCTAACATATTTTACCTAATTGTTTTTTTTGGTAAGGATATTTTACCTAATTGTTTATCTGCCTTTAGTTTATAAAATTTCGTTTTTAAAAATTGTCAATTTTTATTTGTTCTCAATTATATTTTGATCAGTTAGATAAATTTTAGAATTAGTCTATTTTTAATATTTAATTGATTTATTATCATCAATCTCTGTGGGACGATACTCTTCTTATATTACTTGTTCAACACGTTCGTTGACACGTGTAGAATTTTACGAACAACGAGCCCCCACAGGCCTCATCCTCGCCAGCCGTGGGGAGGTTGAGGCCGACGGGACGCCTCGCCGGCGTTGAGCGAGGTCAGCCTCACCTGCCCTTGGCGAGGTTCGTCCTCGCCGTGGCTAGCGAGGCTCGGCTTTGCCCAATGCCGACGAGGACTTAGTCTCGCCAACTTCGTCCTCGCCGGCCGTGGCAAGGCTTGACCTTGCCACAAGCCGACGGGACCAAGCCTCGCTAGACACAGCGAGGACGAACCTTGCCAAGGGCGGGTGAGGCTCGACCTCGCTGGTGTTGGGCGAGGTCGGCCCCGCTCGCCACTGGCGAGGTTTGTCCTCACCGTGGCTGGCGAGGTCTCAGCCCTGCCGGCCTCATCGTTGCCACGGCTATCGAGGACGAGGCTTGCAAGGGCTTGCCCTCGCCAGTTGCCAGCAAGTTCGAGCCTCACTAGATCTAGTAAGGGCTCGACCTCGCCGGCCGCTGGCAAGGCTCAACCTCGCTGGCGTTGGGCAAGGCCGAGTCTCGCCAGGGGCGAGCGAGGCCGACCTCACCCAACACCGGCAAGGTCGAGCCTCGTCGACCCCCACCTCTGGCCGATCGCTGAACCAGCAATCGGCCAGAGGTTGAAGGTAAAAGGAAAAAATAAAAAATAAAAAGAAAAGGAAAAAGAAAAAAAATTTGAAAAATTTGAAAAAATAATATTAAAATAATTGTTAACGGTAATAGATTTGTGACAAATGTAAAAGTTTGGGGTTTTTTATGAGACAAAAAAGTTTAGGATATAATTGAGACAAAAGTTAAAGTTTGGGATTTTTTTGGGTATTAGGCCAAGAAATGTGCCACAAGAAGCATAGAGTTTCTTAAAATTATATATACTGATATATGTGGTCCTTTCGATGATCCATATTCTGATGGAGAAAGTTGTTTTATCACATTTATTGATGTTTTTTTAATATTATGGTTACATTTATCTATTGCATGATAAATCTCTGTCAATGAATGCAATTAAGGTGTATATTAAAGAAGTTGAGAAGCAATTAGATAAAAATGTGAAAATAATAAGATCAGATAGAGATGGTGAATATTATGGAAAATATAATAAATCAGGACAATATCCGGATCTATTTGCTAAATTTCTTGAAAGACATGGTATTTGTGCTCATTACACAATGCCTGGTACACCACAACAAAATGGTGTAACAGAAAGCTGTAATCGTACTTTAATGAAAATAGTTAGGAGTGTGATGAGTTGTTCATATTTACCATTATATTTGTGGATGTGTGCATTAAAAAAATTTATGTTTTTATTAAACAAGACCTAGTAAGGCAGTTTTAAAGACTCCTTTTGAACTAGGCCTCACCTAGGCGACGAGTGGCTGATGAGCCCAGCCGGATCTGGCGAAGAGAGCCTTGTCGGGGCTCACCCTTGCCCAAGCGAGGGTCAGCCTCGCCGGGGCTTGCTCGTCCTTGCCTAGGTGAGGGTCAGCTGGGTTTCACCTGTGGCAAGCGACGACATCCTCGTCCGGTGATCGGGCAAGGCCAAGCGGCCGGTGACCGGTGTCCGGTCACTAGCCAAAGGTAGAAGAAGTAGAAGAAAGAAAAGAAAAAAATCAAAAAATTATTTAAAAAATCGAAATATACACATAGAAATGCCACATAGACTAATTTTTTTAATAAAAAAACCCAACTTAGATTAAAATTTTAGTTATAAAAGCCACGTATTAATTTGGCAAAAATTTCTTGCCGTTAACACTTAAGTGATCGTTTTTTCTTCGATTTGACACTTGAGTGATCAAACAAAAACTTTTAGCACTAAAATGAACACCGTACACAAGTTTTGGCACTTGTAGTGACTTTTGAAGGCAGTAATGATCATGGGGCTGGCTTTAGTTGCTAGAGGAAGATATGTTGAGAGAAACAATGGTAGTAGGAGCAGATCAAAATCAAAGCATAGGGATCTGACTTGCAACTACTATAAGTCTAGAGGACATATTAAGATAAATTGTCTGAAACTAAAGGCAAAGCAGCAAAGAAAAAATAATCTGAATCAACAAAATCAAAATAATGCAAATCGATAGAACAACCAAAATTGCCAGAACAGACAGAATCAAGGAAACGAAAATCCTGCTCAAGCTGGTGTTGCTGAAGAAGAAAACGAGGATTAGTTATTCATTGTAGATGACAAAGACAAATTCAAAAATAGCTTGATTCTTGATTCAGGCTTTTCATACCGTATGTGTCCTAAACATGATTGGTTCTCCACGTACAAAGAATATGATGGTAGAGTTATTCTAATGTGAAATAATGCTAAATGCAAAGCAATTGGGATTGGAACTATCGATATTAAGATGCACGACGGCATGATAAGAATCTTGGAGAATGTCATACATGTTCCTAATTTGAAGAAGAACCTTATCTCTTTGGATACACTTGATACTAACGGTTGTAATCTTACAACTGAAGGTGGAGTTATGAAAATTATGAGAGTTTCACTTCTATTGATGAAAGGTCTAAAAATTGAAATTTTGTATCAATTGCAAGGTACTACAATTACTAATTCAGCTGCAATTTCATCCTCTTTGTCAGAATGAGACAACATTAAATTATAGTATATGAGGTTAGGCCATATGAGTATTAGAAGATGGAGGAGCTAAGTAAGAGAGGTTTTTGTGTAGTGAGAAAATTCGAAGACTGGATTTCTGTGAGCATTATGCCTTTGGAAAATAGAAAAAGGTCAGTTTCAAGACCAGAATTCACATAACAAAATGCACTTTGGACTATATTCACTATGATCATTGGGGGCTTGCGAAAGTTCATTCGAATGGCCTTGATTCGAGGTATCTACTTACTTTAATTGATGATTTTTCTAGGAAAGTTTGGGTCTATTTTCTAAAGCAAAAGAGTGATATTTTTGTTACATTTAAGCAATGGAAAACATTGATGAGAAGCAAACTGGAAAGAATATCAAGAGACTAAGAACAGATAATAGGCTAGAATTTTGTGGAGGTGAGTTTACTGATTTTCGCAAAAACGAAGCCATTGTATGACATCATACTACAATGAATACATCGCAGTAAAATGGTATTGCATAACGCATGAATAGAACTTTATTAGAAAGGACTAGATGCATGTTGTCTAACGTTGGTTTAGGCAAAGAGTTTTGGGTTGAGGCAATCAATACAACTGCTTGGTTAATAAATCGTTCTCTTTGCACATCTATTGAGTGCAAGACTCGATGAGGTATGGTCAGATAAACCTATTGATTATTCTTCTCTTCGAGTATTTGGATGTCCAGTATATGCATATGTTAGTGAAGGTAAATTAGAGCCTATAGCAAAAAAATGCATCTTTCTTGGTTATGCTTCTGGTGTAAAGGGTTATAGACTTTGGTGTGCTAATTCATCTAAAATTATTATTAGAAGAGATATTACTTTTGATGAGTCTGCTATGCTTCATCCTAGCAAGGAGTCATCTATTCCTTGTCATAAAAATCTAGAAAGTGTTGCGAAGAATGTGGAGCTTGAAATAATTTCTTCGCAATCAGTTCAATCATCTGCTAATAATATCGAGATTGAAGAATCTAAGGAAGAACAATATTCTATTATCAGAGATAGACCAAGGAGGATCACAAAGCCCCCAGAAAAATATGGATTATCAGATTTTGTTGCTTATGCTCTTTTAGTTGCAGAGTCAGTAGAATATAGCAAGCCTAAAACCTACAAGGAAGCTATATCTTCAAAATATTTAGCAAAGTGATTAATTGTTATGAATGAAGATATGGAATCTCTTGAAAAGAATCAAACATGGGAGCTTGTCAAGCCATCAAAAGGAAAGAAAATTGTGGGTTGTAAGTAGGTTTTCAAAAGAAAGGAAGGTATTCTTGGAGTTGAAGATATCAGATTCAAAACTCATCTAGTTGCTAAAAGCTATAGTCAGATTAAGGAAGTTGATTTTAATGATGTGTTTTCACCAGTCGTTAAACATAGCTCCATTCAAGTTTTTCTTGCATTAGTTGCTATGCATGATTTAGAGTTGAAACAATTAGATGTGAAAACAGCTTTCTTGAATGGTAAACTTAAAGAGAAAATCTGTATGGGTCAACCAGAGGTTTTCAATTTGAATGTAAGGAAGATCATGTTTGTCTATTGAAAAAGTATATATATGGCTTAAAACAATCACCTAGATAGTGGTATAAAAGATTTGATTCATTTATGTAGGGTTCCTCAAGTGCTAAAGACGCAGCGGAATTTATAAACCAAAACTCTAGACAAGATTCATGCGTATATTGAAATCTAAACAGAAGTTCGACACTTACGTTTCTGCAGATCGAAGGTAAATTGACAATTGATTGTGTCTGGATTAACGCCCCAAGTATTGTGCCTCTACCGGTATCCACACACACGAACAGAAGTCTCCAACGATTCAAGTGCTAGCTAAAGATCTTAGACTTCTTTTCTTGATTGCTTTTGATCTTTGAGACTCTTTCAAAGATCTCTCAACAGAGAACAATTCTCTTCATATTCTCTTGGAGGAGTTTTTTCAGGGATTTTTTTTTTTCACCCACACACTATATACATATAGCCTCATTATCTACACGAATTAAAAGAAATGGGGCCAGGCGATTTAGGCTCGCCAAACTGTCCACCTTCAATCGTACGTTTAATCATTATCTCATAATATGCACAACCGCGTAGATAAGTTGAATAGGATAATAAATTAAAATCTACTTCTTATTTTAAGTAGATACCGGCGTACAAAAAATATTAACTCAATTCGTTATTATGTGCGACCCTATAGGTTCACTAAATGTTAGCAGTGTACTCAAAACCCTTTTTTGACCCACAAGTCATAAATGGTCTCTAGCAATACATTATGACTATCTAAGTATAGTGAATGTCGGTTTTCCAACACAACCTAATCTACAACTAATATTAGAGTATCAACCATGATTGATTCTTAGAGCAGACCACTAACAGTTTATGGTACAACTTGGCTATTGTAGAAGCAAATTTGGTAGTTGTGTATATCTGTGCAAACTTCCAAGTAGCTCTTTCATTTATCTGCTATTATATGTCGATAACATGTGACGTAGCTAGCAAGTATCACCTAGAGAGGGGCAAATAGGTGATTTGAGTAATTTTGAAGAACTTAAAGCGGAAATGATTTATAAACTGTAAAATATGAACAATGTTCAGATTCTGAATGTGCTAGTGTGCAGTGTAAATAATATAATGAGAGATTAGGGATAGAGAGAACTGCACACAAGAAGTTATAGTGGTTCGGCTTAGATAAAGCGTACGTCCACTTTCGCACGCTAACAGCCTATTGACTAGATTCCACTATATAATCAAAAGGGATTAGAAGTTCCGAGTGATATCACTCGATGAAAGATGGAACTCTCTATCTCACACAATTACTCTTACAGAATATCCCTCGAAATCTCAGTATTTGGTTTCAGGAAAGACAAGTAATAGAATCGTAATGCACTCAGACTTTGGATTTGTCGATTCTCGATTTCATTTACATCCTTCTGCTCCTCATTAATCTCTTTTTATACTCCTACACTTCCAAACTAGCCGTTGAACAGTTTTCAGATAATTATCTTCCAATCTTCACCTTGGACAAATTTGTATAAAATAGATTGAATAGGTGTTGGTTGACAAAATTTGAATGCCACTGAATCTAGTCGTCCATACAACTAGAATCTTGATTTCCATAAGTAGAGCTTTATCCGTTGTGATATATACTTGCCATAATGTTTAATTTGTCAATCAATTATAGCCTTAGATTGAGTCGATCAAAACTTTTCCTTTGTGAAATCCACACCAGATCATTAGCTGTTATGTTTTGTTCTGAATAAATTTTGAGTCTGAAGAATTTATGGTTCTTGCTTTACATTTAGAACTTAAATCAGCGTAAGTCTTCAGTAAGGTCTGAACCTTTCAAAAGTGACACTTTCTTCATCAGCTTGATAAAAAGTCTGAGTTACTTTTTAACAAAATTTGAACTTCTCATTCTGAAACTCGTAAAGTCTGAAGTTTTCCTTCTAAACATCGTAAAATCTGAGTCGTCTAGAAATTTAAGTTCTCTTGAAGTATTAAAGTTGCCACTTCCAGAATGTTATTTACTTGGATTAAAATACTTCAGGGTACATATCAGATTTACAAAATTAACATGGAATGTAAGATATTGAAGAAGATGATTTATGCTGACCATGAATTGCAATGACAAGAATTAAGATTAGAATATTATATAAAAATAAAGGATAAATGTATTGAAAATCCTAAAACTTATCACAAAAGTGCAATTATGTCCTTAAATTTACAAGACTTGCAATCAAGTCCTCCTATTAACTCCTTCCAATTAGATTGGCAGAAAATATTGACATGGCTTTTTTTAATATTCTCTCTCCTACGTGACATTAACCTTACTAAACATGAAATATAAGACAAAAACGACCTTGTTTTAGCCTAAATCCTAATTCTATAACCAAATCTAAATTAAATTAGATTAAGAAATTTAAAAAAAAAAAAAAAAAGAGAGAGAAGGGCAACCCTCATCTCCACCAACTCTTTTCTATTTTTTTAAATTACCTTTTTTATTTTTTAATCTAATTTAATTAAGATTTTGGTTAAAGAATTATGATTTAACCAAAACGACCTCGTTCTAGTCTTATATCTCACGTTTAGTAACGTCCATACCACGTAGGAGAGAAAAATTATTACAAAAAGCCACGTAGAAATGTGAAAATAAAAAAAAATTCACGTTCAATATTTTTCACAGAATTAACGAAAGGACTCGATTACACTAATTTTACAAGTTTTAATAATCAATTGTGCCTTCATTACAAGTTTCAGGACTTCCATTACACTCATCCCTAAAAATAACAATGTCAAATGCAAGGAAAGATATATTCTAATATAGTCATGGCCACGGGTTAGTTTTGACCCGGAATCGACCCGGTCAAACCCAGGCCTGATCCATTGACCGGGCTTGTGGTTCGGAACCGGAACCAGCCCGTGGCCTACGGGCCCGATTCCGGTTCGGGTTCCAAATTATTTTTAAAAAATATATAATAATGAAATTTAAAAAAAATTCATTATTTAAAACAATTTGAATTCTAATTGCCATGCATTGTAAGTGCATTGATCTCTAATTACAATGCTTGGCTTGGGTATATTGAACTCTAATTACAAGGTTTGGCTTGGGTTTTATATACAATAATTCTAATGCCTTTTCGTTCCCATTCGATATGGGACCCTTGGCTTGCCTTGAACACCTTCAATGTGAGTCTCTTGGCTTGTCTTCATGCAAATGCCAAGAGTCCCACATTGAATGGAAATGAAGAAACCATCAAAGGGGTTGTGTATAAAACCCAAACCAAGACATGAGCATGTGAAGTTGTATGCTTTTTGTGACTATGATCCTTTGTTAGTTAAGAGCAAAAGGTTCCATTGGACCGATTAGAACCGGACCGGGCTAATGGTTCAGTTCCCAGTTTTATGATTTGCCAGTCCGGTTCCTAGTTCTAAAATTAAGGAATCGGTCTTACCGGTTCAATTCCCGGTTCCGAGTGGAATCAGACCGAACCGAGAACTAATCACCCTTACAATTTACATTTTAATTACAATTTATATTAAATAATTCATTATTTTTTGATTTCATAATTTATTTTTAAAATTTTTAAATTACGAGCCAGAACCAGCCGGTTCAAAATCGGAACCGGAACCGCTAGGGGCGGTTCCAGTTTCGGTTCACGCATGACCACGAACCAGAATCACCGATTCCAAACCATGGCCATAACTACTCTAATAACTAACAGACAAAACCTACAAAATTAATAAAAATAAAAATAAAAATATGTGGGAAAACAAAGAAACCATCTTGATATTTTTAATAAGGATGAAGCCTGGCCCATTTGTGGGCCCACCAAGATTTCTCTAAACTTGCAACAGTCCGATGAATCTATTGTTTTCTTATAGAGGGTGTAGAAAAATTCACGAAGTATATTAGGTTTGGGTAAACTGCAAACTCATTTAACACCCATATATTTTTGGATTTTACCATTATAAACACATTTACAGTCCATTTATTGCACATAGCTAATCCATCTAATGATCCAGTCCATCAAATATGATTTAAAAAATAGATTTATGATCCATTTTAATAGGTTTATTTGATTATTAGATGCTCCTCATTTAGAGTATAAATTAACTAAAAATATTTTCTTTAAACTATATTAGATTGCCTGTGAGTAATATTGATGATTGATGCAAGATATCCTGTTCAAGTTCATTTTCCAAAGAAAATTTCTAATTATGTTTAATATTAGACAGAGCCCGCGCTTGCCATGAGTAGTCGGCCAAGTGAATTTTACTGGATCGAAGAAAATGAATGTTCTATCTTCCTCGTCTTTTCTTGTTTGTACCATTTCAATGGTAGCTTAATTCTCTAAAAAATCATAAATTTTAAGTTCAATCCTAAATCTACCTTGAATTTTTTTTTTGTCACAAAATAAATCCCCATCTTTTATTTGAGTCCCAAGTATATCCTGGTCACCCAAGTCACCATTAATTATCCAACATGGCAGTCCAAGTCGGTAATACTTATCCAACATGGCATGCCACATCAGATAAAATAAATGAAAATAAAAAGAAAACAGAGATAAAGAAAAAGCAAAACTAAAAAACCTAGAGAGAGAGAGAGAGAGAGAGAGAGAGAGAGAGAGAGAGAGAGAGAGAGAGAGAGAGGTGGCCATAGCCGCTCAAGCTCTAAGCTCCTAGCAGCCATGGTCGCTCGCTCTTCCAGCTCGCGACCGCTAGCTTCGAGCTCACGGCGGCCATGGCCATTGGAGTTTCGAGCTACGAAGCTCATAGCAACCATGGCCGCTGGAGTTCCGAGCCACGAAGCTCGCGGAGGCCATGGTCGCTCGAATTTCGGGTGCGACGGTCATGGCCGCTCGGCATGATGTCTGAGCGGAGAACACGAGCAGACAGAGCTCTGTTTTGGTTTACTATATGGAGAAACGAGCTCTGTTTTTGTTGTGATTTGACCTGGTGTATTTCGGAATTTGATTTGGAAAACGCTCAGGAGTGCTTCCCCACATTTGGAGTTCGAATCCGATCCATGTTAGCCGGCATCTTTCAAGAATGTGAATTGGGTTTTGGGATTAACTTACAATAGAGCAAAATGATGGCATCGCTCTTGCTTGCTTATCTGCTACCTATCTTAACCCTCAAGAGGATTGCCCGCGACTGTTCTCACTTTCAGTGGCTTTGCTCGTACGAATTTGGGCTTGACGGTGAGGTATCACCTTTGAGGTCTACCTGTAATTCTAAGCTAGCGTCTTCCCATTCTCAGGCAGCTTGCTCAGTGCGTCAATCAAGCTATGATCTTTTAGGTGAGTGGCGCCATATGGCCATGGCCGCCGTCGCCCCTCTCTCTACTCCCTTACTCGTCCCCATCTCTGTCTGCTCGTGTGCTCTGCTCTATCATCATGTGCTCGCGGCGACCATGGCCATGGCCAGTCGAGTTTCGTGCTCCTTGCAACCGGGAGCTTGAGCGGCCATGGCCGCCTCTCTCTCTCAAGTTTTCTTTTTTCTTTTTTCTTTTTTGGCTTTTTCTTCTGTTCCTCTTTCTTTCTCTCAATTTTTATTTTCCTTCTCTTGTATGTTTTCTAATGTGGCTGTACACGTGGATGCCACCTTAAAGAACTAATGATGACTTGGACAATGAGGATAGATTTGGGACTCAAATGAAAGTTGATGGTTTATTTTGAGACAAAAAAAGTTCATTATAAATTTAGAACAGAATTTAAAATTTAAGATTTTTTAGAGAATTTTGGCCTTTAAATGGCACATCAATTCGTTAAGAGAGGCGGAAGAGAGTTTTTTTTCTAATTTTTTATATCAATCGAGAGTCTAGAATTGAACACGGAACTAATCCTTATCGAATGTGGCGGTCTCGTCCCCTTCATACACTTGGATAATTACTAAAGACACATGCTTCATGCTCTTGAGGTGGTTCCAAAAGAGAACACGTGTCATGACTGATGTGGTACTTTAACAAAATTAAAACTAACAAAAATAAAGAACACGCAAATGAATATGCTATCGACATATAATAACAGGTAAACAAAAGAGCCATTTAGAAGTTTGCACACTATTGACACCTAAATTTTTTCTAGTCATTTAGGATTTAAATGCATAGAAAATTAGGGGTTTATTTTTAACCCCTAAGAAAAAATATTTTTATTAAATTACATGACACAAAGATATTATGCGCATTTACATTAATAAAATTTAATGAAACATATTTTTCTTTTATTTTTTATTTAGAAAATCATTATAAAAATTTTAAAAAAAAAAGAAAGAAAGAAAAAGGGAGAGAGAGAAGACAAAAGAGGAGCTTTTCCCCATGCCTCTCCCTCTGGACACACTTACAAAAAGGAAGAAAAGGGGGAAAGGAAAGAAAGAGCTCGGAGTGTTTTCACGAAGAAAAGAAAAAGTAAAGCTGACAAGAAAAGACGAAAGAGGGCAGAGCTCTCTTCTTTGGTCTTGGTCAATGCACGTCCAGAAGAGAGGGTAAAAAACGAGAGAACAGAGAGCAAAAAGGAAAGGAAGAGAGAACAGAGAGTGAGAGGGGAGACCGAGAGGAGAAACGGGAGGGGTCTAAGAGGAGAGCGCTCCGGTTCTTCTGTAAGAGGGCCGCTGGCAAGTCTCTTCCCCCTCCCAGTGAGCCGGTCACCATCACCGAACACCCGTTGCCCTGGATGTGTTTCGACTCGGTTGTTCACAAACAGAGAGAAGGCTTTGAAGAGGAATAGAGAGAGAACTGGAGAGAGCACCGGAGAGAACTTGAGGGCGAAATCAGAGACTGAGAGCCTCACCTACTCGCCGGAGCGTCGTCTGAGCCGCCGCTGAACCCCCCAGCCATCGCGCTTCACTTCGGTCAGCTCCGAACCAGGTGGGTTTTACTCCTCCACGTCCCCTGTTTTCGCCAACCTTCCCCTGCTCTCGGGTGCCGGACACACCGAGCCTATTCTATCACACCCCAATCTCAACAAGAAAAAGGACATGACACGACCATCCTTTTACCAAAGAACGCAGCCTAAACACAACCGAAACTCATCTAATATCATAATATATGCATCCACATATATATACATGATATAGAGTTTAACTGGTTACAATATCAGAGTTAACTACAATCCACCAAAAAACTCAGTACACTAAACTCCACATCCAAGTTTAACTCGTACCAAAAAGTCCCAACTATCAAAATGCCCTTCCCGACACCGGAACTCTCACGCCTACTAGCACCTCGGTGAAGAACCTGAAAAACATGTAAAATGAGAAAAATGAGTTACCACGGCTCAGTGAGTAATACATTTCTTTTAAGTAAATCGAGCACCCACTATGCACACAGTTATAAAGACCAAACGAAAGCTCAATTAACCCAATTCCAACATATTACAAACTCCATGTTCAAAATAAGTTATATTCTACTTTCAAACGTCACATTTTCACAATAGAAAAGGCCATTCAAATTAATAATATCAAAGAAGAAACCAATGGTCAAATCCATTGGCCAATCTCGTCGAAAGCACACGCCAATGGTCTATTCCATTGACCAATCTCATCGAAAGCACACACAAATGGTCTATTCCATTGGCCAATCTCATGCTCAGAAATCTAAGTATAATCACGAATAACGCCCCATGAAAGGCGACCAAGATTCCCCCTTTGCAAGGTCTCCACCTACTATAAGCCGATGGCTCGGCCCACAAGGATATCCTAAACTAGTATGCGCATACCCAGAACCCCTCATTTGGGTTCACAGAGACACTAAGCATCAAAATCCACATCCTCCCATACCAGCAAATCCAATCCATAACCAAAATCACCAATATTCAAAAAGAGAAAGAAATTATTTCGCAAACGGGTATATAACCCTTTATAAGCCACATTCAAATAGAAGAACTCCTCATGAGTCTTTCTCAAAAGGTTTCGCAAATTTATTTGCATTCAGTAAACTCAAACCGAAATCAAAAGATAATCTTTCATTTCAAATACACAAAATGTCAGTAAATGCTCAATCCAATTTTATGCAATCAAAATGCCATTTCTTATATAGTAACATATCTCATACATATCATTTTCTAAACATGAGTTTACAAATTCAAAGAAGAAATAATACCACTCACCTTGAAAAGCTGAAAAACTAACCTACAGCGGTTTCTCGAGCCGACGCACTCGAATACCTAACAATAAGCCGAAAAACGGTATCAAAACCGAGTAAAATGATATTTCAACTACGATTCGGCTCAACTAGGCTTAGACGCTAATATAATGACTAAAAGACGCTCCCAAAACACTCGTCCAAAGCGATTTTCCAAATTCGTCCACGATGCGGAATTTGAGCGCGGAATTTGATTGCGCCATAACTTCCTCCACTAAACTCCGTTCTAAGCGAACTTATAGTCAAGAGAAAGCTTATTCAGAGCACTACAGGAACCCCAACTTAGCAGCCCCAAAATCGAGCCGAAAACCGACGAAAATCGGCCTAAAAACTACTGTTCGCGCACTGTTCACTGCGCGCACTCAACTTCAAAAATTCATATTTGGCAAACCGTAAGTCCAAATCAGGTTCCGTAAAATCCCATGGCTCCGCAACACCGTAAACTACCAATTCTATGAAAATACGCAGCTCAACAACTCAAAAATCAGACTTCGCTGCTCAAATTTTCTAAAATTCCGAATTTAAACCCTAAATCGAAAAACTTCTCCGATCAAAGGAACGAGGGGCGCGAATACTTACCAAGCATTGCAATACAAAGTCGAATCGGCTAGGCGAGGTCCGCGCAGCACAAAACCCTCCCTTTCTTCTTCTTCTTCTTCTCTTCCTCTCCCTTCTCTTCTTTTCCTCTCTTCTCTTCTCTTCTCTTCCTTGTTGTGCACGAGCTCTCGGTTAAAAAGAAGAGCTGAGCATGCACTGTAGACACTTTTGACCTTTCGACTTCTTTTTTTCTCTTTTTTCAGACCCATATTTTATATATTCGGTGGTCGCCCGGCCCCGTTGACCGAGGCAAACATTTGTTTGACACCCGGTGAGGATAGTATAGATGTTATATGTCGAAAATCAACCATGAACTTCGGCAAAATCAAGTCTGTAATGTCATTTCTGGCCTGCACCATACCTGTTTGGTCAAATGCCCGAACCGAACTGTTTAAGCTTTATGATGTTGAACCCGGTTGTGCATTTTTTTTTGGTGTTCCGGTGCAAGCTGAGTTGAACCTGTGTCTAGATAGGATCATTTAGGGCTGCATATATCACCTTTGACCCAAAAATCATCCTAGATCTCGGTTTTGAGTCTCCGTTTGTACTCGCCTACCACTTGTTCGACAAAATGCCTAAGTGGAAGTCCCGATGTTTATTTTAGAATCAGCGCCTAGGACTTGGTTTCTGTGCTTCTGTATTCTCATACCTGTTAAGCCAATACTGACGTCATGATTTCTTCCTATTTTGTGGCATGAAAATCGGATTCCCGAGTCGGCCATGGTCGAACGAGTCGCCCGAGGTGCTACAACCCTCCGCCGGAGCGATGCCCGCGGTTGGAGACCACAACCGTTAGCCCGGCATCTCTATTTCATGTGTGTTCGTGCTTGTTTGTTCAGTCTTAAGGTCTGTTGTTGGGATCGGGAGTTTTAGAGTCGGAAAATCGAGTTTTTACTCATCAATGTCTTTTCCGCGGCTGGAGTTCGACGACGGTTCGGCAGCCATATTGGCCGGCGGCGAGGGTGTCAAGTTGGTGGCGGTCGTCGGTGTCGCCAGCGTGGGCCGAGCCGTCGGACGGCGGTGGGGGCGGTCCCGGCGAAGTCCCGATGAAAGGCCATCGAAGACAAGATGATGTTCGGGGCACGCAGGGGAAGAAGACCAGAAGAGTAAAAAGAAAAAAAATAGAAAAAGAAAAAAAAAACAAAAGAAAAAGAGAAAAAGAAAAGAGGGAAAATTTAAAAATAATAATAATAATAATAATAAAAAGGGGGGATCCCGGGCGGGCCGTACTACGGCTCGTAAATCCGGGTCGGATCGGGGGACCCGATCCGGAAATTTTTTTATTAATAAAAATATTCAAAAAAATATTAAAATAATGAAAATAAATATTTTAAAAAATCCAAAAAAATTCGAAAATGTTTAAAAATCAAAAAAATATTAAAAATTCTGAAAAACATTAAAAAATTCAGAAAAAAATTAAGAAATTAAAAAAATTAAAAAATTCAGAAAAATTCAAAAAGTTAGGAAATGCTCAAAAATCAGTTTTTAGCTTAACTAGATTTTAGGTTAAAAACTCACAAAAAATGAAAAAAATGAGAAAAACCCTTTAAAAATTTCCAAAAATTCGGACAAGTCACTAGGGCTTTGCTTTAAGACTTTTGATTGCCTTTTCTTTCTAGTGATGATGTTAGGTCGCTGGTTGTTGATTTTCTTTATAATTATCTGGTTGCGCACTTTTAATACATTGATTGTCATTTTCTATTTTTAGAACGGTTAAGTGAAATCTTAACTTTTTTTTATAGGCTGCCTAGTACGTTAGTTTGCGAAAATTCAAGTTTAGGTAATGAAATGACACTAGTTAGATCGCTAGTGTAATCAAGTCCCCGAATTTTAGAATCTCTAATTTTCGCATATATCAAGACTGACACTCCTGCGTCTCGATCAGGGTCTCTAGTCAATCCTTAATCATGGCTAATGACAACTCCAATTAAATGCGTAAATTAAAGAATTCTTGTCACGCAAGATATGAGGCTTGAGAGTGCTTCGGTCCTTGGATTAATAAACTATTTGATTTGTCTTTTAAACAAATCAATTAATGTTCACATCTTTCGACAAATACCTCTTAGCCTGACCCAATTAGGACGGGAAGGTTGCGACGCACGGATATACACAATTATCATATTAGCACATATAATTGCCAAGTTGCTCCATAAACTAATTAAACCTTTGATACCATCGTCTAGGTGATTGTTTCAAGCCATATATAGACTTCTTCAATTGACACATATGGTCTTTATTATCTTCAAATTGAAAACCTTATGGTCGACCCATATAGATCTTCCCTTCAAGTTCACCATGCAAGAAAATTGTTTTCGCATCGAGTTGTTACAGCTCTAAATCATACATGGCAACTAACACATCAAAAATCCAAATGGAGCGGTGTTTAATAACAGGTGAAAACATATTATTAAAATCAAGTTTCTCAATCTAACTATAGTCTTTAGCAACTAGACGAGCTTTGAACTTGATATCTTCAACTTTAGGAATACCTTCCTTTCTTTTGAAAACACATTTGCAGCCCACAATTTTTTTTTCTTTTGGAGGCTCGACAAACTCTCAAATTTGATTCTTTTCGAGAGATTCCATCCCTTCATTCATAGCAAGCAACAACTTTGTTTAATCTTTTGAAGAGATAGCTTCCTTATAGGTTTTAGACTTACTATACTATACTAACTCTGCAATTGAAAGAGCATAAGCAATAAAATCTGGGAGCCCATATTTCTGTGAGGGCTTCTCTGTCCTTTTTTGTCTATATCTGGCAATAAAATATTGTTTCTCTTCAAGTTCTTCAATCTCAATAATATTAATTGGTTGTAAAGAAATTATTTCAAGCTCCACTTTCTCCGCAGCACTTTTGCGATTTTCATGACAAGAAATAGACGATTCATTTCTAGGACAAAGCATAGCAAACTCATCAAAAGTAACATCTTTGTTGATGACAATCTTAGATGAATCAACACACCAAAGTCTATAACGCTTTACACCATAAGCATAACCTAGAAAAATGCAATTTTTTGCTCAAAACTCTAGTTTGGCTGTCCTAAAATGTGCATATGGTGGACATCCAAATACTTCAAGAGAAGAATAATCAGCAGGTTTCCTAACTGAACCTTCTCGAGTGTCTTGCACTTAATAGATGTGTAAGGAGAATGATTTATAAACCAACAAGCTGTATTGATTACCTTGGCCCATAACTCTTTGCCCATAACTCTTTGCCCAAACTAGCGTTAGACATTAGAACACGTGTGATACAGATAGCCTAAATCAAGAATCCAACTATCATTGAATTTGTCTTTATCATTCTAACCAATAACCAATCTTCATTTTCTTCGTCAAAAACCCTAGCTTGAGCGGGATTTTCGTTTTCCTGATTTTGTCTATTCTAGTAGTCTTGATTGTTCTAACAATTTACATTCCCTTGATTTTGCTTATTGAAATTATTTTCTCTTTGCCTTCAATTTCAAACAATTTATTTTAATATGTCCCTTAAACTTACAATAGTTGCAAGTCAGATCCTTATGCTTCAATTTTGATCTGCTTCTGCTACCGTTGTTTCTCTCAACAAACCTTCCTCTAGTAACTAAACCAACCCCATGATCAGGAGTGCCTTAAAAATTTAATTTCGTAATTCATTTCTGCTTATTTAGATTACTAGTTTTTACATATTCAAGGTCAATAGTTTCTCTACTAATAATAATGGTTTCTCTGAAATTCTTATAAGAGAGAGATAGTGAAACTAGCAATAAAGGAGCTTGATCCTCATATTTAATCTTAACATCAATAATTCTTAATTCAGAGATAATAGCATTGAAATTAGAAATATGAAAGTTAAGAGAAGCACTTTTAGCCATATGAAGAGTGAAGAGTCATTACTTGAGCCTCAACCAATTGGTGAGGGATTTGGTAAAAAAAAATGCTCTCTAATTTCATCCATAAACCTAAAGTTGTTTTCTGATCTAGTACCTCTTGTTGAACTTCATTCATGAGTCATGACTGGACAGTAAACAAAGCATTTTCATCCAAGTCTTCTCAAGTTTCATCCGACGTGCTTTGCAATTTCTTCACTTTGCCGAACAAAGTCTTTTTCTTTGACCCCAAAAAAAAAAAAAACAGTCTTTTTCAAACCCTACTGCATAAAAACAACTAACATACGAACCAGCCATAAGCTGAAAATGCTGCTCCCATCCAACTCCTCAATATTAAATTTTGTTGTTGAACTTGAAGTCATAGATAGAAGATCAAAAAACCATAAGGCTCTTATACCATATTGTTATGACCAATGCAAAAACTATAACAAAATTAAAACTGAAAAAAATAAAGAACACACAAATTTACATGGAAAACCCTTACGGGAAAAACACAGGAAGAGGAGAAGCAAAATCCACTATGAAATTCAAGGATTAGAAAATGTGGCTCAAAAAACCTAAGACTCTTTCTGTTTCAATTTTTTAACCTAATAATTTCAGAAAAATAATATTTATATTGCCTCCAAGCCCTAACGTTGGCCAAGTCCATGGAGAATTTAAGACATACTGAATAGTATGTGTGGTGATTCAAACTCGAGCCTTGAACGAGGAAGACGATCAAGCTTATCGCTTGAACGATCTTAGGATTAGGAATGAGAGAGGGTTAGTCTAGAATGGGGTCATTCTCCCGGTTGCATAGCTTGATGCTACCCTTGCTCAACTCTAGACCTGTTAAACGGATGGGTCAAGTTATAAAGGGTTCGACCCAAATTGACTTATTAACCTGTTTATGGCTAATTTATTTGTAATGTAAATTTATTAACCCATACCCGACCCGATCCATATTACTAAAATACTTTCATATTTAACCCAATCTAACAAAATTTGTTTCTTATGATTTTTTTAAAAATTATATTGCCAAAACACTTCCATGCTAGTAGACAATTTTTTATAATTTTTTTAAAAAGTTTAGACTCTATTTATTTCGCGGAAAATATGACATTTATGAGAAATGTCTTCTAGGAAGCCATTTTCCAAGAAAATGACAATATTTTTCAGTATTTGGCTGAAACCTGAAAATGAACTAATAAATATTTTCCACTGTATGGTATAGAAAATTCAATTTGATTTTCCTTCGTGCACTCCTTTTAATATTTTTTCTTTTTTCTTTTTCTTTTTCCTTCTTCTTCAGCCAGCCGTTAGCCATGGCAACAACCAGCGATCGACCACAAGCGAGGGATGAGATCGCCAGCCTCAATCAATGGTCAAGTTTGCCCGACTCCGATAAGCCGAGTCAAGCCGAGCCAAATCCGGCTAGGTTGAGCTCGAGTAGTGCCAAATCAAGCCTCGCTTAAGATTGGCAAGCTTGAGCTCACTCAAGCCTGAGGTCGGCGAGGCTCGAGCCTCATCTATGGCCGGTCACCAGCCGTCGTTGTGGCCAGTCACCGGCCGAGAAGGAAGGAAAAAGAAAAAGGAAAGGGAAAAAATTATAAAAAATTTTCGAAAATTTCAGATAATTAAAATTCACTTAAGTTTATTAGGTAACCTATTTAAGACCCATTAAGTTGTTACGTAACTTATTTATAACCTATTTAGGGTTGTTTTTAAAACTTAAGACAACTCATTTATGACCCACACCATTATGTATGAGTTAATAGATGGATTCTAAATCCATTTTGCCACCTCTAGTCAACCGACACATTGGGATTCACTTTTTGGAAGTGTGTAAGTCGGGATTAATTTATATGAGTTGTAGTAAAACTCTAAAGCGCTTCAAGGACATCCACCTTATGTTACGCATTATGCATTGGTGGCGAATATTTTTTAAAAGTTATCACACTTAAATTATCGATTGAAATTGTTATGGAATCAAACTAAACACTATACACAAACGATATGACACTCGTGCCGTCATTCCCTGTTATATCATGTCACTGCTATATCAAGTCGCAGCCTCCTTTCCTGCACTAGAGGGAGAAATTACAATTTACAATGCCACTCTCTGCATTATAGTGGAAAAACATGTCAAAAGGGTACCTGTTAAGGAGCTTTAAGTATGATTTAGAAATTTAAAATCTTTTAAATTTAGAGTAGGCTGTTTTCATGTGATGTCCGAGATGTCAATTCTCTAAGTATCTAGCTAAATTGTTTTTTTTCCCTATTTTCCCCCTTAATTAGTGTTGGGAAATTAGTTGTTAACAAAAGTCATTTTAGTTAAATTAAATGATGTAATTTCTACGAGGGTCTTCTTTGCTTTGTAGCCACACATCAAGAGTTTAAGCAGAAAGAGAAGATTTGAACACTTACCACCCCATGATTAAAAGTGATTAGTTAAAGTAATTAAGCAGAAAGACAAGATTTGACCAAAAAGCACACTCTTATATTTTCCAGAACATATAACACTTTCACAATAGATGCACAAAATTACACTAAAAACTACACAGGCGAAACAGAAACAGAAACACTTCCTATCACACACTGAACAAATCTGGTGTAACTTCCTACAAGTTTGCCTGCTTTGATAGACACAAGAAAGAAAGTGGGAAGGAAATATACTGATATTTACATTAAGCGAACGACCCTGCCCTCGAAACTTGAGACAGAGCATCCTCAAACTGGTCGTCTTCGACCTTCTCTGAGCACAAGCTGGGAAGGACGTACGTTCGGAAGATGCGCTCCATGTGCGGTGTCTCCTTCAGCTGGTGCGAGGCAACTTCCAGCGCCGGGTTGCTGAAGAAGCGATAGAACTTCTTGTTGCACACGTAGGCAAAGATAAGGGTCGAGATGATCAGCGGAACCAGGAAAGGCGCATAGTAGAATTTCTTCGCCCCAAAGTAGGCAAGCATAGTCAGCTGGTATAGGAGAAGAGAAGCTAGGATTCGCATATGCATGTGCGGCCACATTCTTCCATAACTCTCATAGGATGGAACATAAACCTTGAGTGCCTGTCGACCAAAACAATCATATGAATGAAAGTTAAGGAATGCTCTAGAAGAGGCAAAGATGTGCAAAAGCTTTAGTCAAAACTAAGTACAACGTGGAGTTAGCCCAGAAAACTTGCACTCAACCTGATTTCGAAGAATAAGCCATCCTAATCCGAAGTATACAACACCAAATGGGATGATCAGAGGAGCAATGATAGAATAGCAGAGGGTAATCGTGATGATCAGCATGTCACCGGGAACTCTAGTCGCATATCCAAGATCTCCGGGATACCATGCTTCTTTGATTTCAGCTTCAGTCTTGCAGAGGTATTTCTTCTTCAAGTGAAAAATAATCAGAGGTACAATCCGAGAAAGCTCCAGACCGTAGCCAACAAAGAACCTGACAGCCATTAACCAAATTCAGGCATTAGCACCATCACTATACCAATAAAGCAGAGGAAAAAGTCCATGCAGGAACTGTGAAGTGAAACGTCACCATACTAATTAAATGATGGCCATATGAAACTGGAATCTATTTTAAGGAACATAGAAAGTATAATTATGAGAATAACAAACTGCCCCAATGAGTAGGGAAGCAAATCCAACTCTATTTTTTTTTTCTTTTTGTTCCCTTTCGCATCAAGAAAGAATCAGAATCCGTCACTCAACAAGTTATAAGTTAATAGAGGACTGAGGAGGAACAAAAATATCTTACTTCAGAGCAACAAAAGTGAGGAAAAATGTTGCATTTCCAGGAAGACTGGCCGCCAGTATTGTGAGGAGAGAGTTGGGATCTTTCTCAATAGTCTTGAATGTAGTGAACAAGGTTCCACCCACAGTAACACCAACAAACACATTCAAGACCGTGAAGTAGAAGTATTTTCCAGAGGCAGCACGTTCTATATGGCTCTGGGAAGGAATCCCCTCTAGCTTTGACAGAAACAACAGCAACTTGGGCAACAAAGCCAGAAACACGATGAGCGCAATCTGAGGGAGATAAGCTTCCAACACAGTTCTGATTGCTGCAATCTTCACAATCGGCTTTATAAATGGGAGAAATTTCTTCAGATTTTGCAGAGTCGTAAAGGCGGAAACAAACGTGATGGGAATCATGAAGAAGAAAATGATCAGAGTCACTATAATGTAGATAATGTACTGCCGTAATTGCCGCTCGAAAAACTTAATCGTAAGATTAGTCCATATGACTTGGCGGGGTTCGGGTGCATCCATCACATTCCAGGTGTCAAGCATTGTGGCGTGCAGGCTCTGTGCTGCAGAGGCCGCAGCCACCCTGCTAGTAAAGAAGACCAGAGCCGCTGCTTGCTGTTTATCTCTCAAGGTGGCTTTCTGCTCAGCTTCAAGCTTTGGAGTCAGTTCACTGATCTTCTCACTGTAGTATTCTATACTGTCCACCTTCGTCCCAATAAGACCTAGGAAGCCGGTTTTGTTTGTGGGTCTTGTTCCTTCTGGTTTGCCCGTCGTCTTCGATTCTGCATATATTGTTTCAGCGCGTACAAGCTTCTTCTTGCACCCCTCCAACTCTTCGTAGATTTTGTTAGCCTACATGATAACATATAACAAGGAAAGGTCTCTCAATGGATGGAAATCAAAAGAAAAAAGAACCAAGTATTTCCACTATGACTACATTCTGTCACAATATATAACCAAAATTTTCATGCGAAGAACTCTAAGTATACAACATCTCTTTATCCCTCCGAGTATTTCTGGGCATGCATGTAATAATGCCTCGATGAACAATATGGGGTTGCTGCGGTGGCACAGTTAAGAAGTTCATAAACCATGATTGCTTTTTTTTAGGTGAACAGGGGAGTAAACTACAGCACGACAGCTCTCTTGGTACTTTTGTCCTTTAATAAATCCAGTCCGGGACGGGGCCTAGAATTAAAACTCAAAACTATGGGCCTGATCAAAAGCATTGTTGGCTAACCAGTCGGCACAACTGTTTCCTTCCCAGGCCGTATGCTGGATTTGCACAGTCCATTGCCAAGAGAGCAACTGTAAAGTGGTAGGGGTCAACCATGATTGTTTTCGATACGTATAAAATGAAGTCATTACCTCAACTATTTGTGTCAAGTGGGGCCTGTCTGTCCTGTCTGTCTATGACGGTCGTATTTTGGCTCATTAATAGCAGTGTCATCTACTTCTACCACATGACAAACAACATAAATGCACTTCCTTGTTTTGTGACTTCATATCACACTACCACTGAAAACTGCCCGACGAACTGGTATGTCCCTTTTACTTGGGTCTTTCCTTGAGAACCTCTACATATCAAAGGGCTTCATTACTCATCCGTCCCCACAATAATACATAATTACTCATCCATCCCTACAATAATTCATAATCCTCCTCCAATAGAATCAATTATGAAAATGGTCCAAATCCAGGTCAGCCTCCGAACCATTACCATAATAAATAGCACAAGCTGCACGGCCACTGTAGTGGAGAAATAATTAAAAGACTAACCATCAGGAGCCACACAATTTTATTTATGATATGCTTTCACTTCTGTGTATTCTAATTATCAACCGGATACTTAAAATAGCTGCAATATATACTCACATAAACGTAGATATTAGTCATGAAAAGGACAAAGTTTGCAGTACTTAGAGCAAGGCTTAGGAGCAAGACTTAGCATAGCAACAACTGAGGAACACAAATTGAATATTCTAAAAAGAAACGCTATAAAACCATACCTCTTTATTATTAGTCACTATCATCGACCTGTAAAATGTATCGGGATAAATAGACTTGAAATATGAGTCCACTTGTTCCTTCCTAGATTGACCTTCTGGGGCGGGAGGTATGTCTCTCACAAGGACAGCAAATTGCTCTGCTCTCACTTCGGGAGACATTAAAGCAGCTGCTCTCAAAGCAGAAACGTGTTTGTATGCCTTCCATAACAGGTAGTATGCAACGATTGAGAGCCAGTAAGTAGCTATCAGGAATGCCCACAACCTTGAACTTTTCTCCTGTACATACAAAACGGATCTGACTTAGAGATTCAGCACTAATTCTCTCTACAAAATTCCTTGTGCAAGAGTTCTAAAACTTACTGCCACATTTCCCATTGACAATTTGTCAAGATCACTGAATGTCCCATTACTGACTGTGCCCGAAGATGTGTGTGAAGTTTTGTCAGTGGCAGCAACAGGTAGAAGAACCGGTAGTAGCACAATGCCAGATAAAACTAATATTCCCAACACTGACACAGAGTAAAAAGAGGAAAAGTCTTCAGAATTTGTCACTTCCACAGGCAGCGGAGTGTTTCAAATATACAAGCACAAGTGTTCATTGATAACTACACAAGAAAAACTAAAGCAAAAGCTTCCATAAGTTTGGATTCTCAAACATCCACAACAGAGTTCTAACCATCCAGGGGAGCCTGGTACCAATACAGATGCCATAAATCGAGCGATTGTAGAGAATATGCAAACGAGAAGCAAAAGAAAACAGAAAAATGGCAAGTTTAGGCTTCCTTCTAAGTCCCACCCTCATTTGTATCGAGATTTTTAATCGCCTGTAATTATTGACAGCTGACAGATATAAATAGATTGCCTGCTAGTATGTGGAACTTCTGTGTAACTGGGAATGCCAAAAGCACAATGAATACATGACCATTACTTTCCAAATTATAGGATTACACAGGTAAAATTCTTTGGAAATGCACAGAAGACGCTACTTCTCTTTCTTTACCTCCCCCCAGGTCACACAGCCTAATCCTTTTTTTTTTTTTTTTTTGGGGTCAGAAACCCATTTGATAGGTTATAAACATATGAATGCTCATCGAAATCCGATTATAGCTAACTTCCTGCAACAGCAAATTGCAACTGTGGTGAGTGCCTCGTTGTCAACTATTCCGATCGTGCACAACTGGTAGTGCAAGGGGTTCGGTATCACCAGCCCCACTTACATAGCAAATGTAGGTATGTATTTCATATACACGTGCGGGTTCACTAACCTCGACACAATAAGGAGCGAGGACAATCAGCTAGACAATGCAGCAGCACAAAATACAGGCGCTGAAGGCTATATGCTTGAGCAAAAGGATAAATATATTACACCTAGAAACTCAAAATCCCCACACGATCACGAATAAGACCTATTTTCGTATTGTGGTCTACGTGAATCTAGCATCTTACTGCACAAGGTGTGCACTTAATCAAGTGACGCAGGATAGGAATCCGGTCATGGCTTGAAAGTGAAATGCTGCTAAAAGTGTTAATGTAGCACTTGAAATAGATTGTCCTAAAGCCATGAATTCGCAACATGTGAAATTCATGAGAAAAAGACTGAAGGTCAGACCATAAACGAGCCAAACCAAACCAACACCCATAAAAGGAAGGAGGTTAACCAACAAAAGCCGAAACAACCTATTCACCTCAGAAACACCAGAAAACACGAAAAGAAGGGCATCATATCCTGAAAGAACAGTCCACAACTCCCACTCCGATTGCAAAAGACGCACGAAAACGCCGAGGTTCAACTAATTCATAAACAACCACGGACCCAGTCGCCTCAGGCGAAAAGATCAGTACCCCATCTCCACCCCCACGGCCCGTTCTTCCCTCAACAAGTTCTCCACGAACGAAAAGATCACACCACGAGCACCCAAAAAAAAAAAAAAAAAAACAACAACAAAGCGAGCGAGAAAGGAACGGACGACCAAGGAGAGAGGGGCACGGACCGGTGCTGAGGAAGACGAAGTAGACGGCGGTGTCGACGCCGGACGCGGCGATGACGTCCTGCTCGGAGGAGGAGAGGGCCTCGTGGATCCAGGCGAAGGGGCCGCGGGAGGCGTAGGAGGCGCCGCCGTCGAGGGGGTCCATGCCCTTGAGGAGGCGGTTGGGGTAGTAGATGACCCTGTTGCCGGGGCGGCGGGAGAGCCAGGCGAAGACGGCCATGAGGACGACAAAGATCACGCAGGACGTGACGAGGGACGTCAGGAACGAGATGAAATCCATCTGGGTCGTCGCCCTCCGCCTCCTCCTGCAGCAGCAGCAGCAGCAGCAGTCGCAGTTGCCTTCCTCTCTTCCTCCTCGCGGTCACCACCAAGCGGAGCTCGCTCGCTCGCCCTCGAAGCCTCACCACCAAGGACGCGAAGTGGGGCTCGAGAGGGGGGAGGTGTCAAGGGAGGGAGAGGAGTAACCGTTCGGGAAGAAGAGGTGGTGGTTATGGGGAGCGGTGGAGTTATTATAACGCAAAGATGTCGACGGAAAGAGAGCGAGAGAGAGAGAGAGAGAGAGAGAGGGAGGGGAAGCTTTAGCTTGTTGGGGTTAGAGAGAGAAAGCTCGTTGATGAGTGTGGTGAGCTGGCTGTGGGCCGACCTTTGCTCTTTGCTCTTTGCTCTCGTGCTCGTGCTCGTGCTCGCTTGCACTCTGTGATTCTCTCCTGTTTTACCCTTCTTCTTTGGATTCGTTCCGTTCTTTTATCGCGGGTGGCGAGCGAGAGAGAGAGAGAGAGAGAGAGAGAGAGAGAGAGGAGACGGAGGGGGGGGGGGGGGGCACATGACCGTTGGAGGTGGCGTGAAATGACGGAAATGCCCCTCCGGGCTCCCCTCTCGCTCTCGCTTTGCCTTGCCCTCGCTTCTGTTGACCCGCTTCCCTGGGGCGTTCGCTTCCGTGCGGGCCAATCGGATCCCCACGGTCCTCACGCGGAGGAGGTAACGGATCTGTACTTCTCACCCGACAGACATTATTATGGCCACAAATAATAATCACGACGATTTGAGAATTTAAAAAACGCTTTCTTTTTCCTCCTTTTTTGAAATACCTCTCTCCCGCTCTTTGGAACTCGCGTTCACGATTTCTACGTTATATTCTACTTCAAATTGGATCTTAACGCCATCGATTGTCGCGGTTCTATAGATGAAATCGTCGGTTTTTCCTTCCTGAAAATTCTCCCTCCCCCAGCATTTGTGAGCTCGCTCGCCATGAAAGCTCGACTCAACCCAATCCCGCCCGCCGCAAAAACTAAACCGATAAATCAGTCGCTTCTCCTCTCGATCTTTGGCATCGCCCCCGAGGCCATTCCCCGAGCCACCCCCACCGTTTTTCTCATCGATGACTTGAAACCTTTCGGATCTGGAGGCTAGCGGTCATGGAGGCCGAGCTTCAGGATTTGGATGCATCACACTTCGCTGCAAAGGAGCTCGAACTCGAAGGCAGTGTGGTATCCCAACCACGACTCGAGGTGATTTGGTCTCTTTTATAGTTGGGGGGTTAATCTAAAAATGAGGATCCAAATTGGCATAGGAATTAACAGTGCCAAGGGTTTATGAAGTTTTTCCTAATAATTTTAAAGACGGTAAATTTTTCAAATTTTATAATTTGAGAGCTTTCACTTACAACTCCTTAAATAAGGAAAATGATCTCACAAATGTCAAAATCTTTGTATGGTGCTCACTTGAGTATCATAACTTTTTTTTTTAATCATTTAAGTATTACATTGGTTAAAATTTGTTCACTTGATCTGTCATCGACCATTTATGTTATTGAAAAATCCAACAAGACATCAATTTAATATAAACCCTATGAAATATTCATCTTCATTGGAGCTTCTTCAAACCTTTAACCCTTTAGGAATTGGAGCAAAATTAAAGTCATTTTCAGTGTTTTGAATGGCCCGAATCCATCTTCTCTCTCTATCTCTCCCAAACACAATCATTCAACTTGTGATGAAATAGATGGAGGAAGTTCATTGCCTCTCGGCGTTGTTCGCCGTCATTGATTCAACGAACGCGACAACCATGGAGCTCGTCTCCTTCTTAGGAAACCATTCATTCATTGGTGACCAAATCGGTCTCTTGGAACTCATGGGCGCCGTTAGTTTTAGCAATGGTTACAGTAGAAAAAAGAAAGAACCTCAAATTATACTCACCGTAACACAAGTATCCTGAATTTTTTCCGTGACATAAAAACCTCCAAATTATGCCTATTATGATACATTTATCCTAAAATTTTTCTTGTGACATAAAAAATCTGTAACTCGTACATATACGACACATTTATCCTTCTCCGTCAAGTTCCGTTTACGTTTTTTACTTTAATGGAAAGTACACACATCACGCAGGTATAAGTTTTAGATTTTTTGTGTCACAATAGCGGGCATGGTTGAGGGTTTTCGGTGGCTTTTGCCCATTTTCAACACGGGCCTCTCGAAACTAAAATTAAAAATGGGATACAGGACTTGAATTACCACAATAACCCAAAGTCCCAATTTCGTCATTTTCCTCAATCGCTCCCAATCGCGACGTGATCCTATCCAAAAGCTTCCCCATCACTCCCGCTCCATATTCACTCCTCCCTTTTTCGCTACGCGCATCGCCTCCCTCGCACGTCGATCCCTTCGAAGCTGTCCACATCAGAGGTCACTCCCCGCTTTGATCGATGCTCCTTCCGTAACGCGCGCGCGGGCGGCTCCTCTCCCGTACTCGCCCCTCCCACCGCGCGCTCGCCCCCCATCCGGATATACCCGCCGACGCGGCCCCCTCCCACGGCGCGTACCGCTCCACCACCCTCCCCTCGCGGGTGGGCGTCGCTCCCCGGGGAGGGAGGGTGCGGGGGGGGGGGTGGGGCCGACCCAGAAGCTAACCGTCAAACCGTGGGGACGTGGCGCAAACCGCCAAGAGCTTTCTTTCCCCCTCGGTGCGACACGTGTCCGGACGCGGTCCTGCCGACAGACTACGAGGGAGGGGGAGCTCCATTGGTTTTCCCCCCCCCCCCCCACCCCCACCAAAGCCCCAACCGCATTTCCCCGCGGAGAAATCGCGGCCGTTGACCCGATAACGTGGGGCCCGCTCTTGATCTTTCAATTCTGCCTCTTCTTTTTTGTATTTTTGTCGTGAAGAAATATTAAAAATAAAGGGGAAGAAAAAATTAATATTTTGGATTTAAATTGATGGAATTCTCCCGTTGGCAATAACCGCTGTTGCGTCGCCATCGTAACATGTCGGCCAGAGCGTTATGATCGTGCTGGATTGGTGGGATTCAAGCATCGGTTTGTTTTGTCGCCGTCATTAGGGATGCGCATGATAGACCACTCGAACCGAGATCGGATCGAACCGGACCAGACGAACCGGTGTGATCCGATTCTCAAGAGTATCGATCTGGTTTCCGATTTTAGAGTGAAAACTGAGCCGACTGGACCAGCCTGATAAATATATATATTTGAAGGAGAGTAGACTTCTAAATTTGATTTAGTTCTTGAAAACTGGTTTAAACCTGTGCTACAGTGGTGGAAGTGCTTGTGCCGATCAAGATTGTAAATGCTTTATCTTATAAATGAGTGTTGTTTCAGTTGTTTTGCTCCGTTTGTTATGAGGATGACCCCCTTGGTGCCGTATCGTGTATCGTCACCCATCAGGAAAGAACTGCAGGGAAGATTTTTCTTCACCGCTCCGGTCCAATCAAAGGTGTTGAAGGTCCAAAAATGGAGGTTGCAACGTACTTCCCACTTTTCTTGTTTTGGCCTTTTTACCTTTTCATGCTCTAACTGGCATCTGGAACGACAAACCGTGGTCTTGCTGCGGCCATTGTTGGTTGAATAATGTTGAACGTCTTTCTGTTGCTCTTTATTGTAGAATGTAATTTTTGTCTTTTACTCCTCTATTTCAAAGTACATATATGTTACCTGTGAACAAGGAGCAGCATATGCAGGTCCCTAATTTCTTATATCTTTTCTTGCACAACTGAACATTAATTTTGAATTCATTCCAATAATTGATTGGTTCCATTGAAATCGAACCGGACTGATAGTCCGGTCCGGTCCTTAGTCCTAGAAACTGGGAACCGATCCAATTTCCGGTTCTTGAATAGAATTAGACTGGACTGGATCGAAAACCGCTTACCCCTAGCCATCATGCACAATATGCATTGGCAAAGGAATTGTAGTTTTATGACACTACAATTTTTGCCATGTTGGAGCTCAATTTCATGTGCTGGGAGATTGGAGAGGGTGTAAATTTCTATCGGGAGTGACATATGTTTCGAGTCGGGGAAGGAAATAAGCCGGAAAAAGGAGGGATATAGGGCTATGCTTGGCTTAGAACATGAGATATCCTCGCGAGAGCAAAATGTACACACGTATAGATTTTATCGACATGCCTAGGTAGCTAGGGTTGTGCTAGGGTAGAGCCTAGCTACGAAAATCGAAGGGAAAAGTAATTTTGAGCTATGTGATTCGATTTTGGTAAGTTTATGTTTTGCTCAAATCTAATATGTGTTCCAAGTCGCATTGATGACGTGTTGCCGATGCACCTCGAAATACTTATGCATTTGGAAAGATGATTAAAGAGTACTATTGAATTTTCTGATGCGTGAAGTGCACACAATTCAATTAGACCGAGAAGAATGACATGGAGAATCGCCGATATTTTTGACTCATGTAGTGACGTTTATGGACTTTTCATTATGGTCAAATACTTGACATTGTGTATTTCTTTTTACATGTCGGTTTATCCATGAAAAAAAAACCAATCAAAATAGTGACGAGGCATTAAATGTTGTGTTATCAACTCCAGGCAGCCCACAGAGGAACATGGTGCCCACCTCACGTCGAGGGTGAATGTTGGCTCGGGCGACGGCGATGCCAACCTCGATCAATCTCAACGTCGAGCGAGTTACCTCTCGCGTCTCTCTCCCCTCCAATGACGAGGGTCGTGGCCTCACCTTGCCTAACTTGGTCGCTCTCACTCACTCTCTCTGTCTCTCTCGATTTTCATTATTTCAATATTTTCTATGTTTCACTCCACATTAGAAGCCCACCAGAGGAGCTCGCTGCTAACAATGCAAATGCCGACGTGAATGGCCGCCTCGGCTCTCCCCCGTCTAACCACTCGACTGAACAAGTGGCGTGTACACACGAACATGCTCAGAGCGACCCGATCCATTATTACAAGGGAAAAATATTCTCACAAGTGACCCGACCCATCCTTAATCTGAGAACATCATCGAACCGAGGATCAATAATGCGGTTCCCGGGAATTTTTTTCTTTCCCTGTTTTTTTTTTTTTTTTTTTTGTGGGGTTCCTTTTTCGCACCGGAGATGGTGGTGTCCAAAAGGGAAATCTGACCCACCAAGCCGCGCAAATCTCGCACCTCTTCTCGGAAACCCTTCTTCGTTTCCCAAAGCGAATTAAGATCGACAGTGAAGTGTGTCCAATCATCGATCTCTGCTAAATTGCTAATGGCGTGGGGGAATTCAATGATCGGGAGAGCGGGGCCCAAGGCGATGGGGAGGATGGGCTTCCCAATTATTAATGTCCCGCTACGGATCGAACCGACGAAGACGACACCGTATTGCACGTGTTCCCCGGTGTTGTTCGATGGCATGAAACCGCGTACGGAAATAAATAATTTGAAATATATTTCCCTAAAAAATATCCCTCGTATCCCTCAAAATTATGGATTAATATTACGAAAAGCCCCAAACTGATAGAGTTATGATAAATTTATCTCAAACTAATTTTTTGATCATAAAAAATTTCAAATTGTTACGCTTATAATAAATTTATCCCCGTTCGTTTTCATTAAATTTTAATATCAAATTGTTAAGTTGAATAGTACGTGACAGTTGACAGATATATTTTACGCCCCATTTGTTACTAGTGTATCAGCTTATAATTTTTCGTGATATTAATCAAATTTAATATAAACTGACGGAGAGTAAATTTGTTTCAAACGTATCAATTTTGAGTTTTTTATGGTTGTCACAGGTGTATCAGTTTGAAATTTTTTGGTGATAAAAAAATTAATTTGAGGTAAATTTATCACATATGTACCGGTTGGAGATTTTCGTAATATCGACCCTAAAATAATTAACTAATTAAAAATTTTATTTTACTAATTTGAACAGTCAGCCGAAAATAGTTGGTGGACAGAGAGATATTTTTGCCGACGTGGAATGGGATGCGCCGTGATTTTGCAATATTATAAGACGCATGGGAATCTTGCCGACAGCGTGGTGGCCGACGACGTCGTTTCAATCGGATAGTGTGTTCACCATCGCATGGGCCCCGCCAGCCGGAGATTTTAGGGGGACACGTGGCGCGCGAGAGGGGAAGGACTGCCGTACAGCGAGAGCGAGGGGAACCCACGACGGTGACGTTATCTTTCCCCTCCCCGTGAAGCAACCTGCGGAGAAGCTCTCGTGTGCTGTTGTTGGGCCACATTCGCAAGGCCCAGCTCAGAAGCCTCGGATAGATGGCCCATATCTTCTCTCGCTTTGGAGATCTGATGTGCACCACACATTAACACGAATGTCGATGATGGAATGATTCATAGCAGAAACCCGATACCTTATTCAGATGAGATCATTAAGATGGAGCCAAAATTTAAATCCATCAATATATCCAATTGGACTTAACTTCATTCATAAGCTTTTGCCCGAATATGCTGACGCGCTTGGACGCAGGCTCCCCATTGGCGATCTCTCCGGCTGAAGGTCTTGGATCTTTACTTGTGCACTTCCAGCAAATGGTATTGGAGCCGATGGCTAATTGGTGGCCCGCTGCCGATGTGCATCGATGTTTGATGTGTATATCAAGGAATGAATCTTGTAACCAACGCGGTTTTTTAAACAACCTTCATTGATTCGGTATGGCGAATGGGACTTGGGGTAAAAGTACTCATTGTGATGTAGCAACATAATTCCGACGGCAGCATTTACGATTTGGTATGGAGAAACAATTCAGTTATGAAGGTGGACATTGTTGTTATTGCGGTCCTCAACAATAAAATGGAGATATTTTTTTAAATGGAGTTCAAATTGAGATATATTTGTGAAAAAATATACACAAATTAAGGGAGATTAGCCCCAAAACCGAGCTTACACGTGAAGAAGAAATTATTGAGATGCACGTGTTAGAAAAATCATACATTGGAGAATTAGTGTGGTGTGAAACAATTGATATATCATGGTTAGATTATAACTCATTAACTTAAACTTTTGAGTGAAATTGGATCTTATTAAATATGTTAAAGAGCTTGGAGCTGGGCTCCCTTTTGGCAATCTGATTGTATTGACTTCGATCTCACATGGTGAAGGTATTCGACTTTTACTAGGCTATTAACAAATGGTATTAGAGTTGATAGTTGATTGGTGGCTCACTTTCAATGTCAATATGTATCAGTGCTCGGTGCATATCTCAAGGAAGGAATCTCGTGATCAACGCAGAGACTAATAAATTGCAAAGATGCACATATGAGTTGCGTTAAAACAGTCTCATATTAGAGGACAATTGGTGTAATATAGAACAGTTAATATATTTATTATAACTCATTGATTTAAGTTTCTTGAATGGAATTAGGTCAAAGGCACAAAGTTACGTTCTCTCTTGCCAATCTTCCCGACTAAAGGTATCAGATTTCCGTGGCACTCCCAACACAAGATATGCTATTGGGATACATGTAATTATTAAGGGTTTTTTCCTGTCAGAAACTAATTAATTACTGATGTTCAGCATAAGAATGACCAAGCAAAATTATAATTAAGTTGGAAAGAGGGAGTCTCGTAAAGAACTCAATCTATCATCATCATCACAAAAATGGTGTAGAAAATGGCAATGATGAAAAACGCCCACTTTACTTGGGAGCTTCGCAATCTTGTGGATCTAATTAGGCAAATGGAACTCGTACCAAAGAAAATGAGATAAATAATGGCGAAATTACTTGACAATCAAGGAATTATCTAAGTACAAACGCATTATCATTACTGCTTAAAAATGAAGAATCTTTTGACTAACGAGATCCTACAGACGTTTTTAATGTAGGAAAGTTTCAAGCAAAACTCTATACTACTACCACCCCTTATTTATGAAGGATGTGCTCCAATGGAGCTCAAACATCAAATATAAGACGTCGTACGGGGAGCATCAAATACACAACTACCTACGCAATGAAGTAAAAATAAGATGTCCGCAAAGTACAAATCAATGACTGAAAAACTAAAAAAAATGATGACGTTGTACACGCGTTTCATTGTCCAATAGCATAAAATCACGTACTAAGCCTTTCCCAAATTAGTATGATTCAATTTAACTAATTTGGACAGAGTCAATCTAAGTCGGACCAGTCAGCCAAACATATTTGGTGGACAAAGAGAGAGATTTTTGCTGATGGGGAATCGGGTGTTTTACATGAAAGGATAATGACACGTATGGTTCTTAGACTTTGGCCCAATGTGCAATATGGTACATGAATTTTTATTTTGTTTAATATGGTCCTTCTTAACTTTAGCCTAATGATCATTGATCCCTAAATTGTTAATTTGTTCAATATTATCTCGGCACTTTTGGTACATGTTCATTATAATTCATAAATTATATTGAAACATTTAATGTTCTTCTTCCATTAATTCAAGATCAGGGACAACATTGAATAATTTCATATAATCTAGAGATTAAATTGAACATATACCAAAAGTCCATAGATGACATTGCATATTAGGCTAAAGTTCATTAACCACTTTGAACAAATTTAAAGTTTATGGACGATATCTTACATTTGGCTAAAGTTCAAGGACTACATTAAACAAATTAAAAGTTCATTGACCAAATTGAACACCAAACTAAAGTTCATGAATCATTTATGTCATTTTCCCGAAAAAATTTTGCAATACCCTATAATACCCGGAGACCTAGTAGATAGTGTGACAGGTGGACAACGTCGTCATTATCGGATTGTGTTCCTTAGTGTGTGGGCCTAGAGAGAGAGAGAGAGAGAGAGAGAGAGAGATTCTTCTCATTTAAAGGCAAATTTCGACGGCTCTTACATAGAAGGATCGCACTTGGGCGCAATATCTGCTGTTGTCCGAGATGCGTCGGGAGCTCTGTTGGACAAAGTAGCGAGAATGGTACCAGCGCCGTCCGCAAGTCAAGCCGAAACCCTAGGCTTGCTCGCTACTCTCTCTCTCCTGGAAGCAAAGAGGGAAGAAGATATCGTACTTGAATCTGATTGCCTGTCTTTAGTTCACGTGATTAATAGCCCAGATCAAGGTAATGGGGAAGAACATGCTCTTATTGTGGAAGCTCGCAAGGTCATGGGCCGGTTCAAGAACATTTCTCTAACCCACCTCACAAGAGAGTCCAATAGTGTGGCGGACTGGATTTGTAAGGTCTATAAACAAAAAAATCTACTCTTAAATTAGGTATCCTAACCCCCAACTTCTTTGGGATTTACTTTGTTTTGATACCCGTAACCCGGGCTTTGGTGTTTGAAGAACTTTCAAATTCAACAAAATTTTGCTTGACAAAAAAAGGGTTATATAATTTGTTTATTTTGGAGATCTTATGTGCTTAACACCAAACACAAGTGAAGAAGACGAAGGATCCAAACTGGTTGGCGTCTATTGACGCACAATTTCAACAATTCTACTTCAAGGGGCGTTTGCTACTAGGTTCTATCGAATTTTATCTAGCCTTTTTCCAGTCGGAAACTAATTAATTGTCGATGTTCAGTACAACAACGGCGACCAAGAAAAATTACGATTAAGTAGTAAATAGGGACTCTCGAAACAATCTAGATCTATCGTTGTCGTCGGCACAAAATCGATGAAGAAAATGGCGATGGTTAGAAAGGCCCACTTTACTCGGAAGGGTCATGGTCTTGTGGATGTAATTAGGGTGAATAGAACTTGCATCGAATGGAAATGAGATAGATAAATGGTGGAGTCGCCTAACAATCAGGGGAAAAACCACGTACAAGCGCATCATCATTGTTGTTTCGAGACGAGAACCTTTTGACTAATGAACTCCCATAGAGATTTCTCGATGTAGGAAAGCTTTGAGCAAAACTCTGTACCGCTACCACCCCCATTTCCGGGCTCATTGACGAAGGACGTCCCACGACTGGTCCTACGGGACTTGTCGAGTACAAGTCTTCCTACAGGGTGCACTAAACGCGCGATGTCCTTTGAGGCGCACCGGCGCACCTAACGCAAGATGTCTCGCGAAGCACATGTTGAAGCTACGGTTCGATGCACATTTCTAACTGACCTCTTTTCATGAAGTTATAGCACATGAATGAGGGTACCATCCAAAGTTACAGTACAAATCAATGTGGAAATCGTGAAATCCCCATAGGCATAATGCATATGCATGAATTGGAGCTGAGACCGTCCGGTCGCTTATTAGGCTTAAAGGTGGGGTGGCCGAAATTACACCAGCTCATATTCATGGGCTCGATATTGTAGGCCCATTGGACCCAGTTAACGTCCAAGATAGGTGAGACGCTCACCAAGAAGCCATACGTTGGGCCCTTATCTTGAAATGCACGGCAAATGCTAGGCATGGTGAAGACCAAAGGTATGCTTACGTCTTCCAAAAACCCCTCTCAATTAAGGGTGATCGGTTCTCACTCGGGAACCGGGAACCAGATTAGAGAGATCGCTTCTCCATTTTTGGAAACGAGAACTGGACCGGTGCCCCCCGGGACCGAACCAACCGGTTTAATTCCTTGGTGGGCCAATGGAACCGGTAGCATATTCATTTTTTATTTATTTATCGTTAATGCTCAAGATGAAATTGAATATGTTTTTAATAATCAATGTGTTTTTACAATCAGTGAGTTATGTATAATACTGTAGGTGTCACAGTGATTTTTCCAATTTATAACAAAATTTGATTGGAATGAGCAATTGAAGTTGTGTTTTGATTTGTTCTTGTCTTTTAACTCATGTGCATAAGAAGACGTAGTCGCTCCGGCCTTGAAGGGCTTTCATTTGTGAAATGACAAATAGATTAGGATTTTTTTACATAAAAAAATTTGAAAAAAAATCGGTCCGATTCGAATCGTCCGGGTGGGTGGTTCTAGACTGGGAACTGGGACTTGGACCAAAATTCTTCGGTTCCAATTTTATGGAACTGGATTGGTGCTCTCGGGAACTACCCAGATTCGGCCGATGCGGGCGATTCTCGATCCATGCGGTTCCTTTTGCTTTGCCTTACTCTCGATCTCTCGACACATATTGACTTAGAAGCACCAAGGACATGATAGCTGTCCTTGGATTAGACGAATTATCGAAAGAGGATCGCTTATCCCTAAGAGTACAACAAATTAAGTGTTTCTTATTTCCACGCACGAGCACCTTTTATTGTTAATCATCTTCAAACTTTCCACCACCCAGCTAAAGCTCCTATAGTGCTCATCCATTGCTGCCCATTGCCGCTTGGACCTCCGGCGACATGCTGCCCCTGTCGTCCACCCTTGCTTGATCACTAGTAGCCATCGGTATCAGTAAGACGTCGTCATTCTTAACCCTAAGGATGCCAATACATCACAATGGTTGCAATCCCCTAGCAATGTCGTGGCTCGGCATGGTGGCTATGGCTGCTATCATCATGGTCTGTAGGAGGTCGTTGGTGTGGTGGTCCTCGAGCGATGTCGCAAACACCTATTCTTCATCTCTATTTCGCTCTCTCTATGTTGATATGATTTTGCGACCTCTTTGCGGGTGGCCGACCACCATGAGGTCGCCGATGCCTAGCAAAGTGCTCCCGAAACTCAACCTTGAAACTCAAAGAGATGAATATGCACCCGAAAGCCTCTAATTCCACCTAAAGCACATCTTTCTTCAGCCAAGAAAAGCTCCTATATGGGCAAACTAACTCCCCCCAAGAGCAAAACCAAAGATCCCAAATCCTACTCGACTAGAAGAAGCTCAGTCAGTCCGTGTAAGATCCTACATATCCCTCCGATTCATTACATTTGCAATTATTATGTTATATGGAAATTCCATACGATTTCATACAAAAATTAACTTAAACATCAATAACATGTCAAAACAGGTTTTTCGCGGGTTATATATATCATGCATAAAGTATGCTTAGCTCTTCTGACATTACATCTAGCATACAGCGGTTTGCATAAATGTCATGAGCATTTAACTAAAGTTACAAACGTGCCACTAGATTGATGGAATACTACGCGTCTACTACGATGCCATGGATGATACATTGAAAGTGCCCGAATGCCTTGAGGACACACCAACGTTAACTGAATTCTCAATCTATCGTCATCGTCTCACGAAGATGATGAGAAGGCCCGCTTTACTCAGAAGGGTCATGGCCTTGTGGATCTAATTAGGGGAATGTAACTTGCATCGAATGAAAATGAGGTAGATAAATGGTGGAGTCACCCAACGATCAGGGGATAAACTACGTGCAAGTACATCATCGTTGTCATTTCGAAACGAGAACCTTTTGACAGACGAGCTCCTACAAAGATTTCTCGATGTAGGAAAGGTTCAAGCAAACACTATACCACTACCACCGCCATTCCTTGCTCAATTATAAAGGATGTCCCATGACTACAGTGGAGACATCAAATATAAGTCGCCCTACTGGACTCATCAAATACAAGACTTCCTACGGTGTGCACTACTCATGCAATGTCCTCCAAGGCACACCAGCGCACCTAACGTCTTGCGAGGAAAAAGTACCAAAAAAATCTTAAACTTATTGTACTTATACCAATTCAGACATAAACATTTTAATTATATCAATTTAATCCTAAACCTCCACACATTTTACCAATTGAGTCCATCTGGCCAATTTTGATCGAAAGTCGCTGATATGGATGAGGGCTAACCATCATACGTGACACAACTAGCACTAACGTGTAAATTTTTTAAAAAAATTGTTTCTTTTTTTTTATTTCTTCTTCTTTTTTCCTTTCATTTTGGCTGGTGACAATTTCCAGCTACTAGCGAGGGTTGCGAATTGCGACCCTCACCATATCTGGGGAGGCCCTCGTGGCCTCGCTAGCCACGGTCGAGCAAGCCCTCACCTAGATCTAGCAAGGGCCTAGGCGAGGGACGTGACCAGCATTCAGTGAGGGCTTGCTGGCCCTCGCATTGCCAACCACCAAAATAAAAGGAAAAAAATCTATAATAAATTCAAAAAAAATATAAAAAGAATATCTATATTAATGTTAATTGTGCTACTTAGGACAGCCGGCATCCACATTAGTAATTTCTAGTCACACTTAGCCGGAAGAACTCAATTGGCAATTTATGAAAAGATTTAGAATTAAATTGGTATAATTGAAATGTTTATGACTAAATTGACATAAATATAATAGGTTTATGACTTTTTTTTTGTACTTTTTCCATCTTGCTTGCGAGGCCCATGTTGAAGCCATGCTTTGATGCACAATTCTAAGACGGCTTTGGTGAAGTTATAGTGCATGACTGAGTGCACCATCGAAAGTCAATACTACAAATCAATGTCGAAATCGTGAAATCCTCACAGGCATAATGCATGTGCATGGATTGGAGCCGAGACCCGTTCGTTCGCTTAGGCTTAAAAGTGGGCTGGCCAAAATTACAGCACCTCTGACATATAAAAGATTGTAGGTCCATTCGACCCATTTAATGTCCAAAATAGGTGAATTGACCCGCCAAGAGGCCGGCCATGCATTGTGCACTTGTCTTAATTCCACCAGGGAAATTACATCCCAAATGCACTACAAATACTAGGAATGGTGGAGACCAAAGGTGTGCTCACCTTCCAAAAAGCTATCTCAGTCGATCCACACATATTGACTTAGAAGTAGGGGTGTGCAACCGGATTGGGTTTACCCAGGAATCGGACCAGCCCACCTAAAAAATAAGTCCGGGAACCGGTTCTTGCTTGAACAGGTTCTATTTTTTGGGAACCGGTTTGGTTCTCAGGTCTAAGTGAAAACCTATCTAGACCGGTTTTAGAACCGGTTTTAAGTTACTGTAAAAAAACTCTAACATTTGTTACTCTCAGTCTCTCCCTTGAGTCTCTTCCTGTTTGCGAGTCCCCTTTCTTCTGGCCCTTCTCAGTCTGCTCGCAAGAACTCGTCACTGTGACTGCTCGCCTCTCATTGCCGTGGCTGCTTGTTGCCTCTCGTCACCGCAACCCAGCTCGTCGTTGCGACTGCTCGCCGTAACCCAACTCGTAGCATCTCGTCGCCGCAGCTGTTCGCCACAACCCAACTCATCACCACAACTGCTCGCTGCTTGAGTCGCCGTAATGCTGCTTGTCACCCCTCGTCACCGTGGCTGGTCACCGCCTCAGTCGCCACAATCTAACTCGTCGCCACTTGTCGCTACGACTGCTCGCCACCTCAGTCGCGACAACCCAGCCGTCCAACCCTTACACCACCACAAAGGTCAGCTCACAGTTCCCCCCGATCCCACTCTCACTACTATTGTTGTTTTTAGAGCTCGCGATTTCTATGTGATGGCGAATCGATTTGCTCGATTCGGTCCTCTGTTGAAGCTTGGATCTTTCAATGCCTCGTGTGAGATTTTGAGGGCGTGTTTTGGTTGTTTTTCTCCCGGGGAATAAAAAAATCTGGCAATCTAGGCACCAGAGACGACGTGGCAACACGATATGGAAATTGTGTGACTAAGAAGCGCCAAATACCTGCGGACAAAAAGTGGGGCTTTAAAGAACAGTGCTACGCGGCTGCTTCCTACCTCAATCGCCACAACCCAGCTCGTTGCCTCTCGTCACCGCGGCCCACAAGAACACAACCCCTCTCATCGCCTCTCGCCTTGTTGTCCCCAACTCCGATGCAACTCTTGAGAGAAAGGTGAGTTCACAATTGAGTTTTTTGGTACTTTTTCGGGCAACCCAGCTCGTTTCGCCTATTGTCTCTATTGAATTGTGAGAAACTTCGATCGCTAGGATAAGGCTCTATCTCTATGTTTTATGTTTTATGCAGCACTTGAAGAGGCAAAACCATTCGGGAACGAAGAAGATGCAGTGAGATGACAAGCCACTAGGAAAGGTTGTTGGACAGTCGAGTCCTTTTACCACTTGTTGACTTTGGCATCTACAAAGAATTAAAAATCAAATTTACTTGGAGCATGAGTTGTGCCCATGGATAACCCGGTTAGGTGGTTATGCATTAGCCAATATATTTTCATCATTTTCATTTTTATTACTTCGAGAAGCATAGAGCGTTTGTAAACATGTCAAGGGGAGCATGTCAATTGCTGGACATGGTGCTTGTGGATTGTTTATTTTGCTCCAAATTTTTGAAACCAAAAAAAAAAAAAAAGCAGGTTATCGGGTAGACTCTGGAACCGGATCGGAAAAACAGGTTAAGTTCCAAAATAGGGTCTAGGGAAAACAGGGTAGATTCCAGTTTTCAAAAACTGGGAACCAATTGTAATGAGGTAGGTTCCAGGTCTGGACCATACCCACTCTGGAACCGATCACCCCTACTTAGAAGCACCTTGGTTTGGATGAATTATCTCCATGGTTTAGATGAATTATCGAAAGAGCACAAAAGATTTAGGTGTTTCTCGTTTCCACGCACAAGCTCCTCTTAGGCTGCGTTTGGTTGTCCGGACAATTTTACTAAATAAGATAAGTTTGGATAAGATAAAGATATAATCGGATTTGGAATATCCTAGGTAATGTTTGATAATGTCCGGATATACATGGACAAAACTAGATTAAACGTAAAACATAAAAATAAATTCCTTGAGATTTGAAAAAAAAAAAAATTGGAGCATTGGATTCGTGAAAGCTGTTTATTACTGCTGCCCAGGCTTGCCATGACCACCTCTGTTGACCGGAACAGCCTCCGACGCCGTCCCGCCTCTACTTCAGCCTATATTGTCATCATGGACTTGCTCTGTTCCTCACTCGGCCCCTCTTCTTGCCTCGCACTTCTCATTTTACACTGTCCTTCTCGATCGCGCCCGTCATCCCGCCTCTCTCTGCCCTGTTGTCTCTCTTTCTGTTGGTCGACCAGAATTGTGCAGGCGTCCATCTCAGCCAATGAGATCCAAAAGTTTCAGGCCTTCCTCAACAACTAGAACGCTGAGCATAATTGAAGCATCCAGATTTGACATACATATGGATCAGTCCGCTCTCTATTTGAAGATCCCACAGATTTCTAATTTTATCAGGTATCCATGGACAATTTTTCCTTTAAGCAATGACGCTAAAGAAGAAATCACAGCAAGTACATCGTGACATATAGCACCTTACTCTAGTAGTATGCTCTGCACTCACCTCTATGAGGATCTTGTGCATAAAAAACTGAGGCCAGAACGTTTTATGTTTGGAATAAGGATTTAGCTGGAAACTAAAAGTTGGTCCCGATAGGATAAGGCCTAAGAGAGGCACCGCAAGAGGACTAAGGCTCAGGTCGAGCACCAGCCTCAGATTTCGGCTTGTCGCTGCTCGCTCCTTACCCTTGAGTCCACCTTGGCTTGTCGGTGCTTGAGGTTGATCCCAGATCAGGTTGGGGCTGCACATGATGCAGCTGATAACGGCAGTCCAAGGCGATGGCAGTAAGGATTGAGGGTAGTGGTGGCGAGAAGATGGATCAATTAAGAGGTGCACACCTAGCAAAGACAACGGCGAGAGAGGAAGATGAGATTTAACCTTCATTGAGATTACACCAATGTGTATCGTTAAAAATCTATATACATGAATATTGAAAGGCAAACGATATTGACACGACCTTAAATGAAATAAAAAAGATGTCATTTTGACTGAGAAATCATTTGACGAAACTTTGACGAGGGGAAAAAATATATCACATTGGTACAGATTTGAGCTTTTTATGTTACAAGAAAAAGTTTAGGATAATTAGGATGTGTTTGGTAATCATTATGTTCCGTGAAACAATTTCTACTCAAAATTGATATTTTTTATTTTGTTCCCGGAAATAATTTCTAATCATTTGAAGGCATTTGATAACGGCCCAAAATTTTCATTCCTAGAATAGAAAAAGAACATAAATGCATTTGGTAACTGCACAAAATTTCTTTTTATTAATAATATTTTAATTTTTTTTCTTTTTTTCTTCTTCTCCTTCTTGGCCATGACTGGTGACCGACCAGCGAGGGCGATGATTGGAAATGGCCGACAAGGGCGGCCCTCGCCCAGGCCATGAGGGTCTGACCCTCACCCTCGCCTATGGCCGGCGAGGGCGTTATGCCTGTGGCTGATTCTGATCACCGGCGACCCGGCCATGGCCAAGAAGAAGAAGAGGAAAGAAGAATAGGAAAAAGAAAATGAAAAAATATATATTTTCTATTTTTCATTCTTGTTCCCAAAATTAAGAATCAACTTTTTTTTTTGTTTCTTGATTCTGGTCCAAAATTGATTCTTGGAACAAATCTTTGTCCGGGAACAAAAAATTTACCAAACGGATTTTTATTCTTTTTTTGTTCCTGAAAACAAAATAATATAATCAATTACTATTTGGCAAGTTACTGAACATACCCTAAATGTGTTATAGTGGATATAACTTGGGGTTTTTGATGTCGCAATAAAAAATTGCAGGTAAATGTGTTACACTAGACATAATTTGAGGTTTTTAATGTTTAAGGTAAATGTGTTACGTAGACATAATTTAAGATTGTTGGTAGCTTTTTTCTTATATTTAGTTTAGCAAAACTTATCAATATAAGAATAAAATATATAGTTGAACAATGCGAATTTGTACATAAATGTTATATTTTATTTAATTCAACTGAATATATCTAACTAAGAATGAAGTAAATGGTGTAGTTTATTTACTTTAGCAAAACTTCAAGTATACATATTTACATTTTATCCAGTGTTATATCCATCTTTAAAAGTAACTTATTATAAGTAAGGTTAATACCACAAAAAATCCCAAATTGGTACACCAGTAACAAATTTATCAAAAATTATTTTTTTTATTACAAAAAACCCCAAACTGGTACACCTGTGATAATTTTATTCCGAACTATTTTTTTACCACAAAAAATCTCACACTAGTACATCCACAACAATTTTATCCCAAACTAATTTTTGACTACCAAAAATCTCAAACTGGTACACCTGTGACAAATTTATCCTTTGTTAGTTTCCGTTAAATTTTACTATCAAATTACTAAGTTTAATAACATGTGGTAATTGACAGGTATACTGATTTTGGGTTTTACCTCCCTGTTTGTCACAAGTTTAACAATTTGTGATTTTTCGTGATATTAATCTAATTTAACGGACATTAATATAGGGTAAATTTGTCACAAATGTACCAGTTTGGGGTTTTTAGTAGTCAAAAAATTAGTTCAAGGTAAAATTATCATAAGTGTACCGGTTTGGGATTTTTTAGTGGTCAAAAAATTAATTCGGGTTAAATTTGTCACAAGTGTACCAGTTTATGATTTTTAGTAATAAAAAAATAGTTTGAGGTAAATTTGTCACAGATGTATTAGTTTAAGGTTTTTTGTAGTAAAAAAAATAATTTAGTGTAAAATTGTCACAGGTATGCTAGTTTGGGGGTTTTTTGTGGTATTAACCCTTATAAGTATAGTTTATGTCATTTAAATCAAATCCTTTTTGCAAAAAGTCAAATAAGAGAGAATTTAAATAATGGAAAGATCATATAGTCACAAGTCTTAACTTAACCATTGAGATTACAATAAAATTTTATTTAGAGAATATGATACTGAAATCCACAAGTTTTAGAATGAAAATAGAATTGAATATGTGAACAAATTAATAGTATTCGAAAACACTTCTTTGATTACTCTATTATACGTCTATTCTGGTTAATATTAAGATTATAATTTCATATCACATTTTACCTATTTAATTTGATAAATATTTAACTTAATATTTTCTACTTCCAATGGATAATAACCCTTAATATTATATAGGTAAAAAATTTTACCGCTAATAATGAAAAGGAAAATTGACATAACTTCATTTATTAGTATATGCCCACGGTATCAAAGAGGAAACTCCGAAGGCCCACGGAACTTTTTTTGGGGGATAATGACACAAATAGTTCTTGATTTTTTATCAAATATATTATGAACGTTTAATTTGCTCAATATATTCCCTGAACTTTAGCCTAATGTTCAACACGGTCCCTGAACTTTTAATTTATTTAATGTGGTTCCCGGATTTTTGATACATATTCAATGTAATTCTGAACTATACGAAAATGTTCAATATAATTCCGGAACTTGAATTAATGAAAGGAATATATTGAATATTTTCATATAGTTCATTGACTAAATTGAACATTACTAAAAGTTCATGGATCACCTTGCATATTAGGTTAAAGTTTTGGGATTACAATACATATTTTTTGCCAAAGTTCAGGATTCATTTTTATCATTTTTTCTTATTCAGGTTTTCATTTTTCTTTTTCCCCTTATATTATTATTATTATTATGGATGAGCTCTTGTCTGGGACTTTAACTTATGAAAGTCGGCTGTACAAGCCGAAGCAGTGCGCACCCTCTCCTTTTGTTCATGCCAAACTTCAACATCTCCGAACTGTACTCGTCTCGACCCTCAATACCCTCGAGAAGCTTTATCCAGTTCGGAGCAAGAAATGACAACCCGAAGAGGAATTCCCCATCCAAGCTCTTGACAATCTGAAGGTCTTGCGACGCGAGGAAACGAGGGTCGTCCTCCGTTCGTGGTGGGATGGCTTCTTTGTCGACCGCCACCTGGTCGTGTTTGGGTAAAGCTCTGGTCTTCTTTCTTGCTTCCCCCGGCTTGGCGCATTTCAGCAATGCTAGACTAGATTGACAAGTGTGTCTCGAGGTGGGTTCGTGCTATGAATTCGTATCGACGATTCTGGGGTTGTCTTGGTCTGTTTCGTAGTTTCGATGTTCGTCTGAGGTTTGTGTTTTCTGCTGGTGTGTGAGAGGCGTTTCCACATTGGTCTCATGTGGGTCTCTTGTGTTTTGTTGGGTTTTTCGTTTTTACCTTTTTCCGAAAAAAAAAACGGGTTTTTTTCTATTGGTCCGGGAAAATGTTATCTGGTTCTTGATTCTCTAAGCTGATGATTTGGTTGTGGCAGGTAGCGGATTGAGGTGCGTAGTCAAAGCTGATGGCAGTGATCCCGGGGAGCCAAATTCCAATTACTTGCAGGTATGTTCATATAAGGAAAAGAAAGGAAGTTTTTGCACTTGTCAGGTTATACAATTTAGTTAGCGTATTCTCTGTTTGTGAGTAGCTTTTCACGGAAGTTGTTGATACTGGCACTTGTTCTAGAGCTCAAATTCACAAATTGCTTTACATTCTCTCAGTTATGCTAATTTTTTTGTATCTTCAGTCATTGGTAGCTGAAGTTCAAGGAAGAAGAACGAAAATCTGCATAATGGGTTTTAGAACATCTAGGAGCTAAGGAGTAAACCCTGAAAAGATTTGAATCAGGGTATATTCTCTGGATGTGTCAGTTCATTTCTCTGGCAAAACTAAAGACCTAGACGTGCTTTCTCTCGTGTAAATCAGTTTCTCTAGTTAGAATTATTTTCCACCTTTTCCAAGGTTCCTATCGGTTAGCATGACTAGTGCAGGAATTTAATGTTTATCTTTTGTGGGAGGCTGATGCAGAATGTGATCAGAATTGAGTTTTGGGTTGTTTAGTTGTGCATTGACATGTGCACGTGCCCTTGAAACTGAAGTTGAGCGTGATAAATAATCTTTTGAGCTTGAAATTGAGAATCTTCATATCTTTTTCAGCTGAGTCTGAAGCACATAGAGTAAAGATGATCGATATAGTTTCTACCAATAGAGTGAAACGCTTACCTATCTTCTTACAGATGATACAGTTAGTGTGCATGTTGAATATCAATGTGTTTTTTGCTACAACACATCCACTTTAATTAGCAAATTCCTTTCTCTAATTGAACAATCATGCAATGTCTTCCTAGCTACATCGATGCCTTATAACAAGGAGGACAATTGCAAGCCATTTCCACAACTGAACCGAGAATGCTCAGGAGATGATTGCTAAAATTAAGGCATCAAAGCTATTGAAGTTATTGCATGTCAGAAGAGTGTGAAACCCGCCAACAGAAAACTATGGTTCTTGTATATGAAAGTGATGTCTTAGGAATATTCAGAAATCATGTCACTGTAGAAAGTAGATTTTGAGCATCATACTGTGCTTAGTGTGTTGTAACTTGAAACAATTCTAAAAAAAACCTAAAAAATTTCCTATCTATACTCGTTCTAATGACATTCTCTGTGTAAATATGATGCTGGCATTGGTCATTTGGATTCTGAAAATCACTGTGCTGCTGAGATCTATTCTCCAGAGTACTCCTCCAATTATTATTTAACAAACCACTGAAAAGAAGTTTTTGCAGAAACTTTTGAACATTTCACTTCATTTGGATCGTTGATTATATTTAAACCAGTGCACGCGCATGGGTTTCGTGTCATGTAAGTTAACTTTGCTGGTCTCTGAATATAGTCAGCAAGAGACTAATCATGGTCCAATGTCTGTAATGTCCAACTATCAATGCAGCATATGGTAATTTAGTTCTATAGTGCAATGCCAGATGTGCCTCATTACCTTCATGACATCATAGTCCTTCATGTTCGATGTAACTGCTAATTGTTTCTTCCCTCCCAAACTGTGTAGACATCATTTCTGGGCTCATTTCCTGCCAGAGTTGCACAAGTTAGAGTTGGCTCAAATAGTTCTCTTAGGCGGAGGCCTTCAGTACCTTGTGTAAAGTGCGAGAAGGATGAGTTTGAAGATGTATCCGTCGAGCGTCCTCCATACTATAGTTACCTTGACTCCACATCTGGGCAACTTGAGCCAGCTTCTGGTGCGCGTGCTGCTATCCCTGGAGAGGAGTACTGGCCAGAAGGAACTGCTAGCCGTGTCAGGGCTGCAAGGGCTCCTGAACCAACAGGAAAATCTTTAGGCTCTCCATCTTATGGCAAAAGTCCGGGAAGCAGGAGGAAGAAATACAAAACATCAGTTGCTGCTTCTGAATCTGCTGGAGTCAGTTTGCAATCAAATGATTTACTTGTCCCAGAAGCTGCATCTGGATCATCTCAGACCGATCTTGTACTGTCTGACTCGGAGACACCTGGAACATCTGTTGATGCTATAGAGGAGCATAAAGATAGCTCATCCGAGTATGTTGTTTATCAAACAGAACCTGAGGAAGAAGAGACTGGATATGATTTGGACAAAAAGCTAGGGCGTCCCCACCCTTTTATCGATCCGAAAGTGAAGAAGCCAATAGAGGAGCCACTTACAAGTGAAGAATTATGGTGGAATTGGAGGAAGCCAGATAAGGAACAGTGGTCTAGATGGCAAAGGAGGCGACCTGATGTTGAGACGGTCAGTATTGATATAGGGGAAATGAAGAAAACCAATTGATGTCACTTGATGCTGTAAGAGGTTTCATGGCAAATGTTGTTTCTATTTCAACCATATTATTCATTTGGATAGTAGGAGCTTGCATATATTCTTTTGAGTAATATCACGCGTATAGAGCTGATTTCTGGAATTATAATTTAGTTGCCATAAATTAGACTTACCAATCACAAAAAGAAAGTCACTATGAAACCTGATCTTCTATGAAGCTTAAATTTATGACATTGATATGATGTGATGCCTAGTTTGGGTTCCACTTGCTTTATATTGCACATGATTGATTTGGATCAAGTGCATGGTTTGCACATATCATAGGAAATGCTGTTTTGCAGGTTTTCCTAAAAGCGATGGCAGAGACTGGACAAGTAAAGCTTTACGGGGATCATCCAACATTGACTGAAACATCTTTATATAGAGCTAGACGGCATCTATTCAAGGAAGAAAGGCATGCATGTTTAGAATATCATATGGTTAATTACTTCTGCAATATGTGCTGATAGGGGTGCTCCATCTGGTTGTGTCTTTGTGGACGGTGGCATCTGTAGGTTCTAAGTTTTGTTGCATGAGTGTCCAGGTCCATTTGTATTTTAGGTCAGGAGACTGCATTGCATGAGACTATTTTCCCTTTTAACATACAGCTACTTGATTTTCTTGACGACCAGTCTCTGTATTATTGATGAGAAATCCTTTTCATCTATTCTCAGTTCTCATTCCTAAACGGTGAGAATTCAGTCCATAACAAAAAGCCATTATGCAAACTATTGGAAGTGGCTATAGTTGATAGCTCTTCTTATGCCACTATGGATTGGTGCTAATTCATCATCGACTTATAAGCACTTCTACGTCCTTGAGTTTGTCAGTTTCATATTTCACTAGATTATGAATTAATCATTATCGTGTGAGAGCTGCATTGAATTTTCAGATTTCTGTAAAATTTTAACTCCAGTTCATCTATAAGTGCCTTCTTATATGTGGACCCTAACCCATCCCCATTTCGGGCGGAATTCGTGCTTTTGACCCTTGTGCTTGATTCCTAGGCAAACCACGTGCAAAATTCCTTAGATTGCCTTGTTCATCCTTCTCCTTGCTTCTTACTGGCACTTCACTGATTTTGTGTCTAGAGTCTTAAGAAATGTTCATTACAAATATAGGCTTCAAGCTGAACAGGATAGACTGGAAGAAATAGGTCCGTTAGCGTACTACTCAGAATGGGTATCAGCATGGAAGAGAGACACTTCGCGCGAAGCCGTTCAAAAGCATTTTGAAGAAACTGGTGAAGATGAAAACACTCAACTTATTGAAATGTTTCAGCAGCAGACTGATCGAGAGTATCGTATTATGATGGGTACTGATACACGCATTCGGAGGGATCCTCTTGCAATGCGTATGAAAGAGGATCAAGTCAAACAAAGTAAGTTTATTGAGTTCGTTTTCTTTTCTCTTTTTCGTTCAACTTTTTACCTACCATGTTTATAGTTTTCATTCGATAATGAGGTCCTAGCACTAAAAGGTTATAAGGCGTGCCTCCTATTGTGCTGCTACAGTCATGCGCAACTGTTTATTTCTTTTCCATTGCTCCTGGGGAATCAACATCATCCTGTCCTTGTTCAATACTTCTTGACTGACTAAATCGGTTTATTGCTTTAGGCAAAAGCACATTTTTTAACATTACATCTTGTAAAACACCATTCATCTCATGTCATTCATCTTAGTCATGCCATAGGATGAGACGAGAGTATTGTTCTCTTCATTTCTCTTTTTTTCATGGCTTCATGCTGGTTGTTGAAATCCTATTAACTGTTGCAGTTTGGGGTGGAGATCCAGTATATCCTACCATAAATTATATTCAGGATCCGAATGAAATTATTGATTACAGAGGTCCAGATTTTCACGAACCAACTCCCAATATGTTGGCTCATCTGAAGGAGGTTAGTACAACGTAATAGTTTCATTTTTCTTTCTTGTCCTGGTATGATGTACGAAATAATCATAATGCCCAAAATGGAGATCGAGTATGCTTTTACTAGCAAGTGACTTGTGGATCTTCTGATGAAAGCATCGTTGCCCAGCAATAAGTTGATAATAAGACAGAATTTATTATTCTAACTTGATTCAGAGAACCAAGATCAGCTAGGCTTCTTTAATTGTTGCTTTCCTTCTCATCATTTTATCACTATTATTCCTTCTAATTATGTTTTACATCAATATAAGTTCTCCAGATTCTTCCCATCTTTGTTATGGAAGAATATGTTGGTCTCCACAGAATTACTTTGCAGCTTCTGGCTCACTTGCTTAGTAGGGAAGTAATATCTGTACAAGCGTCCAATAAGCTAAATGATCTGTTAGTTATGAAGTCTGCAAAGATGCAACGCATGCAAATCGATTTGCTGTTACTGCTTTTTGCACATCCTTTAATTCCCTGATATTAGCATTGAAGTCCAATATTAGTTGTAGCATCTTTTGCAAATTGAATTCCAGCCCTTGACTTCCTTATCTTTGATCAGCGAGGCAAAATAATATCAAGGGAGGAGCTTGAGGAAATTCTGGCAAAGGAGAAAACACAGGAAATTGAGGTGATTTACCGTCGATTATGAATTAACTCTTTAAAGTGTCATGACTCATGAGTATTTTTTCCTACCGTTTTGTCCATTGCAAACCTACTTTTTGAAGGTTATATTCATATGCTTCTTTTGCTACTCCTGCTCTCAAGTTTTTTTTTTTTAACTTTGTCCCTCTCAACTCTGCTTAATAAAATGGCTTGAACAACCAGAACCAAGAAGAAAGATTAAGATTCTTGCAAATTCATGTTATAGTGCCAATTTGGTTTTCGAATTGTTTTGGCAGAAGAAAAGTGAGACGCATTGGTTGAGTGAGGGAACGTCTGCTTGAAGACTTGAACTCTCATGCAAATATATGAGGCACTTTGGTTGAGAACTCGTAATTGAGAACCAAAGAGAAGCCCTATCATGAAAAAGGACAAGCCTAAAATCAGTTAGAAGTAGATTTTGTTCCAGATGGAACTAGTCTTGAGTCCTTGGTATTAACAGCTGCCCTGTTTGTTGATGTGTGAGAAATGTTTCTTCTAGGACTGCGTAGACCAACTCCTCTTACCTGTTTTAGGATTGGACTCTTCAAATATATCTTTTTTATTCGGTTAAGATCAACTAATTACAAGTCTTCGAAGGCTTAGTCTTTGCTAATAGAATTACCTGGGAAATAGTGGGATAATTATGAAAAGAGCTAATAATGCAAATTTCTAACCCATGATTTTTGTAATCAATGCAGATAACAGACATGGACGAAGCGATGGCACGAGCTGTTGACATTGGGGAAAATGATGCGAGTCTCTCTCCTTAACACACCTCAACCAGTCATGCACTATTCTAGACTTTCTGATGTGATCCGATTCATTGTTGGGCTCTTTATCATGCAGGAAGGAGAAGACAGTGAGATCGAGGGCGAGGAAGAGCAGGAGAAAATAACACGCAACTGGAGCGTTTTGAAAAGCACCCCCGAGCTCCGCAAGTCGAAGGTAATTGTCACATATGCTCTCTTGCATTATTCCTACAATCAACGACTCTTTGGCAGGTTGAAATCCAGCATCTACTTGTCGCTTCGTGTTCACGATTGTTAGACTTTCCTCTTCCCATAGCAGCATTTGCCTCCGAGAACATTTTGCATCTCAAGTTTTTTGCTCGTGCTCAGAGTTCTTCCACAGTTGGGGTGACGCGCATCTTTTTTTGTTCTGTTTACGCTATGAATTGCAGGACAATAAGCCGAAAAAGGATGGTCGCATGTCGTTGGAAGAGGCTGTAGATGATTCTGAGAATCTTACGGATTTTCTCTTGGATTTTGAAGAAGATGAATGAACCCTCCCGAAAGGAAGAACCCCTTCACCTCACTAGCTATTCGAGTCTGATCGCCACACTCACCCAGCACCCAATCGCCGTCGATCAAGAATTTGATCTCAATGGTGGAAGAATGGAGAGCATTGAGTGCTGCTTTGACTTCTCGCTAGTACATTCGGGGCTGTGCTTGTCGAACTTGTTGCCATGGACCATGATGTCGTGAGAGTCGAAATTACTGAGTGATTAGTGCATTCTTGCGGTTGTCTTGGTGTCCATCACACAGCAGTGAACTTGCAATTCATAATCATCAGTATGTCCTGCCTTTAAAATGGAGTTGATTTAGCACCTTTTTTCAAACATATTGATACAGAAACTCGATGGGGAGGCAGAGACAGCGGGTGCTGACCCTAATTGAATTTTGATAAATACATGACTCGATTAACTAATCATGCACACTTAATATATTACTTAAAAATCTGTTTGTTGTGATTTTTACGAGTTTCACACAAGTTTTGCAGGCCTTGTGCTAGTAGGAAGATAGGGCCGGGCGGCCACCGAATACGGGTCGGGTTGTCAGTCGGGGTGCTCGGTCCTGGCAACCGGACTATCATAGCCGGGCAACCACGAAGTCGAGTAAATTAACCGATCCATTCTGCGGACTCGGCCTTCGACGAGAACATCTCTCCCCCTGTTTTGGTCCTCTTTCAATTCTTTACTTTCTCTCTATTGAAGTTAACTGGGCGCAACAACTAAGAGTAAGGTGCATTGGTTGTTTTGAGGAAACAGAAGGGACGATAAGCGTGTAGAAGGTGCTGTTGAAACTAAAAGCAATTATGCAGAAGCAGAATTTTCTATCAAATAGATATTGAAGGAGTTAAAGAGATAGAAAAGATGCAAAATCGGATTTATTGGCCTTTCATTTGGCCTACTCGACTCTCCAAGTTCTAACGGTCTCAACAAGGCTAGAATCCATTATGTAATCTTTGAGATGTTATAAGGATTAATACTACCAAAAACCTCAAATTAGTACAAATATGACAAATTTACTCCAAACTAATTTTTTGACCATCAAAAACCCTAAACTGGTACACTTGTGATAGATTTACCATAAACCAACTTTTTGACCATAAAAAACCTCAAACTAGTATATTTATAATAAATTTACCCACGTAAAATTGGATTAATAACATGAAAAATCACAAATTTGTAAACCTGTGGCAAATGGAGGGGTAAAACCCCAAACCGGTACATCTACGATAAATTTACCCCAAACTAATTTTTTGACCGCAAAAAATCTCAAATTAATATACCTGTGACGAATCTACTATCCGTTAATTTCCATTAAACTTTACTGTCAAATTGTCGAGTTTGATGACACGCAACAGTTAATGGGTGTACCTTTACAAAAAAAAAGTTAATGGATGTACCAGTTTGGGGTTTTACCCCTCTATTTATCACAAGTTTACAAATTTGTAATTTTTCATGGTATTAATCCAATTTTACGTGGGTAAATTTTTCACAAGTATATTAGTTTGAGGTTTTTGGTGGTCACAAATTGGTTTATGATAAATTTATCACATATGTATCAGTTTGGGGGTTTTTGTGGTTAAGAAATTAGTTCGAGGTAAATCTGTCATATATGTACTAGTTTGAAATTTGTCGTCGTATTAACCCATATTATAATTAGTAAAAAGTGTTGCTTGTACATAAAGTTTCATTAGTTGCTTCTACAAACTGATGCACCTTTCACGATATTATATTACTTTCTTTCCAAATTACAAGTTGTCACGCGAGGTATGGGGGAATTAGATTGAGACAAGTATTCCCACTTTGGAAAAGGTAATGCGAGAGAGAGAGAGAGAGAGAGTTCTTAAACTTCGCCAATTCACAAGCCACTTCGATCTGTTTAAATAGACTTTCAAGCTTCAGAGTATCAGTCGGAAGCTTTCCTAGTCAAAGATCCATTGTTCCGACCACCTTTGACCGTCATAGCTACTTTCTGCACAATCAAAACGGTGTCTTTGGGCATCGAATGCTATTTCTAAAAGTAGAACTATTTACTTCTACAGTATGACGCCTCTTTTGCTTTATCAAATATCGCAAAAACCATTTTCATATACTTCGATTTGCTTTAGGCGGATTTCAATCCTTATAGACGACTGTGAAACGCCAATTCGAGTTCAATTCAAATTCATAAAGATCCGAGTCTTACTGTAGAGGCTCGTATCTAGAACAATTTATCCCGTCTATGGCATGAGTTGCTTCTGCAAAATGGTCCCTCCAGACTTTGCACAAACTTTCACCGAATGGTCCGCTCACCTTCTACAAACAGGTCCATCTAAGCAAATCGATGTCCTCGTATTCCGTGAGCTGCTCGCATTCTATTAAACCATTCAAACGTTGACAAACCTTCGTTCTATAACTTGTTCATCTTCTACAAAAGTCCTTCCCAACTTAGACACATTATCCGTCCATTAGTTTAAATTTGAATAAATGATACAAATGATTCATGAACTTTAATTTGATATGTAATTTGATCTCTGAACTTTAGCCTAATGTACAAAGTGATCTCTAAATTTTCAATTTAATCAATATGATCCCTGAAATTTTGATACACCTTTACTTTAAGGACAATATTGAATGTGTCCCTAAATTGCATGAAAATGTTCAGTGCTGTCCTTAAATTGAATGTTTACCAAAATTTCATGGATCATATTGAACAAATTAAAAGTTTAAGGACCGCATTGAACAAATTTAAAATTCAATGACCATATTGCACATTTAAACAAAGTTTAAGGACCATATGTGTCATTTTCCCTTTAAATATTAAAAGATTCTCTTAAGGCTACATCTAAGAGACTTCCTTTGTTTTGTGGCTTGCAGTTAGGCCCGATCCTCGAACAATTCGAGATATCCCAGAGAGACGCAGAGAATTATGCATCAACGACCGATAGATCATGTCAAAACCATCAAGAGAATGGTATATGTCGAGGATACGTTGTACATGTTAGAAGTAGACACCATTTTAAAGGTTAGGCGATAGTATAGATGAAGAATACACCATCTTTGCCATGAAGGGAGTTGATCATCGCAATAGCAGGGTTTAAAAAAACAAACGAACGAACGAACGAACACGGGTTTCTTTTGTTTTTGGTAACTTATGTCATTTTCTTCGAAGGTGTAAAAACGAAAAACAAAGTTTAAAAAATTTATAAAAACTAGCGTATATTTAACATATGCTTTTCATATATTTGAAAAATTTTAGGTGCTTTGCATGTGTTTAGTATATCGGACCCAAACATATCCTTAAAAGGTTTCATCTTGAGCTTATTCAGATATTGAGATTTCCAAGATGTAAAGCGCATATAGGGCCCATTTGGTTCGACTTTGGAGGAATGCAAATACTTTTGAGTTAAAGGGATATTTCAAAATGTAAGTAGTATTTGATAAGTATTTTTTAAAATCAACTTGGGCTAAAGGATTTTTGCTAATATTTTTTAAAAAAAAAAGGCTTCGGTGGAGCTTAACCACTAACCACCGCTGCCTGGGGTCGCGCGACCTCAGCAACCGCCGCCTGGGGTCGCCGAACCTACCTCTGAGGAAGATGAACAGTTACAATGAATAGTGCAAGTTGCATTCCGAAAATACAACTTCTCAAAGCACCTCCACTCTTACATTGGCCAAAAGTCCTTTGGAGATCATTCCAAATGTAATTGCATCTCCACAAAGTAAGTACAAAAAGTTATCAAACACCATTTGCATTTTGCCAAAAGACTTTAGAGCCCAAATGAACATTCTAAATGCTGAATCAAACGGGGCCATAGGGTATTTCCTTTCTTTAGGAAAGATAATAGGGAATTAAAGACACAACGTGTGCGGACACCGACATGTTAAACTAAGAAATGTAGTTGTAGAGCCTGCCGTCTCGATATATCAAACAAATAGGCCGTGGAGAACCCCGTGAGAGTTTCGACTCCTCAAGTTTAAAAAATTTATAAAAATTACCGTATGATTTAACATATGCTTTTCATATATTTGAAAATTTTTAGGTGTGCTTTGGATGTGTTTGGTGTATAAGTGATTAGAGGGGAAGAGAAAGGATAGGATGAAGGAATAAGAAAAGAAAGCTTTTTGGAGAGATTAGTTTAGCCAATTTTGTGTGATTTTCAATCTCTCCAAACTATATCAACCGCAGGGATTTGAAGTGACTGGTGGAGTTGCTTGACGGCCTACCTACCCTTGTCTTCCTATCATTCATGTCTTTTTCTTGTTGTTATTATCTGAATTCATTTTGTCACTTTCTAATCATCGTAAAAGTGAGATAATTATTCAATCAGTCATAAATTAATTGTATGAATGCCAATTTAGTCCTAAATTACGTTAGCGGTTTTCAACAGTAATTGGCTGCAAGAAGTACACTGAAATTTCGCGCAAAGATTTGGAACCATATTAACAAAATCGAAAATTTTAGAATTAAATCGATATCCGCACAATAATTTTAGGACTGAATTGATAATTTCTCCACTATAAAGTTAAGACCGACAAATTTCAACACAATTCTTTCGCACAAAGCACGCAAGTTACGTAGTTAACTCCGTTTGTTTCGTAGAAAATAAAATATTTAGATAATATTTTCCTAAAAATAATTACTTATAAATAAGAACGAATGAAAAAACTTTGCAGTGTCTACGAAAATATTTAGACATCAATTGTTGTTATAATGAAATATTTATCATTGACTAATTATTTCAGCAATACAAAAGATTATTTTTAGAAAAATATTTTCCAAATCTTTCGTCAAAACAAACAAACCCTTAATGTTGAGCTTGAATGAGTTCTTGTAATAAAGGTAGATAAGGCTACGCATGGCAACCATTCTGTGCCAGAGAACAGATTCTGCTCAAAAATGATTCTTTTTTATTTAATGCCTGAGGATAATTTCTAAATATTTGAAGGCGTTTGATAATTAGTCAAAATTTCTATTCTTAGAATAGAAAAAGAACAGAAATATGTTTGGTAACTATACAAAATTTCTTTTTATTAATAATATTTTAATAATATATTTAAATTTTTTAATATTTCTTTCCTTTTTTTTTTTCCTTTTTTTCTTTTTTGTTTCTTTTTTTTTCTTCCGTTCTTTGGCCATGGTCTGTCGCCAGCGATCAGCCACAAGCCAGGGACATCGTTGTCGACCTCGCTGCCGACCTCGCCGTCATTAGATCTGGGAGAGATCGGCCTCGCCATGGCTGGGCGAGGCCTCGCCATCGTAGCTGCGAGCTGCGCTCGCCCAAGCGGTGAGGGCCACGATGCCCTCACCAACTCCCAAGGGGGCTGCGACGCCCTCACTAGCCCTAGCCTATGGCCGGCGGCGGCGGCTGGAGGTTGGCAACTGACCAGCCAGAGGCAGGCAAAGACAAGTGGCGGCAAGCTGGCGGCAGGCGGCGACAAGCCGAAAAGAAGAAGAACAACAAACCAAGAAAAAAGAAGAAAACCAAGAAGAATCAGAAATGAAAAAATTGTTCCAGAATCGAGAAACTACCTTTTTTTTCTTTTTGATTATGTTCCAAAACTAATTCTGAGAACAATTTTTTGCAAAATTGTGATCGGGCACAAAAAATTTAACAAACGAATTTTTATTCCCAAACTGATTTTGGGAACAAAAAAACAGAAATTTTCACTATTTGACAAGTTGCCAAACGGGCCCTAAATATATCCTATGCAACTTGACTCACGCTTAAACATATCTAATTATACAGGGTTTCGAGTAAAAAAGATGCGTCTCTACACATTCTTACATGGTCGTGTACAATAATCAAACATGATAAACACGTCTTGCAGGAGTAAGTGTTATATATACCCGAATAAACTAAGCTCGCTCCATCTTCCCAACGTGAAACTCACACCAACTTAGGGGTGTGCAAAACAGACTGCCCAAATTGAAAACCGTTTGGACTTGATCGGATTAACAGGTCTGGTCCAGTTCTCAGGAGTGTCAGTTCGGTTTTCAGTTCCTAAAAATGGAACCGGTATCCGAACGGTTTAATTTCTAGTTTCAAGGGGAACCGGACTGATTAGATCGAACCAACTATATATTTTTTTTTGTGATTATGTGTAGTCAATATGAGGAATACAATTCCAATTCTAGAATATATGTATAATCGGCATGGGGAACACAATTGTTGATTGTATTAGCTCGAATTGCACGTTTATTTTTGTAATTATGTGTAGTTAGCATGGGGAATACAATTCTAGTTTCAAAATATATGGTATCAAGTAGTGAAAAAAAAAAAAAGTGATCGGTTCCAGTCTTAGGACCAATCGGTCAAGTTCCCGATTCTTAATTTTGGGAACCTGTTCTTCTGGTTCAGTTCCCGATTTCAATGTGAAATTGGATCAAACCACAAACCGATCACCCCTTACATCGATCTAATGATTGAGATGGACCGCACTCACGTGCATCGCGTACACAAGCAATACTTACTCGTCGGTGCTGTTGGTGGCTGGTGGTGCTTGAGGGCGATTCCATGGACTCCCCGGGAGACACCGTGCCCGGATAATCTTTTCACCGTCGGACCGAAACGTATTAGGTTTCGAACCGCTCGACAAGGCTCGATTTTGAATGGTCGTGAATTGCATAACCTTTGTTCGAGATGACGGGTGAAAATTGACCTTGCCGGAAACCCGTAGACTCTGCCTGCCCCTGAAAACGAAAGACGACAGACAGCTCTCTCTCTCCGAACGGCAGGCAGGAATCGCCATGGCTGAACCTTCGAAGAAGACGAGTCGAAGCTTCCGCTGAAGGGTCGCTCGTCGCGCGCGCGCTCGTGTCGTGTCGTGTCTGAACGAACGCCGGCGCTTTCTCGAGGGGGGGGAGGGGGGGGGTGTTAAATGAGGAGCTCCGGTAGCGACAAGAGTTCCGCTCTCGACAGATTCACTCCTCGTGGAAGTCGGGACGAATCCTGATCGAGGGTTCGCCGATCGAGCTCGATCTCCGTCGTGGGTGACGCCCAAAGTTGCTTCTTTCGGCGGGGCTGCGGTCCTCTCCGGCAGCTGGGTCGCCATTTCCGTCAACGACGTTGAAGAGCGCGAGAGGGAGAAAGGTGGGATAGGGGATCATGTCGTTCTCGTTCTTCAGGCCGTCGAGGCAGAAGACTTCGCAAGAGTTTGTGAAGGCGATCAAGGACAGCCTCATGGCTCTCGATACCAAAACCGTCGTGGAAGTAAAAGCCCTCGAGAAGGTGAGGTTTCGGTCTGCTTTTCTTGCCTTTCTGGTGCTGGTTGTGGATGTCTCCCTTGCCATCTTCTGCAGTTAGCTGCGGTTTTTCCATCTTGCTGTGTTGTAGTGGGACCTGATCGATGGGTTTAGGGATTGGAATTTGGGAATTATCGTCCTGAATCGAGGAATAGTAGTTTTCGCTGCTTCAGAGAAACGTTCGGTGCTAGATTGCCTTTAGTCTGAGTACAGATGGAATATCAATGTGCAATCTGTGGAATTAACCGCAGAGTTCTGGAATGTGAAGAAGGCTACATGATGTATTCATACTGTCCTTTTTTGTTCTTAGTGGATGACGTTTGCTTAAGATTTCTCTTATGAGAGATGGGGAATTAGCAGGAGTCGTTATTTAGTGAAATCCAACTGCAAAAAGAGCTGAATTCAATCAGTGGGTTCTTAACTTGAATTTCATTTTTCTTGAAATGACAGAAGCTCCCAGCCAGTGCACTATCTTCTTCTTTCTATAGAGCCTCTAACATGGCGACTGTTCATAGTATTTGCTGATTCCTACTCATATCCTTGTTTCAGAATTTTGTATCGGCTTAACCAATAAGGTCCTCTATGGGTCACAATTCTCCATGCGTTCTGCTGCTATTACACTTGGGCAAACATTCTTTGGATAAGTAAGTAGCATTCTCTTCTGCAGTATGGCGTAGTGGGCAGACTCTGAGGCTTCTTAACAACTTAGCTTTTGATAACAGATCTAAAAGGGAGTACCACCAGCCAGCCTCCATAGAAGTATCTCGTCTTTCGTGTCGTTTAGCTTGCCACGTTAAACTTTTATACCTTGGACCACTGTTGATTTAAGTTGTTTCGAAGCAAGGGGTGTGCAAATTCCACAGTATACTGCCTGCACATCACCGTATTAATTACGTTTGATCTAAACAAGGAGCTCTTAAAATGTCTAGTTTCAAAATAATCCTAGCAGATTCCTCAGTCCTCATCACAGATCTAAAGCATACTTTGAGAGCTTGACATTGAAATGTTAGAGGCTCGTGTTTGATTTGATGTTTAAGCTTGATATCTTGAGCCAAGCTCTAGTGAAAACTTGAGATCAAGCTTGGACTCAAATTTTCAGTGTACAAACAGAACTAAAACCAATAGTGGTATACATGTACATGTGTTTGTGTGCGTGTGTTTTCTGTTTTTCGTGTTTCTTGCTTTGTAAATACATCTGTGTAAAAAAGAATGCAAGTATTCAATCAGTCTAACTCAAAAGCTGCTCTAAGTCAACTATTTACGAATTGGAGATAAACCTGATTTGATCTTGATGTGTGGACTCCCCTTTCGCTCCTGAATCGACATGACCTGACCTTGGTAAGGACATGAGTTTTGTGTCAAAAAAAGAACTTGGAGTCATCTATCATCCATCATTCTGATGAATTGATGGAGGTGACTGAGGTAGAAGATAAAGAGTAGAAGCTCCAGAACAAAGTGCATGTCACATGCAAAATCAAGGAATACGTGGGCCTTGAATCAGATCTAGAATGATAGGTATTAAAATTTGGGTGAGGGGAAGAAAAACAGAAAGTAATACTAGCACTTACCATTTGCGGGCCCTGCGAAAAAGGGCATCTTTGATAACAAAGGTTGACTCAAAGTCTGATGGAACCATGGGCTAGAGGCTGAATTATTGGGTAATGTGAAAGGCACCATGTGTCCTTTAGTCAATCATGCAGTCTTTTAAGATACAAAATACAGTTATGATTATGAAAAATTAATAGGAGATGAACTGCACTGTTTATTATTTGAAAAGATACAAAAGTGTTGAAATTAAAATACACATAGCTACTAAAAATGTACATGTGTATGGGCGACCATATCCATCTTTTGGACACTTTTTGGGCGAGTCACATTGTCCTAGAGTTTCAGTTTTGGTGATCAGACACCTGGATGTGTCCATATCCGACTCCCACGTTAAAGAATTACTGACATAGAATTTGATATTGGAGACTAACTCAATCAGAACTTATTCATGCTTGAGTAGTCCGCAAGTTGAGTTTGACTTGTTTGCAGCCTAGTTGGGGTCATGCTGTGCTTGGATTTGGAGTTGTGGGGTAGTTAATTTTTTCTATGCATGAAATTGGAGAACATTGTCTTTGGATATTCATGTGTCCGCCTTAAGAATTAGATTTTAAGATCATGGTCTACCCATTTCTCAAAGATCAATCAATCTGGATGTTCACTCTCCATGTTCAACTGCAGGCTTTGGAAGAAGTTGAAAAGAATTTTGCAACTATGAGATGCATGATTGCTGGAGATGGAGAGGTTGAGCCTAATGTCGATCAAATTTCCCAGCTCGCTTCTGAAATATGTAAAGAGGATGTCATTGCCCTTATAATTCACAACTTGCATATCCTAGGATGGGAGGTAGATTATTATGATGATCTGGACTCTTGAATATTAGAGACGATTTAATTGCCTTAATGGAGTAATGACCTAATGTTTGTGCAGGCAAGAAAGGATTTGGTCTATTGTTGGGCCATATTGCTAAAACAAAAGGTTGGCTCCACATATTGTTGTGTGGAATATATTGAGAATCATTTCGAGTTGCTAGACTCTCTTGTTGTAAGGTAAGAATTGTTGAGACATATTTTCTTTTGTAATAACTAATTTTTTGTCAATTTTTCCAGGCTTATAAGTTATACTCTCTCTCTAACAAAATGTAACAAAATCATCAGATTTTTTGTAGGTGGTGATAGCTATTTATTGATTCTATTTACTCGTATTCTGCCTTGACCATTTCATGTTATAATTGTCCTACCTAGTGATATTACTCTGACTGCTTTTGACAGTTAGGAACTTACACCGTGCTGATATTAAATTCGTAGCTGGTTGTTAATGTCTCTCATTTCCGCATGCAGCTAATTGCTACTTTCTTTTGGTTGTAGCTACGATAACAAGGAAATTGCATTGAACTGTGGAAATATGTTGAGGGAATGCATCAAGTTTCCTACACTTGCGAAGTAAGATATTCATGCTAGTTAGGAAATGAGAAGTTTATTGTGAGGCCTTGAGGTCTTTAGTTCAGCAAGTTTACTATTGATTGTTAGCAAATGTTTCTATGTTGTCTTTCATTGATGGTTGCTGAGGGAGTTTCGAAGAGCATAGGCGTGCAGCACATTATGCCCACAGTCACATGCTCAAACATGCAGAATGAGAGTTAACTGGTCCTTTAATTAATAAAGGAGGTTATGGCCATGCAGTTTGTGTTGTGCTGATGCATCTATATCAAATAACTTTTTGCATTTTTCCAAATTCAAAACAGGGGTTGTTTGCACTATCATAATCCTTCCTATGACCGAATGATATGTTGGTATTCTAGAAGCAATGAGTAGATGGATGCTCGTCAGTGCTGGGTGCTTGAGATTTCATGAAGAAGTGTTGAATATTCCATTGCGATCCTCTTCTCTCTGGAGTATCTTGTGAATCTGAAATGTAATTATGCTGGTGGTGAAATGGAGCACTCCTTTACCTATAACCAACTCCAGTTATCCGTGGAGTATCTTTTGATTTCTGTCTATTTGAGATATCTAATTTCCATATAATCAAATGACATATTTTGAATCTAAGGGAACATATTTCTTTTGCGGCAGTTATCTTGGTATATTCTTGTTAATATAATCTTCTTTTTACTAACAAGCGATATGCTTTATTGTGTTGGTTTTTAGGTACATTCTGGAGTCAGCAAGCTTTGAATTGTTCTTTAAATTTGTAGAGTTGCCTAATTTTGATGTTGCATCTGATGCATTTACTACTTTTAAGGTGAGAGCCATGAGTTTTGAGTGCTTGCAATTTCTATTGTGCCCTTACATTTTTTAACGGGCTTGAAGAAAGATATGACAGGATCTGCTCACAAAGCATGGAGAGGTAGTTGCTGAGTATCTGAACATCCACTATGACGAGGTTAGCTGCCTCATAACTAACGTTACATGTTTCATTTTGTTTCTGAACACTTGAAATGTGCACCTGCTTTTAATATGTTATCTCCAAAACAACACTACGCATGGCTGCGTGTGGTGTTCTCTGCTATATTAATCTGATTGTTTTGCATACTGCACCTTATTTTGGCACTCGACGAGTACTTTGTAATGTGTTATCTCAATAAACGCGGTCAACTTAGTAATTTCATTGGTAGTTGGATTTATTCAATTCTGACCTTCATTTTACATGTTGGCACCGCTAATAGGATATTTTGACAATCAGCACTTGTAGTTTAAGTCATGTAACTTTCAAAGCATATTCCTAACAAGCTTTGGTTTTTCCAGTTCTTTAATCTATATGAGAAACTTTTGACTTCAGCTAATTATGTCACCAAAAGGCAATCTGTGAAGGTTAGTTGCAACCTTTGTCTTTTTACCTCATTTTTGCTTTTGAATTATCATGACATAATACGTGTATTTTTTTAACTCAAGCTTCTCTCGGAGTTTCTCTTGGAACCTCCTAATTCCCAAATAATGAAGCGATATATATTAGAAGTTCGTTACTTCAAGGTCATGATGACATTGTTGAAGGTATTGTATGTCTGGCTATGCTTGTCTTGTCTTGCCTTCCTCTTTACACCTAAAATGCGACGTCGGGACATGTTTCCAGGATTCTCTGTTTTTTGAAGGACAAGGTTGTTATCTAGAATAGGTAAATGCATTTATAGATGACAGTCTTGGAAACGTATTGCATCAACACTGGTGTTTACTTTTACTGATTAAATGATGGTCAACTTCTTCTTCCCTGCCTTTAATTATTCCTAGTTTGTAAATATTTCTGTGTATGTAGATTTTGCTTTTGGGAGAATTCTGCTTGAAAGTTGGGTTAGATATGTTGGGCGCATTAGCTGGTTTATTTGGTCAGATATCTCATTGACTAGGTTTGGACGTGGGTAACTTCTGAAATCATCAGGGGTTTAGTTACGGTTATGGATGAGCCCATCAACGCAACAGCGTTGATATACTGGATTTTACTGTATTATATCCATTTCTGAATTAGGGATGTTTTCATTTCAGTCTCCATGCCATGAGGTTTCTGATTAATAGCTGTCTTTTTTCCTTGCTGAACCAGGACTCGAGCAAAAATATTCAGATGACTGCTTTCCACATCTTCAAGGTTTTCCTAGTTCTTTCATTGACCAGAAGTTATCCTGCTTTTGGATACAAATGCTCAGAAGGATAGCCTGTGTCTTGCTAATTGTACTTATCCTATTATATCTGCAGGTCTTTGTCGCGAATCCTAACAAACCACGTGAAATTAAGGTTATCTTGTCAAAAAATCATGAAAAGCTGGTTTCATTGCTTCACGATCTCTCAGGCGGTAAAGGTAATCCTGAGAATTTATCATATATCTTCTCAATGCAGGACTAAATTTGCAGTGAGAAATTTTTAGCTGATTTTTTCATTGCACATCCTTTATTTTTCAGGTGCTGATGATGAGCAATTCGAAGAAGAGAAGGAGATAATCATCAAGGAAATCGAAAGAGTATCTCACCTTCCCACTCTTGGACAATAATTCCTCATTTTGCCAATTTCATTGCGAAAAATGAGAGGGATTTCTTTGGATCCACTGCTCACCCTTAACTACCTAAGGGGAGAAAGAATTAATGATATTAGGCTTAAATCTCAGCGATGAGGATGTATAGGTTTAAGAGTGGTTCTTGTATCCGGCCCCAGCCCTCACCTAGTTTGGCCCCAACAAAAGGTACCGGTGCCAAATTCATTGTAATTACCAAGTTATGTGCACTAAACTCTTAATGGCTTTCTCTTGGCCCTAATTGCGCAAAGGCTTTGTTACTGATGCCATTCTTGTCTGATTTCCGGGTCGATTCACTATATATGTCCAGTTTGGCTGCAAGATGAATAAAGGTTAAATTGTGTATCGACTATGTATGCAGAGACTTTCATCATGGCTGCATCACTGTTGTTATTGTTCATTGTAGATGGATAACGCCTAGTCGGAGTAGAATTCGCTATGCTTGTGGTGGTTCGGCTCTGGAGTCGGCCGATTACCACCAATAGAGTTAGAGATAGTTTGTGTGGTAAATACATGGATATGTGCATGTTTTTGCAATTTCATTCTCGTTCATCATTCGTCATGAACAACGTATCAAGTCCACCTTTCTAACCATTGCAGTGTCCGACTCTATCGTCTTTCTGACGATGTTCCTGCTTTTTCAGATAAGTAATCGTTTCCGAAACATTACTATTTCCTCTTGATGTCCTTTAGATTGGTCATCGATTTTGAATCATTACTCTTTCTCAATCCGAACTCCGAACGTTCGCTCTCTAGCTGATGAACCGGGGGACTGAAGCACCGAGTATGTACTGTGATATCGAATCTCGTATTGGGAAGTTCCCGATCAATCTGTAATGTAACTTTAACAGTGAACTTGGTAATGAACTTATAGTCGATAGGATTCCTTTCAGGTCGATGAAGAATGGATGGCTTAACGAGCCCTTAGCTTTACCTCATAGTGTTTAGAAAGTTATTAGTACCCAACGATAAAATTAACCATTACTTTTGCAAAATTATTTATGCGTATTAAGAAAGATTACCGATACTTAAATCTGCGATTTTTTTGCACGGACATGGAGACGCGGCTCGGACCGAAGAACCTTCGCATCACAGGCGTTTTTTAGGGTTCTTCAGCTCCCGAGGCCTCCTTCGAGAAATGTAAAACTCAAGTAATCGCGTGCACGAGCAACTTTACCAATTTCCATCTTCCAGGACAAGCCCGGAGAACATCACTTGCTTCCATATAATCAATAGGGTTACTAAGATTTTTAAATTACAGACACACCATTTTGTTTGATTAATGAATTTCTTCACAAAAATAAATAAATGTATGGAACATCGTTAGGAAAAAGATAAAAGAACAAGCTACAAATTACTGTTCATAGGGACACTTACGTGGAATTCAAAGCAGCTCGTGAATTTATCATTATTCTTCTGTAAGATTGTTCACGATATCTTTGAAACATACCCAATATGTTGGTGTTACGTTACCGAGTGAAAAGGACACGGTAAATTTCTCTAAAGGTTGCCTTCTGTGTAGCGTAACGAAATTTGTATGCTATGGACCGAATTCTCTCACACCCTTATGAGCTTAAATGCGCAGCTTGTGGCATCGAAGTAAAGAACAAGTGATGCAGAAGGGACGATACAACTGCTTTTTGAGAGCAAGCAACGGAGTATTCATACTAGGAATCCACAAGTAAAAATAAATATCATTTCAGATTATTTCAAAAGGCAGAATTGGCCTCCCACATATAAATTGGTCGAGAGCCTATACCGTTATCCCGACGAGAGTCATAGCAGTGTCGAAACCGGTTGTTGTACCAAAGTAATCCGTATGTCTCGGACCATCGTCGTTCTCCCCCGCCCTATCTTTGCTACACTAACGCGTGAAGAATCGGGTCGCGAGAGCTCTGAAATTCAAAAAGCAAAATTTGATTCTGTACGCTACCACCTTTGCTAAAAATTCATGTAAATTGGCCACTTAAGTCACATCAATCATATGAATTTATGTATCTATCTATATATATTTATATATCTGTGTGCATTCAACAGGTACAAGTGAAGGACCCACGGGCTGTTTTTGTAAGTGGGGACTTCTTGTTGGGGAATGATTGATGGGAGGGAGGGGAGGCGGGGGCGAAGAGGGGAAAAAAGGTTTTGGCGATTTCAAAAGGGGTCAACATCGTCGGGGTACGATGGCCAAACCGAACACGGAAATCAATTAACCCCACCCCCCAAGTCTACTTCAATAAACCCCACACACCCCCCTCTAGTGGCTAGTGGCAGTCTCGTTAATAGGCAACTTGATGGTGATGAAGTGACCCTCGTATTAAAAAGGAGAATTCCCAATGAAAAAAAATTTATAAAAAAACCCTTAAAAATTCAGGTGGAAAGATTTTTTTTGGGCAATAGCTATCCTATGTTCTATCAGGGCTGAGCATGAATTTAGAATAGAATTAGAAACCGAACCAAACCAATCGTAGAGACCGATTTGATTTCAGGTCGTTGCAGTTACTAGTACGGTTCTCAGTTCCGAAAAGAGTGAAAATAGTACCGTGCGATTTGGTTCTCGATTCTTGGATAAAAACCGAACCGGGAGCCGATGAATCATGATTACGTGCTTTGAACTTTTTGTTGCTTATCTTATTTTAGGTATTCAATTTGTATGAATTGTTACTATTGACAAATATAGAGTTTTGTTGTTGCTTCTGCTTTCATTTTGCTTGACTAAAAATAAAACATAAAAAAGGATGAAAAAAATGAAACAAAAAAAGGAAGGTGGTTGGTTTCTGGGTAGACCCTAGAATTGACCCAGCAATTAATAGACAAGATAGGTTTCAAGTTCTGAAGTACGCATGATAGGTTTTAGATTCTAAAAAATAGGGAATCAATTTCTGTAAGACAAAATTTGAGCTGATTCTAGAACAACTAACCCCTACATTCTATTATCGATTCTTCCCTTTCTATCGTTTTCAAAAAGGTTTGATGAAGGTGAATATGTAATTTATTGAGATTAAAATTGTGTTAAGCCTGAGCCTTTACAAAGGCCTTTATAGGTCGGGATCAAAATTTGTCCATGAGTAACAATAGTTCGTGTTTATTGTTAAACGGATATCTTTAAATATTTTATTTTTTGACAATTTAAACTTTTGGAAGGATTTTCTTTTCTAATATGGTATTGATGTGTTAGTACGAGGAGAGTCATTGAACATTATTCACGATTTTCCATGCCACCCCTCAACAAGAATGTGTTCGTGTGTTAAACTTAAACGTGTTTGAGTCATGAACCGGTTTATTAATATAATGTCGGGTTTGAATTGACTCTTTAAAGTAATCCTTGGGTTAACACGACGTAGGTTTAGGAACATTTAAAAGTACTTGCAATATGAAAACATACTTGTAGAACCTTTAGTACATAAGAGTTCGTATAAATATTTCATGTTGTGCAATCCACTTAATTTGCAAGTTATGTTTGGGTTTTAACGTCATGACATAATTAAAAGTACTTTGTCTTGGCAACAAACCTAAATTTGACATGACGTAATTGAGAGAACGAGAAAAGAACAATCCAGAAATGAAATTGAACAAAAACATCGATAAGTCATGTACCAAATGAAATATTCCCTCCGTATTTCGTTAATGATTTGAATAGAATGACCCATTGAATCAATTTTCAAATGTTCAAGGACAATATTAAATAATAATAAAAAAGTTGATCGAGGAAATTGAACAATAAGAAAAATTACAAAGAATATCGATGTCATCATCCCTGAGAATAACATACGGTTTTTTAACAAGTAAGTCGCATTTTAAAACCTAAGTATGCATTTTGTGGCGAGAATTCATTAGTTATCTTAAGAAAATCTCTTTTTACAAAAAAAAAAATCGGATGAAAATAAATAAAGTGTATTTCGTTTATACCAAACAAAATGCATATATCATATTTTTGCTGTGAATGGGAAATTAACCCAAAAGAATTAAAAGAAGATCAAAATAGAAACATTTTTATTGTTGAACTAACAAAAATCACATTGCTTCTCTTGAAAAACCAAGACTTTTTAGTTGGACAGCCTCGATCTTGGCAACCTCCAAATGTCCCAAACAAACCTTTTCTTCCCTTTGTCATAAGTCGGCAACCTAGGCGCACATGTTGAGCGACTTCTTCGCCGAGATGGGTATATAGAAAGCGACCCTTTTAATACTCTCTCTCCCTCTCTCCCTCTTTTGAACAAGAGAAAGAGTTCGGATGGGGTTGCGACGACCTACATCACCCGAGCGGCTAAGATGTTCGGTTCGAGGCGCTAACGACGCGCCAATCGCCCACTGCACGAGCCCGTCATCGAACCCCTCTCGTGCGAGTGGGGAAGCGCGATACCGGTAACTGCACACCGGGATGAATTCGTTGCCAAAGTTCCCCCAGGTGCGAATGGAGAAGTCCAACGCCAGCTGCGATAAATCAACCCCGCCCACCCCTCCCTCGTTTCCCTCTTTCTCTGTGCAATAATGCAAATGACTCTAGAGATAGTAGCCATTCCTCTTTCGACTAGAAGCCAAATCCGTGCCTCACTCAATTAGGGCAATATCTCGGGGAAGAAAATTGTTTAAAAGCGCGAGGAAAAAGAAGAAGAGAAGTTGCCGATGAGCAACGTGGTCTGTCTTCTTTCGCACGAAAATAGTTAAGGACGAGTTAACAAAACGGTTGGAGTCGCTTTGGTCGATGGAATCCACCCAAGAACGTGGTTATCATTTGATGGATTGGAGCAGCAGCCGCATGTGGGATTTATGGACATGGGCACCCGCGTTCATGCAAACCCTCATTTATGTCCTTTTCCCCTTCTTCTTCTTTTCATTTTGTTTTCTTCATTTTCTCTTATTTTATATGCTGGTCATCAGAAAATAATGAAGTCATCAGATTTCAGATTTGCCCTGGAAATGTCATACCCAATATTCATAACACTGTTGGCAGAAGGGAGCAGTCGAGAGACTTTTGCTTCTGGCATGAGATTGATTAGCACTAACCTGCACCCGATTTGGATAATTGTAGTAAAAGATACATGGAAGCCGATATTAATCGTTAGGGACATTTCGGATACAGATAAGTAGATCTGTGCATGTAATGTATGTGTCTCCATCGAATTGCGTGTATATTTAGGTCAAAAGTATTCTTTGTCTAGGTGTAAACATCTGGCGGGCTGACAGGTTTGTGTTCCTTATTTTAAAGTACCGATACCTGCACTTCCGATCCCCCTAATTGAATAGAAAGTTTTTTTTCCCTCTCCCTTTGGAAATATTCCCGAGTTTAAGGTTTTAGAGTTCAGATGAAACAATTTAAAGACTTACTCAAGTCCATACGTGTAACATATATATACATCGAATTGCGTATATATTTAAGTCAAAAGTGTTCTTTGTCTCACTTTTTACATTTTCCATTTGACCCACGTTTAGATATTACTCTGATATTGCAATGCAATGTAGCTTCAAAGAGAAAAAAAGGTAAAATTTGGGCAAAAGGAAAATGTGAACTCCTCACTTTTCACCAAAAGCTACATCTGGTGATCTCCATATGTGTCCTGACGGTGCAATAATCAATTTCATCCTTCTTTTTTTTTTTTTTTGGTAAGGAATTTCATCCTTCTTTTATCATCTTAATTTCTAAATTTTCAATAAAGGTTTGTTTTGATTATTGATTGAAAAGCAAAATGCTCATTCAATGTTTGATTTCTAGAAAAAAAATTCATGTAGCAGTAAAAAACAAACGGAACATAAATCGCACACCTGTGTAATGAATGCACGGAAACTAGTTATATTGAAAACAAATTCGAAAGACGGTTTCATATTCAATCTTTTATGACTATATACCAAAATGTCATAAAAAAAACCCTAAGAAATTGTTAAGAAGATTCTTTATCTGTGGAAACGAATAGATGGATAAAAAAGAATAACTCAAGAGTAACGGAAGTAATTACAATCTGAATTTCTCAATTATTAAATCTGTCACACTTTCTAATTTGAAGTTAAATATTTCCTGTCCTACAATAATTTAAATCCAATTTCTATAGATCAGATCATCAGTCATTGCATCCGTTTTTATTAGTTATTTAAAGTTCTATTATTATTTTTTTGATGGGGCATGCAGGCATGGTTTTGCTGGTATCTGCATAAACAAATATCTTTAGCTTACTAGAAATGACACTAGCTAGTATCTTACACTGTTAATTTTCTAAGATCCCGCTCAAACAAAGGGAAATAAAAATTCCAAGATCCATAGCGTCCAGGAAAACAAGTAACCGTCCCCATCATATCTCCACGTTTTTTTGGCCGCATGTCAATTGGGATTTTCTGGCTCCAACTTGAAAATCTACTGGATCGGATCCATCGGATCCATCGCAGTCGTGCATGTTACGAGTCATGCATCTGGGGCACAAGTGAGACCCATAGGACAGACGGCTGTGATGGGGTCGGCCGAGTGGATTCGGGAACAGGAAAAGAATTTCCTCCCGTTGAATTTACACTTTCCTTAGACCAGTAAATATACTTACGACTTCATTCTTGCGAGAAAGCAAACGTTCATTTTTAACAAATGTCTGAAATGTACATGTGCAAAACATACAGGTACATGGGTATGGACACACACATGCGTAGATATACATGGTACGGTGTTGTGTCCTCGGCTAGGGTTTTTGGGACCCTATCAATGTTGGTCACTACATTACAAAGAAATTGGAGGAGGCCGACATGCATCGGATAAGAATGCCCTAAGGTAAGACGTCCCTTTCTCTTCGATTCGATTGAAATGTCTCAAATCTGTGAATAGCTATTTGCGAGACTCCAACCAAAGCCTATGCGGGCCAATGCAAAAAGGTTAGTCCATGATTCAAGTGATCATACATGTACTTTGTCACCAAGCATCCCATATTGTGAAAGACCACTTATTTTTTTCTTTGTTTTTCTTTTCTTTTTTCCTGAAAGTGTTTGTAATTGATATGGGTATTTTATAAAGAGGTTAGATGGAACATTAACCTTGAGAATGTGTTGGACTATGTTGCCATGGTGAAGGAAGTATAAGATATGGTGAAGCAATTCTTTTTAAGGTCTTAGACTGGTTCGGACCAGTTCTATCTGGGAACTAGCTTAGTTGGTGCGATGCCTAAGTAAACCGAGGCGGGTTCATGAATCAAGCCGAGAATTGGGGTGGATCCACTCAGTTCTAGGATTTTTTAATTGTAGACATCCTCTGTTTACTTGAGAATTGGCCTGGTATCAGGCCGATTCTACCCGTTTCACGAACTGAATTTGAACCGTTGCTTCACCCCCTAAATAAAAAGTATAATTGGTATGGATCATATAGTGCTTTATTTGACTGTGTACAAGAATGAATTAAGTATTAATTGGGTACTCGAAGAAGTGACTTTCGAAAATATGCAACGTAATGATTCGAAGAAATGCGATTATTTAACTTAAATAAATCTAATTCGAGTCATTGCCCTAACTATTCATCCTCGGTTTGGTTTGTACTTGAAAGCGACTGTCGAAAAGTTAGATGTTATCTGATACGGAAATTTCAATGAGTCCAGTATGCATCTTTCACCATCCACCTAAACCTTAAAGGGCCGTTCCAATTGTAAATCCATACTACTCATTAAACAAGCCATTGGACTTAAATCATCACATTTGCACATTTTTTCCCCCGGGAGTCATTGTTAAAAAAAAACCCTCATTCGTTCGTTAGTAATTAATTATGTGTGCAAATAAGGGACACCGTCAATTCAACAGAGATTGATTAGGTACTCAAAAAAACCTTTCGACACCTCGTTAATATCGATTCACCGTTCACTTGTCAACTCAAGTTTTGAATCGGGAGTTCTTTAAACAAAATAGGCTTTCATTTTTTTCCTTCTTCTTGTCCTTAACAAAGTCGCATCCTATACCTCAAAAGAGAAGAGAATGCCAAGCCCCCAACAAATCATACACAGTTCCATTCCTCAGAAGACAGCAACAAAGGTCACACACAAAAAAAAAAAAAAAAATCAGAAATTCCAAATTAATAATTTAAAATATATCTATCCACGACTATAATATTTATTATTCTTTCTCCTGCAACCTTAATTTCGTCGAAAAAAAAAAGGGATAAAAAGAGGAGAGAAAGGCAGCCTATTATGGGGGCATCAAGCATGGGTTTGCAGGCAGAGAGAGAGAGAGAGAAAGAGAGAATATCCAAAAAGCTGGTCAAAATTTATTATCATCTTTATGTTTTTTTTTTAATTATTATTAAACTATTATTCTCAATGATTTTCGGGTCGGCACAGAGATATTATTGAATAATTCGGGGAATTTCAGCGTGGCATTTCCGTAATAAACGCGGGCTTATGGGGGCAAATGGCACTGAAAATGGGGGTGATTTAACGGGGGAAAAAGTGATTGTTATTATTTGTCTTAAAAGGAGCAGCAATAAATGAGCGCAGATATTGATGGTCAATGGTGGTGGTGGGTGGAAGATAAGGTCACACTGCTCACTGACACAAACTTTATATGTAATTTTTAATTTAATTTTTATTTTTTTCAATTACCATATTAAAATTTGGCCCAAAAAATACCATGTAAAGGAGTTAAATAGAAAAAACGAGTTAAATAGAAATTGCTCGTGGGATATGCTATATTGGAATAGTTCGATTTCTAATAATTGTTTGGTTTCGTGAATGAAATCGGTAAATTGGAATTGGGTCTACATTTCTTTTATCGACATTGTTAGGCTAAATCGAGATGGAATGGGAATCGGAATTCGGAATGAGAAGCGCTCGATAAATGTACTTTCGTTAACATAATAGGTGAACTGTCTATTTTCTCTTGTTCTAGTAATAATTCGAAATGATGAAATCCGAGATGTAGAAAAGATGCACATATGGTCCACACGTCAGCAAATATGATATTTTCAAATTACCTACTATGAAAGATTCTCAAGGGGTAATGTCTTATTCAAATTCCATATATTTTTATTGTGATATTATCTCATTTCTGATTATTAAATGGGCATTAGTTTTCACATATTAAAACAACAATTCTTTTACCGGATCATTTAGTGTCTATTTGAAGCTTCGGAGTGGCTTTCATTTCCTTCATTAAACTCGTGACTCACAATTTAACTTCTATTTATCGTAAAACACCTAAATTTTGTCAAATACAACAAAAAAAGGTCAATTCATAGATATCTCTTTTTATATTATACATTTGATCTAACCTGTTTTGCGTTTCATCTAAAGAGAAAGTAAAAAATTAGAAAATTGAATTTTTTTTTTAAGGAAAATGTCAAGGGGTGGCCTTATATGCTTGTTAAGTCTTATCAAATGTGTTTTTTTTTTTTGGCTGCCAAGTCTTATCAAGTGTGTTTTGGAAGAAGAAAAGTTTACTAGTTGAAATAAGCGATTTACCGAAAGGTATATTTACGATAAATTTACTTCAAATTAATTTTTTGATCGCCAAAAATTCTAAAAATCGGTACATTTATGATAAATTTACCTTTCGTTAATTTCCGTTAAATTGGATTAATGCCACAAAAAATCACAAACCGGTGCACCTGGGATAAATGGACGGTAAAACCTTAAATCTGTACACCCATCAACCGTTATGTAACATCTAACTTAATAATTTGACGGTAAAATTTAACGAAAAATAATAAATGATAAATTTATCACGAGAGTATCGATTTAAGGTGTTTTGGGTAAATTTATTAAAAGTATTTCGGTTTGAGATTTTTCGCGATATTAATTAAAAAAAATTTCTTTATCCTAAAATAAATTTATTGGAAAATTTTATGCTTATTTTTAGTCGAATGAACTGCATGGAAGAGAGATAGAGAGAGAGAGAGTGTGTCTGTATGCGTGTGGGGTTCTGTCCGTACAAGTGATGTGTGGGAAAAGTGGTGGACGTTGGCCACAGCTCACCCGATTAGATTTGCGGGCCCCGCCCCGATTCCCCCCTCTAGATCTCTTCGCCTCCCCCCGCCCCCACAAACGACGTCGCGCCCCCACGCGCTCCCCCCGGGGCGCGTGCGCGCGTTGCCGCCGGGCCCCCCCCCGCCGGTCCCTTTCAGCCCCCATTCCGTCGGCAGCACGAGCCCCGCGCACCGTATCTACGTACACGCGCGCGCCGCACCTTAATGACGGTAACCTCGGTTCTACCTCGATGCTTCTCGGGATAATGCCGACGGGCACCGCCCGCCCCCGCTGATAAAGGAATTGGGAGAGCGAGGCCGGGGAGTATTGGGTTCGGGATTCGAATCCCCGCGAGCACCGAGCACATGTGCACATAGAAGGGAAGATCGGAATAACCTGCAATCTCGGTGAATAGGTTACGCTCCGTTTTTTTATAGCCCGATTCTCTCTAAAAAAGAGCAAAAAAAAACCCAAAAAAAAATCGGCCATGGTTCCTTCAAAATTATCGACATCAAGACTAGTTAGGGGTCTTTTGTCGGAACCTGTCTCGTGATGTTGATAATTTTGAAGAAACTACGAGTGATTTTTGGACCGTGGGTGGATATTGGACTAGAGTTAAAGTTGATGATTTTTTCTTAGATAAAAAATCTTGGGGAAATTATCAAAAGGATCTTAAACCTATTGCAATTATGCCAATTTAGTCATAAATATTTTTTTGGCTCAATTGAATCGAATCTTAAACCTTTTACATTTGTGTCAATTCAATCTATCCGGCCAATTTTGACAGGAAATTGCTAACATGGATGCCAACCGTCCTACGTGGCGGAGTTAGCATGGATAATTTTTAATAATGTTTCGATTTTTTAAATTATTTATTGATTTTTTCCTTTACTTTTTTTTTCTTCCCTTCTTCCTCTAGCCGGCGAGATTGCCCTCACTAGTGGCCAATTGCCGAGGTTGACCTCGTCGGCCAAAGGAAGAATGGAAGAACAAACAAGAAAGAGAAAGGAAAGGAAAATTCAATAAAAAAATTGTACATGTTTGTGTCGGCTGCACCATGTAGGACGGTTGGTGTCCATGTCAGCGATTTCTTGCCAAAATTAGCCGGATGAAGTGAATTGGTACAAATGCAAAAAGTTTATGATTCAATTGGTAAAAAAAAATGAGTTTATGATTAAATTGATACAATTGTAATAGGTTGAAGATTTTTTTGGTAATTCTCCCAAAAAAAGTTTGAAGCAGAATTGAAATTTGACCTAAAGTTAAATTTTTTTTTTAGGAAATTAGACCGTTTTTAACAGGTGACCTCCGCTTCCTACGCCAGAATCTCTCAATGACGATGCCTCCCAACCAACTACGCAGGCCTTGAGGTTTGTTTAATAAGTAATTATAGCATGCCCTTTTTGATGTAAAGAAAAAAGTTTTCCATATGATCGGGTCTAATCAACTTTGGATTTGATGTTTAGTGAGAGAATGGATAGTTGATATTCTCTAATCTACTTTGGATTTGATGTTTAATGAGAAAGCATTCACAGTTATACATACGAATTGATTTGACTATGCTATGCGAATCATACTATGGGGTAAAGAAAACAAATAACAAATAAAACTACAAGCATATATTTACTCAAAAGTGTAGGGACAAACATTGACTTTATTGCGTGCAATGCAATTTATAATATAGCTGAGATTAGGCTAGATTTCAATGAGATTATACATTATGTAATAGATTGGTCCAACTTTTGAAAAGAAAAAGGAAAAAGGAAAACTACATCTAAGGGAGAACCAACATAGAAAGGCATCCAAAAAGAGAAGAAATATATTATGCACTCTTAAATTAGACTGCAATTAAAAAAATTTAGTTGGGACAAAGTGTATGATGAAATGTGTGAGTGAGCAAGGTACCCGACTTTACTAGTCTAATTTATATGGGGCATGACTTTCGCTAAACATGAAACTACCAAATTATAGAAGGAGAGCTGTGGCAGTTAGAATTCAAAATCTTTGAGGATATCTAGGATACGAAAATAGTTTTCACCTCGAAAAGGGGGAAGGCAAGGAAGTCGTCGAAATGTCGAAGAGGAGATTATTCGCTCTTGAACTATATGTTATGCAGGTCGTGAGCTCAATCTAGCAATATTGGACAACTATTTTGATGAACTGTCATTTAGTTTGTCACGTCAGCTCTAAAAGAATAAGCTGTGTTGGAGAATCACGCGCTAACACAGGCGTCTTTCTAATGGATTTGACAATCGGACGAGGTATGTGGCAAGAACCGGTGATGAACTTTCAATTCGTTGAAAGGTACACTCGAGTCTAGATCCTCTTTTCTCATACCACTAATCCAATATCTAACAGAGACAATGTTAACGAATCGACGCAAATATAGAGACATAAGATGATTAGGGTGGAGCCCATTTTTTAATGATGTTTTTGTGTGTGTGTGTAGTAAGAACCAAGAAAGCAAAAACAACAATTGGACAAAGAAAAGGGTGAGAGCGGTACCATCGATGGGCATTAATTAGAACAAGAATGGGTCATTAGCGACCCCTTTTCCTTCTTAATCAAACCCCATCCGAGCAGAGAGAGAGAGAGTGAAATGATGAGAGACACGTACATAAATAGGAAGACATTTGACCTAATGTTTCGAATTTCTTGTGCTCCTTTTGGCAGGCTCTCTAGGAGGGAGCAAAACAAGCCAACAAACCAGCGACCTTCGATGTTTCATTGACCATGTTTTGGGTGACACAAAGAGAGACACAGAGAGAGAGAGAGAGAGAGAGAGAGAGAGAGAGAGAGGGTCTGATCCAACACAACCACAAGAAACCATCAACACCAAGTTCTGCTCTAAAAGTGCTGTTTCCTCACCAGCCACTACAATCATTCCTATATCATCTTGTAGGTTATCTGCCAAAAAGGTCATATAACAGTCACCATTTGACCCTGTTATGCTGCGTTTTGCTCCTCCACTACCCATAGATTATCACATTTTCTTGTTCAGATCAATCTTTTCTTCTCTTTCCTCTAGAGCCCTACTCCCTAAACTATATGTTTTTTAAGTGGTGAAGGTTTTTCTCTTCTTCTTTTTTGGTGGGCTACCAAGAGGGTCAAGATTTAGAAAAGGGCAGCGTTAGACACTGACAAGATACTCTTACTAAACTAATGGCAAATTGTTTACCGGGGAACCTGGGAGAGATATAACGTGGTGCTGGGTCTTTTTGAATTGGAAGTAGCCAATTTTATTCCCCCCACCAAGAAGAAGAACGGAAACTATCACTAATCACCAATCATGACTCTAGCATAAAAGGACAATCTTAAGATCAAAAGCTATCATAGTCAAAGATCCTCTAAATTTTAGAAATTTTTTCTCCAATTGGTTGGTTTGTGGTGATCTGAAGCAGATTTGTACTATTATTATTTTTTAAACTGCTCTATTCTTACTCTACTTTCTTTCTCGTACTTTTAACTTACTTCTTAACAGAGCATAAAATTCAATCTTCACACCTAAAATTAAACATCGTCACTCCATCCAATTTCTTTATCATTGGGCCGCGTGCCCAATGCAAATATCTATTACTTGAACGTGATACTTGTTTTCGACCAAAAAAAAAAAAAGAACAGGATAGTTGCTGCCTTATGGCCAATGGGGAAAAAAGAATTGTTGCCTTATGGAGAAGTGAGATTTAGCTACCTATTTGGATTTGGATGACTTTTATTTCTAACTTTTTGTTAGGAAGCGTTTGTTTTTAATTGAAAAAAAGAGAGTTATAATTTTTTTTTTACTTTTTCGTCAAAATATAAAATATCATTTAGATTTCAAAAAGTTACAAAAGAATTATATAAGAATTTATTTACATGTCAATATCTGTATATTGTTAAAAGGTTTTGAGTGTTTCAAGTTAAATAAAAAAAATTAGAATGTAAAGGTGGTGCGATTTCAAAAAAGCAAAACTTAGAAAAAGTAAATAAAATCCAACTACACTTCCGGTGTCTAAATATGACTTTATCTAACATTGAGTATCTCAAAAAATTTATTATATATAACTATTAGTATCTTTTAAGTCATTTAAAGTCATGAAAAAAAATTTGGTAATATTTCCAAATTTAAAGCAAGGAAAAATAATACTGAAAACCATTCTCTACTTCCAACCGGGTTCCATTTTTTTTTATCCCCTATGTCTAAATCCTCCACTTTTGCATCTTAGAAAAAAATACATTGGTAGAAAGATCCCATTGCTCTCCCTACGGAAAATCTCCAAATCCGCCTTAATCCCCATATGACCAACCACAAATCTTAGTCCTTAACTCTCCAAATCCTATTTTCTTTACAATCCTACAAATAAAAACCCTAACCTGTCTCCCTCAACCGCCACTCGGTTGGCCAGTGCCCCACCACCTCCAATCGCTTTGGCATCACTACCCGCGACCCTCTTGCTTCAAGAAAATTACTAAAAAAGTTTTAAATCTATTGTACTTGTACCAATTCAAATCTCCTATTACCCTACCCCAACACCTCGTACTGCTTTGGCATCACTTTCGACAACCCCTTTTCCTCTCTGTTTAGGTCGAGCCCCCTCTCTCGAACAAGCACCATGACCTGTTCGTGCTCGTTGTCAACCACAAATCGAGGTTGCCAATGCCGTTGAGTTATTAGTGTGAGGTCATCATGTGATATTGACAATCAAGGTCGAGATCATTGACACCATGACAACCTCGATCTAAAGTGGTTGCCAATCACATTAGCCTTGACGTGAGGTTGTCATGGTTGTCCTAGAGGGAGGGATAGAGGGAGAGGCTCCGACGATGATGGCTTCCTCTTGTGGCGGCAGTGGGAGATTGTGGCAACGGTTGAGTAAGGGTTCACATGTTAGATGTAATTTTGAATCTAATAGCAAATATTTAGAGTGTTAAAGATAATGCAAAGTGATTATGGTATAAAGGATGATGATTCTTTGAAGTTTCTCTTTAAATAATCTTATCTTTCTTTATATAGAGAATGGGGAAGTGAGAGTAAGGGTTCACATGTTAGATGTAATTTTGAATCTAATAGCAAATATTTAGAGTGTTAAAGATAATGCAAAGTGATTATGGTATAAAGGATGATGATTCTTTGAAGTTTCTCTTTAAATAATCTTATCTTTCTTTATATAGAGAACGGGGAAGTGAGAACCATCGCTAAAGAGGTGCTATGTGGTGGAATTGTTTAAGGTGCAATAACATACCATATATTGTTGTGTCATTCAATGATTGAGATTATTCAGTTAATTGTCTAGCACCACCAAGCGACATCATGACCAGCACCTTTATGTAGGTTGGGTTTCAAACCTGCACTTCGTTTTTTTTCAAACATCTCAATAAGTAGGGGCTTTCAAGCTTGACCAACAAGCGAGAAAGTTTACTTTGAGAAAGATGGGGGGCTGCGCTAGTTGCAATCAAAGGTTAGCGCTAGCGAGCAAGAAGAGGGTCCCGACTATAAGTAGTGTGTAAGTAACCTGATAGGTTAGGGCGTTTTTAGTTTGATCGGAATCAACCGGCCATTGATGGTGTACTTCATGATATTGTATCTATGATGACACGTATGGAAGAGGACCATTTTCTTAAATCCAGGGCGAAGAGGGCCCGGCTCGACTAAACATAATTTCGACGGCCTTCCTGCATCTTATAGTTAAGCATATCTTACTGACTTCTAATATCGACAAGATATTCCAAGGGTATCTATATAAATATATGTATATTTTATACGCGAGAGAGAGAGAGAGAGAGAGAGGAGCGTGAAATAAAAGAACAATTTGGAGATCTTGCAAAGTGATCACCTAGATTTGTAGGCCCCAGAAATAAATTTAGGTGGATGGGCGAAGTGGATGACCACAGTCGAATTATTCTCTGATGGGCAATACTGGGCAGAAATTAGGGTTTAGCTTCATCTTTACTTTTAATATTATTTCTTTTTGAAATAGAAATTCCTTTGGTTTAGGATTTGAGAGATGATACTTAATCAAAGGTGTTTTCTTTCAATGTGGCCGAAAAGATTATATTGAAATTTTCTATAAAAATTTATGATTACATTAACAAAATTAAAAAATTTAAAATTAAATTAATATTCATACAATAAATTAACAACTGATTTGACAGTTTCCTCTATTACGAATTTCAACTCAATTCTTAAGTTGCCACCATCTGTCCTCATCATTGTCTGATTTTGTTGATTTTTATCTTCTTGGACAGAATCCTGAACGCGCGAGCCACAAGGTACCATAGATATTTTTCTAATGGAAGATGGATATGCATAGTGTGGGCCAAAGAAGGAATCCCACATTGAATAATTAAAGTTCAAAAGGAGTTGCATAAGTCAAGAAATTTAACTTTTGATAAAATTTAAAATCTACATAAAAATATTGATGAGTTCAGACTTCAACTCTTCGAATGATTTCACACTACAAGATATCAATACGTTTACACGCTCCTACCTATTACTTTTGTCCTTTCTCGTCAAAATAAGAAATAATTGTGACTGAAACTTCGAATCGCTTCAAATCATGACTTAAATATAAAATAGTCATATAAGTTTGAAGATTTTTCATGTTATTAAATAAAGTCAAATCTAAAGAAATAAACTTAGAATACATAAGTCAAAATTAAAATTAAAAGAGCATGAACATGAAATGATGGGTTGTGTGCGACCGAAATTCAGTTAACTAAGGTATTCATTCGTATTGGGCCACCATATACACATTTTGGCCCCGTTTGGTTCAGCATTTGCAATACTTATTTGGGCTCTAAAGTCTCTTGGCTAAATGTAAATGGCGTTTGGCAAATTTTTTTATTCACTTTGAGGAGATGCAATTGCATTTCCAATGCTCCCTAAGGGATCTTTGGCCAATGTTCCTTCGGATGTACTTTGGGAAATTGCATTTTCGGAATGCAACTTGCACTGTTCATGAACAGTAGACCGAGGCCCGACATTCGCCGCCTGAGAGCTAGCCCGACCCCGGTGACCACCGCCTGGGGGTCGCGCGACCCCGGCGACCGCCGCCTGGGGTCACCGGACCTCGGGCGTCGCGCGACCTAGGCCAAGCATTGCCTCGGTCGTGCGACCCAGGCGACGCCCGAGGTCCGACGACCCCTGGCGGCGGTCGCCGGGGTCGCGCGACCCCAGGCGGCGTCGCCCAAGGGTCGCGCGACCCCAGCGACCACCGCCCGGGGTTGCCGGACCTCGGGCGTTGCCGGCGTAGCCCAACCCAAGCCAAGCGTTGCCTGGGTCACGCGACCTAGGCGACGCCCGAGGTCCGGCGACCCCGGGTAGCAGTCGCCGGGGTCGCGCGACCCTCGAGATACCGCTGCCTAGGGGTCACGCGACCCCGACGACAGCCGCCCGGGGTCGCCGAACCTCAGGCGTCACCTGGGTCATGCGACGCCCGAGGTTCGACGACCCGGGGCGGCGGTCGCTGGGGTCGCGCGACCCCCAGGCGGTTGGCCGGCGACCAAATCTGGCCGGCGGCCATGGCTGTCGTTTTGAGCTTTTTTTTTTTTTAATTAGCAAAAATCATTTAGCCCAAGTTGATTTTAAAAAATACTTACCAAACACTACTTACATTTTCAAAAACCCCTTTAGTCCAAAGGTATTTGCATTTTCCCAAATGCATTCCCCCAAAGCCGAACCAAACGGGCCCTTTATATAATAAGTCAGTACATTTTACGCAGGTCAAGCCCCTAAAAGGAGTATTGAGGTATAACCGTTCAAGGTAATGATTATTAATTTGGCGCCATAATTGTCAAAAAAGTCCTAAACCTATTATACGACAATCAATTCAGTTATAAACCTTTTAATTGTGCAAATTTAGTCATAAATCTTTTGACGATTTTCCAAGTTAGTCATAAACTTTCGTTTGTGTCAATTTAGTCATAATCCTTTCGAAGATTTGCCTATTTAGTCCTAAATTAGCATAAAATTAAAGTTTATGACTAAATATTAAAAGATTTATGATTGAATTAACTTCCATACAATAGGTTTAGAACTTTTCTGACAATTTTCCCTTAATTTAAGTGCGAGTCTTACTTATGAATAAGTCAAGAGGGTAGCTGCCATCCAATATGAGGTTTGGGGTGTCATTAACTCACTCATTTAGCATTGATGTCCTCCTTATTGTCAACTAATATCGCCTGATAATATTTTGATATGATGTGATGTATGGTTTGGTTCATTTCTATTCCTTCGTCATTCTAAATGTTTGCCAAGAGATGCATCTTATCTGAACTCTCTCGCCCTGATGATCACTTCCTGCTCTTCATTGATTGGCCGAGAGCTCAAATCCGATCACAAACCACGCTCTACTGTGGCAATCTTGACTCTGATAGCCTTTTCCGGAAAGATTTGATTCGTTGAATGCGAATCAAGCCCTTAAAAGGAGCACTGAGACATATTCACGCAAGAAATTGACGATTCGAAGGTAAATCTTACGAACGCACAAATGAAAAATCTCTCTCTCGTTTCGATTGGGTCGAGGTATCACTGTTCGGACATTGTATTGGATGTGAACACAGGAGATCTCCGCGTCTCCCTTTTGCTCTTGGGTGAGGCACCTCAGCGAGATTTGTCACTTTGCAGTATTTTCAACACTGTCTGCGAAAGCAACGTTGGGAGGTGGCTCCACCAAAGAAAAATCTAATGCCGCCGACTCGATTCACTTCTGAGCCTTTGATACCCAACTCCACATTGCTTTCTTTGGTAAAATCCGCACACATGATTAAGAAAAATAAATAAAATAAATACGGCATCAACATTTCCCAAAAATTAAATTAATTCAATGCAAATACTACGACCTCCAAATTTGAAACCCCTACTATTTATTTACGTCAAAAATCAAATGAGTGAGCCAGAGAATTCTAACATGTATGAGAATGATAAGTACGCGCGATATCTTGGAGTGTGATCATCGCAAATTACTTAGTACGCATAGTACTCTTTCTTCCCATCGTTATTGAAGAGTTATAAACTTCCAATTTGCCGCCTGACGTGACAACGATTCAGACAACTTCTCTTATTAAGGAAAAAATGTTGGCATGAGTTCTCGACTAAGATTAATTGGAGAAACTGTAGGGCTAATTGGCTGTTAAATTTTTTTATAAATAATGTCTTTATTTTGAGGATCAATCAGATTCTTAGCCTAAGATAGTGCATAGCCTAGAAAAGCTATAGTAATTTTTCGTTTGTACAACTATATATATTTTTATATTCATTCATAAAAGATTAATAGAAGAGAGAAAAACATCTCTGTTCATCATGGTATCAGAGTAGAGATCCTAGGATTTTCTGCTATGATCAGAGCTTGATCCAAAAGTTAGAAAAGAGAGGAACCATACTTGATTAGAAACTATGACAGAACCAATTGATCTAGTGGCACACCAACAACACGGTGAGAGGCATTCTACAAGTGTGATTCTTGACGACTTAATGACCCGAACAACATAGGTCTTGAACTCAAACCCAGGCATTAAACAACCATTCTTTCGCTGCACAGATTGGCACCAATTATGTCCTATGGTCCCAAGTTGGACAGCACCAACTATGCCCTATTGTCTCAGGTTGTTGAGATGTGTATCTCTGGCAAAGAAAAATTGGGATATATCAACGAGACTTTCCATAACCTCTACCGACATATCCAACCTTCAGGAAAATGGAGAACTGAAAATGCAATTGTGAAGGGATGGTTGATTAATTCCATGGATCCGGCCCTGACAAGAAATTTTATTTGTTTTTCAACTGCAAAAATGATATGGGATCTGATTGCTACAGCTTTTTTTTTTTATGGAACCGACACATCTCAAGCGTATGATTTGAAAAGACATGTGACTAGAATGAACAAGCCGAAGGGCCCATTGAAACATATTATAATGGTCTTTAAGGCTTGCAAAGAGAAATTGACTTTTGTCGCCTAACCCGATGGAGTGTCCCATTGATATACAGAGGTATAACTCAATTCTACAGGAAGATAGGGTCTACATGTTTTTGATGGGTTGGATGATTGTCTAGATGAGATACGGGCTGATGTGATTCAGATTCGACCATTCCCTACGATTGAACAAGTCTATGCTCATGTCCGAAGGGAGGATCTTCAACAAGCAATTATGAAGTCCGGCATAAAACCTACACATGCCGCTGCCATGGGAGTCAAGACAGAACCTCAGCGACCATATGCGGCCTAGATGTCCAAAACCGGTTCTTACTCTTTGGGAGGTGGAAAGATGAATACAACCTCAAAGGCCAAGGCAAAATCGGATGGAGGCTATACACATTGTGGGAACATGAAGCATACTCGTGAAACTTGCTTTAAGTTACAAAGTACACAAAAATAACGTGATTTTGATGCTAATAGCGGGTTGGATGAGCTTCTTTGGTAAATGCAGAGCCTCACTTATCTTTGATTCCACAAGTGGAACCTTCAAGTGATTCAACTATTCTCAATAATTAAGGTAATCATGGTTATGAATTAGTTAGTTCTCATCAAGATAGTTACAGTGGCTCGGGGGGCAACTGATGACATGACTTTTGGTTCTAATGAATATGTCAAGATTACCCAACCAAGATGAAGTAGTGTCACCATTGCTAATGGGGTCATATACTTAGTTACAAGAGCTGGGACTATTGCTCTCTCACCGTTTTCTCATTATCTAATATTTTGCTGGTTCATCCCTCTCGAATAAATTGATGTCTGTAGGCCAAGCCACTGAAGAGCTCAATTGTGTTGCTCTAATTTATCCTACCTTTTGTCTTTTTCAGGATATTCTCACGAAGAATATCATTAGGCGTGGTATAAAGAGGGGGGCTGTACTACATGGATAATTTTAGTCCTGGTAAAACAAATAACATGCAACACTCAACTGTTATCAAGGAGAGATAGGTTTGGCTATGGCATTGTCCTTCGGAATATCCGTCATTTAGTTATATGAAGTGCCTATTTTTTAGATTTATTTTCCAATTGGTAGGATTCAACTTCTAAATGTGAAACTTGCAATTTTATTAAAAGTAATCGTGTACCTTTCCCGATAAGCTTGCATAAAAGTGATTTTTCCTTTGCCTTAATTAATTTTTGATGTTTAGGGACCTTCTCTATTTACTACTGTTTTTGCAATTTGTTGGTTTGTGAAATTTGTCGATGATTGTACCCGAATAATTTGATTATACTTGCTCAAACACAAAGATGATGTGTTGGGTGTGTTTCGAACTTTTCATGCTATGATTTAGACACAATTTTGAGCTAAAGCTCAAATTCTGCATACTGACGATGGTGGAGAGTATGTTAATCGGGAATTTCAAAATTACTTTTAGAATCATGGTCTTCTTCATGAAACCTCTAGTATTAATCACCACAATAGAATGGAGCTGCCGAACGAAAAACAAACATATCTTAGAAATTGCTCTTGCATTATTGATTGGCGCACACCTGCCAAACATATACTAGGATAATGTTGTGGTCATAGCAACTTATTTATTGAACCGTATGACTTCAATGGTGTTAAATTTCAAGACTCCATTACAAGTTCTTTCCAACCATGTTTCTCTGCAATATGTTTTGTTGATTCCTCCTTCAGTTGTCGATTGTGTTGTTTTTGTCCATCTCTGTAAAAATCAACGTACTAAGCTTGACCCTTGTGCAATTCGTTATGTTTTATTGGGGTGTGGCAAAAATGGGGATAACGATGTTACAATCTTGCTACCAAGCGTACCTATGTCATAATGGATGTGACCTTCGTGGAGTTCGAAAGTTTTTTTCTCAGTACCAGCATCAAATTCTTCCTTTTAGGGGGCGATATTAGTTGAAAGGTAAAATTGGTGGGATTGTGTTGTATCTGAAGACACTTTAATACAAACCAAAACTAGACAACCTGGCAGCCCAATGAGTTAAAAAAAAAATTGAAGCAATGGTTAGCAAGGAGAATAGAAATGATATTGGTTATGGTTTTTGGGGTATGGCACACAAGAAAGGGACATTGATGGTACAATCCTGCTACCAAGTGTACCTATGTCATCATGGATGTGATCGTCGGGGAGTTCGAATGTTACCAGCATCCAATTCTTCCTTTCAGGAGGAGACACTAGTTGAAAGGAAAGATTGGTGGGATTGTGTTGTATTTGAAGGTACTCTAATACAAACTGGAACTGGACAACTTGGCAACCTAATGAGTTGGGGTAATCGATTCCTGATCCGGTCTAGTTCCCAAATTAGTCACTTTTTTTCCCAATACTTGATGCCATCTCTTCGTGTTCTCCACTACTTTTGTAGAAAAAAAATTTGAGTAAAATGACCTTAATTATGTGCTCATATATCTTTTACGATAAACAAAAATTAAAAAGCAAATTTATAAATTGAAGATTGAAAACAATAAACTAAGCCCACTAATTATCGAGAGATAAGGATTCTTTTACAATCATGAATGATCAAACATCAGTGATGATCTTCAAATTGAAAAGATGAACCATAAAACATACTTTAATTAGGATTTAGTTCAAACTTTACTAATTTTTTTGAAGAAATAAAAAAAAAGAATATATAGTCAATTCGATCCAGTCGATTTGGTTCCCTTTGGAACCGGGACCGAACCGAGACTCCAAGAAACCGAACCAAATTGGCCTGTCCAATCCAGTCTGAGAGATTTTCAGTTTGGGTAGTCCATTTTGCACACCCTTACTAGTGAGTGAAAAAAATGAAGCAGTGATTAGTAAGGAGAATAGAACTAATATTGAGGAATTAGCAATGATACTACACAGATTGTCGAATCCCTCACTTTTTAGTACCCAATGATCCATCTCCTTATAATATTCCTAAGGTAAGCCCTCTTACTACACATTCTTCTCTTGATGACTCGGATATCTCCGTCAGTTTTCCCTTTCAGGCATATCATGAAAAATCCCCGAGTGGTAAGGAGATCAAAATATCTTATTGCAAAACATGTATCAACTTGGATATTATTAGAACCTCTTAAGGCATTTGTACACAATGTGTCTTCAATCCACGTTTTCAATGGAATACAAGAAGCCTTAACGGATCCGAAGTGGATTTAATCGATCAAAGAATAAATGGAGGCACTACAGAAATATAAAACATGGAATCTTGTTGTACTGCCAGAAGGGAAAAAGACAATTGCGTGCAAATGGGTTTTCTCCATTAAACATAAGATGGATAGATCTATCTAAATATACAAGGTGAGACTTGTGGCAAAGAGACATACACAAATACGGCATAGACTATGAAGAGACTTTCTCACTGGTGGCGAAATTGAACACTATTGGGGTCTTGTCATCTCTTCCGAATACTTAGACTTGCCATTGCACTAGTTTGATGTAAAGAACACCTTTTTTCACAATGACTTTAAGGAAGAGATTTATATGAATATTCTACTAGGGTACACCGTTTCCTAAAAATTGGGGGTTGTGTTTAAGTTGCAATGTTCATTGTATGGTCTAGAACAATCACTCCGTGCATGGTTTGGACAATTTAACTTGGCTATGAAGAAGTATGGTTTCTACAAGAGTAACTCAAATCATACTCTATTCTTGAAATGACAATAGGGATAGGTAACGGCTTTAATAATCTATGTGGATGACATGATTATCATATGGGATGACCAAGAGATCTCTAGACTCCAAAAGAGATCGGCAACCGAGTTTGAAATGAAGAAATCTTGGGGGTCTCAAGTATTTCTTAGGGATTGAAGTAGGCCAGATAATAATCTTGTGCTAAATTTATTGTTTGAAGTGGGATTGCTAGACTGTAAGCTAGCTGGTACTTCGATTGTTCAAAATCACAAGCTTGAAGAGTATCCAGATTAGGCACCAACTAATAGGGAGATATTAATGGGTAAGTTAATCTATTTATCCCATATTTTTCCAAATATTGCTTATTTCGTAAGCATGGTTAGTTAGTTTATGCATTCACTTTGTGAATATCATATGGATGCGGTAGTTAGAATTCTTCGTTGTTTGATGTCTGCTCCAAGGAAAGGACTTTTGTTCTCCAAGAATAATCATCTTAATATTGAGATTATACAGACACAGACAGACTACGCAGGGAGTGTTTCTTACAGGAAGTCTACATCAAGCTACTACGAGGCAATCTTATCACGTGGAGGAGCAAGAAGCAGAATGTAACGGCGTTATCTAGTGCTAATGCCGAGCTTAAAGAAATGGCCATAGGACTTTATGAACTTCTTGTGCTCTCAATCCAATATGAGCTTATTTTGTGACAATAAGGCGGTCATCGATATTTCTCATAATCCAGTCCGGCATAACCATACTAAACACATCAAGGTAGATAAACATTTCATCAAACAAAACCTTGATGCCCAAATAATTTGATTCCCATTTGTTAAATCCAAAGACCAATTGGCAGATATACTCACAAAGGCCGTCTATAGCAAGATCTTCTACAACTCACTTCACAAGTTAGGCATCAATGATATCTATGTAGCAACTTGAGGGGGATGTTGGCGTGAGTTGTCACTAATTGGAGAAATTGTAGGGCTGATTAGTTGCTCTATTTATATTGTATAATGTCCTTATTTGGGAGGATAAACCAGATTCTTAGCTGAAGATAGTGCATAGTCTAAAATAGCTTTAATAGTTTTTTCTTTGTAAAACTATATATAGTTTTGTATTCATCTCAAAAAGATTAACAGAAGAGAGAAAAACATCTTTGTTCATAAAAAAACAAGACATTAGAGTTTATTAGGAAATATACTTGATCTACAATTAATTGAGTTTTCGACAATGAACCTCTTGAAATGTTTTTTAAGAGATTGACTAAGTAATGGAGAACTTTGAGGCAACGTCCACCACTTAAGCGATGTAATTGGACGTGGCTATTTGTGTCCAATGGAGAGATTAACTGAGCCGAAAGTGAGATACTTACGTTATTTGAAAAAGAAAAGCCGCTTGAAATGATTTTTTTTTTTCGGTTAAGCTCTTCAATTGTTGATATGCATGCAACCAAAGGATTATTGTTATAAAGTCTAACTCAAAAGTTTAAATTAATATATGCATGAAGACCATATATATATATATATAAAGAGTACATAAACTCCATTGTCAAAGGGTGTGGGATAAAAATTTCAACACCCCATCTCATGTACAAACCAAATTAGAAGTGACTAATAGGGTGGACACAATCACTAAAGCAGAATAGGTTTGGATATCATGTTAAAAGGTTCAATCCACGTACTACTGTTTCGGTCAAATAATCTAAACCACCAAATTAAAAATCTACCAATCTTATTTGCCCTATTCGGTCAAATAATCCAGACCATCAAATGAAACTAATTGTCGAGACAGCTCATGCCCTTCCATCGACCACAAACTACCGTCCGGGAAAATTTTGCGCTCTTAAGAAAATTCATATATTTGACTAGAGATGATCAACGGGCGGACGGCCAAGACTCGAAAGGCAAATGGGCTATTTTTAAGCGGCATAATTAATCGAGAAAGTCCGACCTAGCCTACTCATAGGTTTGCACAATGCAATAGACTCGACCACCAATCCCAGCCGCCTCGTGATCAGCTCTCGGCTCTGCTCGCCGCTCTATCCCTTCCCTTGCGGCCATTCTCCACGCAGAGCGCAATACAAAGACCCAACGCAAGAGTTACTCATAATATTTTATTTTAAATTCGATCTCTGGGTGTGTTCCCTTCAGTGAGAGAATTTCTCGCGAACTAATTTTCAGGACTTTCACTTATTTAGTTTGCCGAGAAGCCAACCAATCAACGAAAAATAATTTACGATTAAAGAAAATATGCATGCCTAAAATTATAAAAATGAACTCACACGAATCTGAAAAAGAGCAACATATGCTCCCAAAAAACGATTTTCTGGATAAATATTTTTCCTCGTCATGCAATTTTCTCGGAAATAAATCCGGTCCCGATTGCATTTTCGCCGTGAATTTTAATTTGCGTGCCGCAATTAAGGCCCGGTCTAATCAATCCCGGCGCTGAACTCCACTGGCAATTCCATGGCGGCCCTTCCCCTTTGCCCGTGCAGCGCCTGTGTCTCGTTCTGCACATCGCACGGTCAAAACCTCAAATCGGGTCGACATTATGGGCATGCACGGGGAGAAGGAAAGCAACTTGAAAGCTCCAGCGGAAACTGTCACTTTTGCTCCTGTACAAGCGTCAGGTCATCCCTTGGAAGGATGTTTTCTTTCGCGATTTTTCCGTTTTAAATAACGTTGCTGTATCTTGATTAAATTTGGGGGTTCCCTTCTGCATTTTGTCTGAAAGTTCGAAGGATGTTTCCTTACAAAAACTCTCACACGTACTTTTCATGCATGGATGGCTGTAATAATTGGGGACAATGACAGTAATTAGCTTCGGTTTTCGCAAAATTTTTTTCAAGCCTTCCCTGGCCTCTGCATTTTTTCAATTTTGAGGAAATTAGAAAGGCCATTGTCCCACTTTTTTTTTTTTTTTTTTTTTTGTGTTAGGAACAGTTTTCCAACGTCCTAACTTTCTCGCCATGATGTCATTTGAGGTGCAAAAAATATTTATGGTGCATTTGCTAACTATTCTATTCTCGAAAATAATTTCTGTTAAAAAATGATTTTTTTTATTCTGTTCCCGAAAATAATTTTTAAGCATTTGAAGGCGTTTGATAACAGACCAAAATTTTCATTCCTGTAATAGAAAAAGAATAGAAATGCGTTTGGTAACCGCACAAAATTTCTTTTTATTAATAATATTTTTAAATATTTTAATTTTTTTTCTTTTTTTGTTCTTCTCCTTCTTGGCCATGGCCGGTGAGGGGGGGTTCGAGCTCTTGCCCGAGCCGGCGTGGCGGCTTGGGCAAGGGCTAGAAAAGGCATGCGAAGGCGGCCCTCAACTAGGCCGCGAGGGCCCAGCCCTCACTCTTGCTAGCCTTGGCTTGTAGCTGATCACCGGCTAGAAAAGAAGAAGAGCAGGAAAGAAGAAAAAGAAAAAAAAAATCTTTTCTATTTCTAATTCTTGTTCTTAGAATCAATAATTAACTTTTTTTTTTATTCTTGATTATATTCCAAAACTGATTTTAGGAACAAATTTGTGCCCGGGAACAAAAAAATTACCAAACGGATTTCTGTTCTTTTTTTGTTCCCCGAAACAAAATAATAGATTCAGCCATTATTTGACAAGTTTCCGAACACACCCTTAGTGATCAGAAGCTATAAATTGCAAAAAATGTAGGCTATTGAAAGGAAAAGTTTTGCATGATTTTCGCAGTTTTCGCGATGTTTTTTCATATTACATGTTCAATTTTTGCATTTTTGCATCGTTGTCTCCAGCTTTTGCTGGATGAGAGCACGAAGAAAAATGTAGTGTTGATTAATCAAGAATGGCGTGCCCGACTGATTAAGTTGTTGCTTTGAATAGCACACTATCCGATAGAGTTTGGCAAGATTTGATTGTAGTGTTAGATCCAACGGTTGATGTAAATTGCTCCAGTCCAAGGGCCAAGAGCTTTGTCATCCAACGGTTGACAATCATCAGTTTCTCATACGTTGCCTGAGATTGCGCGCAATAACTTTATCGTGTAAAGGAAAACGATATAGTAAAAAAAAATTTATGTTGGTATTTAATTTGAAGAGATTTAGGATGGCATTGGATAGAAGTTAGGACGTACTATATTCCATACAGATTTGCAGTGAATGGGTGAGGAACAGTATTTGGGTGGTGTGGGTTACTCCACAATTTTTCATGTGTTTTTTCATTTTGGTTGAGGTTTGGTGGGTAAGTTTTTTCCTTGTAGTTTCTGCCTTTTATTTAATTTGTGATATGAGGGTGGAAAGAGTGATTTTCCAGTATTATTTTCTATTTTCAGTCCTTGAATCAATATTGGAAATTCAAGTCTTGCTATTATTCTTCTTCGTCAACTTCAAAACTAAAATCAAAAGGTTCATACTAATAAAAGTTATTCGAAGACTAACACACTCTTGTGTTGTCGCCCTCAAACGATCAAATAATTGGATGTGATTTGATTTTCGAAAGAATTTAAAAATGATTGTGCTTTCACACTCTCAAATTCTATCGGGTTATGCATTACATCATAGTTTTGATTTAATTTAACCAGATACTACCATATACACATATGATTATAAACATAATAAATGATTCTTTTTAATTGAAAGAATTTTGTCATTCAAAACAAAATTAAAAAAAAATGTTTCATGTGAAAATCAGTTTTTTGATTAGCGAGTTCGAAATTATGAGTTTGATGAATCATTTACTCTTTGTAAGGAAAATAAATAATTCTCATACTAAGAGGGCAGTGGTCAATGTAAGTAATGAACAATTCGTTGGCTTTGCTTTCTCATATTCACTCATAATTAGTGAATCTATCTTTTATAGAATAAATACATGGCCTTTTCTAGACATGTCTAATGTCACTTAATGTTAATGGAATAAATATTTGGACTTCTCTAGACATTTCTCGTGTGTGTGCCTTCTTTTCTAGTATGCCTAAAAAGGGCCAATCCGCCTTATTGTTGTTGTGTATGCATCAATTGTTGGTCCGCTGTACCATATTGGTAAGTTATAACCAAGGACATCACTCACATTTATATTTAGTAAATTTTATAGGGATAAGAACACTACAAATATCATGAATTTAATATGGTGCTCACTTAAGTATTATAATTTTTTTATGATCATTTGAGAAGTATAACTTTAAAAAATTGTTCACTTTAGTGTTACAAGTGATTTTCCTTATTGGAAAATCTGACATGACATTAATTTATCATAAATTAGGTTATGTGGCCTGCCGAAGAAATCCAATGAGCAAAAGAGTGCAAAAACGACATCGTTAGCTCTTTGATTTTCCCCCAAAATTGACAAATAGAGGGTAACAACTTCAATTGAAACCCTAACCCCAATTTGCAGGTCGAGAATCGAGAGAGCTATCAATAGGCATGCAATCTTACTGATAAAGGGACTGGGGGTGGGGACGCTAACATCACAGGTGCGGGATTCAACTTTTGCACTCTGTAGAAAGCAGGTCAAAAGTTAGAGAATGAGGAGAGCTAGAGTTAAGATAAAAAAAAAAAAAAGAATCGAGAGAAGTGAAGTATTCTTCACCACTTAATTTGACGATTTGCAGAAAACAATACTTGGAACTTGCTTATTGTTCTCCTCTTCCTCTTCTCGGTTGAGAATGGCCATGTATCTTCCACCTTCCTCCTGCATTACCTCAAGACATCATCTTCTTCTTCATCACCTCTTGCGATCTCCTAACTCAGACCACTGCAGCCAAACTCAAGGATCATAGCCGATCCTCCACCATCCGATCGCTCAAAGTTGGCTCCATCACGCGTCCTCTCCGTGACCCTCTGCCCCCAACCCCTCCCAACCTCAGTCCTCTACTCTCTGCCGCTCCATCGACTCGCTCCCTGGTCCTACGTCTTCCTCCACATTCGCAACACCTCACCCTCCTAGCACGCGAGGAGGACGATTGCTCCTCCATGGCATGTGCAACAATGGTTGGGAACACACCGCCATGGTCGAAGATTGAAGATATTAAATTTTAGACAAAGAGTACCTTTAAATTTAACATCGTCATTTTGGTTAATCATGCCACGTTAGACGAAGAATCTTTTGCATTGGACTTCAAGTTTGTTTAAAAAAGTCATGTCGAAACCAAAATTTAGTTTAAAAAATTACGTAGGACAAATCGCCGCACTTAAATGATTGATTTTTCATCGATATGAATAGCCTAAACACTACGTATGGATGGCATGAGCCGACGCCATTTTATTTTGCGAAAAAAAGTGTATAAAAATTTGGGATGACTTAACTATTAACCCAAAAATCAAAAAACCAAAAGGAAGGCAAACCAATTCCTGTAAAATTCAACTTCATCTGAGGGCATTTCAGGCTTCTTCACTGAATTGTCGAAGACTGTTAAGGGGAGTCTCTCCATCAACGGACGACTGCCATTTCTTGCTGTCTCTTGTACCTTGGAGAGCCAAAGAGAGAAATTTTGAAAAAAGAAAAAACAACAAAGAAAAACGAATGGTCTTCTTAGAGAGAGAAGGAGGGCGTGCATGAGAGAGAAATGATTGTCAGATCTTCTCTCTCCTCTCCCCCTTTTTCTTTTCTCACACACCAAAAACAGAGTCTTCAAAGAGAGAGAGAGAGAGAGAGACGGAGGCAGAGGGAGGAAGGGAGAGAGAAGGGGGTAAAAGCGCAAGTAGCAGCAGAGCTACCGCCCACTGCCGGTACTTCAACTACAGTCTTCATGCTTCTTCCTCACCACCATTACCAGTGACACTTCGCTGGTCCTTTTCCATCACTGGAAACAGAGACCGAACCTCCTCGTGTTCATATTCATCTCTTTCCTTTTCCTTCAGAAGAACCCCTCACGTGTGCCCTTCCAGAACCTGTGTGTGTGAATATAAATGCTTCCTCTACAGTAGTAACCTCTCTTCCTATGTTTACAGGAGATCGAACTCCGGTTTCGTCATCTCCATCGTCGTCCTCATGCTTGAATCGTTGAATTCTGCTAGTCTTCATCTGGGTTTCTGTGTTTGTGAGAAAATCTTGCTTTCTTGAATCTTGGGATCCAGTTTCGTCGTTGCCTTTGTATCTGGGGGTTGTGCTTTCTTGGGTTTGGAGTTATTGGGCCTCAATCTCGTTGAATCAGAAGCTTCTTGAGCAGCTGAAGATGGTGGGTTCTGTTCTCTGAGGACTCGGGTTATGAAGTTTCTTGCTCGAGTTTGGGAACATTTTGTAGGGATTTTCTATGGTTTCAAATGAAATTGACTGAGAGCGAATGAGGCTGAAATGGATTGTGTTTTGTAGCGGAACTGGGTTTGGTTGAAGGTTCTGGGATGGATCATTATCTGTGGTTTCAGCATTATAAAAAGGTCTTGAGCTAGACCAGCTTTAAGTAGTTTGAAGCAGTTCAATAAGATGGAGTATGTGGATTTGATTTTGGGGATTTTGTCAGAGAAGGTGATGGGGATGCAAAAGTCTGGTGTTATATTATGAAGGGAAAATCGTGGTAAAAAGAAAAAACAAAGTTTTTCTTGGTCAGCGCAGTGGGTTGTGTACTTGTATCCAGAGAATTTTAGTGAAAATAAAAGAAGGTTCACAATTTTGGATCTCCTTTAGTGGGGGTTGATTTTTTCTTAAAGAAGTTCAGATTTCAGAGTTCCGCTGAAATTTGGATTTTGCAGTTCTGATTGCCAAAAAAAATGAGGCTGTCTTCTGCTGGTTTTTCTCCTCAAACCCAGGAAGGTATGTTTCTTGTTTTTTGGGTGTAACTTTGTGCTTGAGTTTCTCTCATCTCTCTGGTCTGGGTGACCTAAGCAACTGGAAAAATTTTGTTTTTCAGATTTCTACTGACATAAATTGTTGTATTATGTTTTAAAATTTCGGTTGGCTACAATTTTCCTTGCTCAGGAGTTTTTCGAAAATGATTTACAAGTATGAGGACCAAAAGCTTGACCATAAAGATGTTGGCTGGCTTGTTCAACCAAATTCTTGCTTAGTGAGCAAAAAGATGTGACTTTTTTCATGTCTTTGCTTTTTCCTCCCTTAGTTGAAGTGCTTTTTCAGATGCCCCAGCAGATGGGTTCATTTTTCTTGGCCCAGCTAAATTTGCTTTTTCTAAATTCTTGGATGCTGAATTTTGGTTCTTGCTGTTACCTCTGACAAGCCACAATTGGGAAAAAGAGAGAGAATTCAATCTCTCTTCTGCGCCATGTCCGTATCAAGTGCCCATGTTATCTTGTGTGCAACTGGTTTTCACCACTAGCCTTTCTTGTTTTTGATTTCAATGCTCTTAATGTGTTCATTCATCTCTTTCAAAATATTGCAGGTGAAAAGAGAGTTTTGAATTCTGAACTTTGGCATGCTTGCGCTGGTCCTCTTGTTTCTTTACCTGCTATCGGAAGCAGAGTTGTCTACTTCCCTCAGGGTCATAGCGAGCAGGTCAGTAGAGGAGAATTTGGATGCACGATCTTGTACAAATTGATTTCGGATTGGGTGATGTATTCTGTACGTCAGCTTGTGCTTTCTGAAGAAGAGTGAAGTACGTAAATAAACAAATCAGTAAGCCTGCAAACCGTGGAGGCTGCCTTAATTAGCCTGCAGTTTGAGATTGCTCTGTAGCCGTTTTGGTTCATCTTCTTTCACAAAGAGCCCCATCTGGCTTGAGGGAAGGACGTGGATATTAGCTCTACGAAGAAACATAAGAATTACTTCCTATTTAACAAGCCAAGGATCTCTTTCTGTAGTTTAATCTTTACTTTTGCTGTACTGGTCATGAACTAGATAAGCCATTAATTTTGCGTTTTATGTATGATCTGAGTTTACAAACCCACCCAACAGGCTTATTTGCAAGTGTCTTTCGTGGTAGCAGCTGGTGAAAAATCGCATCCTGAACTTTTTATGTTGGACACACTTGGCATCATTTTTAATCTTTTCATAGACTACCAGTGATTGCTAAAATACTACTCCCGCATTTACAACCAACTTGACTGTGGACATCATCTTCATAATTAATCAGGTTGCAGCATCGACCAATCAAGAGGTAGATGCTCAAATTCCTAACTACCCAAGCTTGCTTCCACAACTTATCTGCCAGCTTCACAACGTGACCATGCATGTAAGACCTTCTCCCTCTCTACCTCTAATGTTTCCTGAAATTGTGTCTAAAGTTTCAAGCTGTTGTTAACTCCAGGCAGATATTGAGACGGATGAAGTATATGCTCAAATGACATTGCAACCTCTTAGTCCAGTATGCTACATAACTTCCTTGATTAATGTATTGATATTTTGTGGCTTTGCCTGTTTTGTCTCAGAATTATATTTCTTTTGTAGCAAGAGCAAAAGGAAGCATGCCTTCCAGCAGAATTAGGCTCCCCCAGCAAGCAACCCACAAATTTCTTTTGTAAAACATTGACTGCCAGTGATACCAGTACGCATGGTGGTTTCTCAGTTCCTCGCCGGGCAGCTGAAAAAGTGTTCCCACCTTTGGTCTCTCTCTCTCTCTCTGCACATGTCTCTGCTTCTCAGTGTGCGCGTGGCATCTGAAGATCAGTGATAAATCCATGACGCATCACTGACCAATGTGTGTAATTTACAGGATTACACCCTACAGCCTCCAGCCCAGGAATTAATGGCAAGGGATCTTCATGACAATGAATGGAAATTTAGGCATATATTTCGCGGTAAGTGTTCTTGACATTTCAATTATGATGCAAGAATACAAGCAAAAAATGGGGACTTATTTTTCAACAAATGCATCGTCTGTGTTTGAGCCATGTACTTCTAGGCTTGAAGCCGCAATCTTATCCTACTTGAAGTTAACGTGTTATGTAAATCTTGCTGATGGCTAAGTTTATGCAGTTTAATAGTTAATTAACGGTGAAGAATGAGGTTCCTTATTACAAGAACAGAACTACAGCTAGTGAGGCTGATGAGAAAATTGCATAATGAAAATTCCACCTTGGTTAGCAATGATTGATTGTTCTGTTTGTTCGCCCATATGTGAGTCTTGATCTTTTCATCTTGGAGCCTTGTTATGTTACTAAAAGGGAGTCTCACCTAACCTCTGCTTCCCAACCTATTTCGGTAGACAAATGATAACGGCTAAGAATGTGCGAAAGATGACATAGCAGTTGTCTACCTTTTAAATTCTCTATCTGATTCTTGTCTGATAAGGCATCATCCGATTGTACTCTCTTCCTATGTCATCTTAATATTTCTCCCGCCTTACATCTCTACTTTGTTTGCCTTGTCAAAAAAAGCTAGGATATGAGTCTGGACTTTTCTGATTGTTTTTCTGTCACTGTTCTGGATTGTTATCATTGTGCAACAAGACTAGTTCAGTATTGTTACACACGTGTTTATCGCCAACCACTGCCTCTTATTTGAGCAGGTCAGCCAAAGAGGCATCTTCTTACAACAGGATGGAGTGTGTTTGTTAGTGCTAAAAGGCTTGTTGCTGGTGATTCAGTGCTCTTTATATGGTAAGCAGTGTAACTAGGTTGTAGTTTGCCTCATTACCATGGTTTTCTTTTAACTACTACATTATCTAACGTTCCATCTCAAGAGTTCTCTGCATGGAAAATTTCCTACCCTGAACACTCACTATCGGAATTATAGACAGAGAAAATCTATTGTTGAAAGGAGCCCTCAACTTGCATGTCATTTGCCTCTTCTCTGCTAATGATCTCTGAATGAGTCGTAGCACTGTGTGTGGGTGCACTAACTTCTTGTTCCTCATACTCAATTATGTCAATACCTTTGCAACAAAAATATGGATGGATTTGTCTGGTGAACATACTTATAGTTTGCCCTAATACCATGGTCTGATTTGTTTCATCAGGAATGAGAAGAACCAATTACTTCTTGGGGTTAGACGTGCTAATCGACCTCAAACTGTGATGCCATCATCAGTTTTATCATGCGACAGTATGCACTTGGGTCTTCTTGCAGCTGCAGCCCACGCAGCTGCAACAAATAGCCGCTTCACCATATTTTATAACCCAAGGTACAAGTACAACTTGGTCCTTTGAGGAAGGTGTAAAATTCTCATATCCTTCTAAAGCACATGACATTTTGCCACAGGGCTAGCCCATCTGAGTTTGTCATATCCCTGGCCAAATACATCAAAGCTGTTTATCATACACGCGTTTCTGTTGGCATGCGCTTTCGGATGCTTTTCGAAACAGAAGAATCTGGTGTCAGGCGGTAAGTTTCAGGCTTTTCAGCTATGATCCATTATAGTTGCTGTAAGTTTAGACTGTTAATTTGGCTTAGAATACTTCTCATTTGTGTACCGTTGGATTTTTTTTCCTTGCAATAATGGCTTCATGTCAAAGAACATTTTAGCTACAGTATGTGATCTTCGTGAAGGGAGAAGGGACTATTGAGTTTCCTTCATGTTATTCTTTTCCCCTGATTTCTTTGTCAAAACAGTTTGGACTTGCATTCTTGTTACAGTTTTGCTAGTTCCACCCTACAGTATTGTGGCCAAGAAATGCCTTTGGAGGAGTCTAATGTAAACTGAATGAAAAAATATTTTGGATGTACAGCTATATGGGAACTATTACAGGCATATGTGATTTGGATCCTGTTCGATGGCCAAATTCACATTGGCGATCTGTGAAGGTATGCTTCCATCAGTTTGCTGGATAGGTAGTTTTTTTTTCGGTCAAAGTTGGATAGGTAGTTTAGTAGGTTGTATATGGACCCTTTTGATTGACTTTATGGCGATTGACGAATGCATGCAGGTCGGATGGGATGAGTCCACGGCTGGGGAGAGACAGCCAAGAGTGTCACTGTGGGAGATTGAACCACTTACAACATTTCCGATGTACCCATCTCCCTTTCCCCTAAGGCTCAAACGCCCTTGGCCACCTGGACTACCCTCTTATGGTATGCTTTTACCGTGCAACAATGTTGAGCCTTTGCAGTACGAATTGGCTTTCCTCTACAATAAATTTGCCACTGAAAGGTGTTGCTCTGAATGTCAGATCAGCTTCATGTTTCTCCTTTTTCCCAATATATTTATTGCAAGTGATGTTTCATCTTTCTTAGAGATACTACATTAATGCCTGTTAAGGGATTTATATGAATGGTTTCACCTATTCAAAAATAATTAATTATTATGGCTTAACACTTTCATATTTGTCAGACTTTTTTTTTTTTTTCGGTCGATATATTTGTTAGACGTTATATGGAACTATCTCAGAGTTATCAAGATCATGAAACTATTGTATGATTAGTAAGTTAAGTCATTCTCACAGGGATTGTGTAGGTTTGGAATATACTTGCACGATTAACATTACTATAATCACAAGAAAATCCATATAGCCTTCTCTTTCTTCTGCTGGTCTTCTGATTGGTTTTTTTCTGTTGATCCAAGGCCTCAGGGATGACGATATGGGAATGGCTTCTCCATCAATGTGGCTTCGAGATGGAGACCGAGGAATTCAGTCCCTAAATTTCCAGGGGATGGGGTTGACACCGTGGATGCAACCGAGGCTGGATGCGTCCATGCTCGGGTTGCAAACAGACTTGTACCAAGCTATGGCTGCCGCAGCTCTACAGGAAATGAGAGCCGTGGATCACTGCAAGCTGGCTGCCACATCCCTTTTGCCTGTTCAGCATGTGCAGAACATACCAAGTGCTTCCGCTTCTTTGGTGCCGTCCCAAATGTTGACGTCAACTCAGCCTCAGCAGTCTCTTCTCCAAGGGAGTAGAGAGAGCCCCCATCATTCAGTTTCTCAAGATCAAGTGCAGTCTCACCTTCTCCAGCGACAGCTGCAGCATCAGAACTCGTTTACTAATCAACAGCTGCCACAGCAAGAGCAGCTGCGGCAGCAGCTGGTCAACCAGGAGCAGATTCCTAGTGCTTCTTCCCCATCTCAATTCACTTCGGCCTCTCAGTCTCACACTGCATCATTGCAAACCATGCCTTCCCTTTGCCAGCAACTGAGCTTTTCTGATTCAACTGGCAATCCTGTCACTAGCCCTGTCGTCTCTCCCCTGCAGACCCTCTTGGGCTCTTTTACTCAAGATGGGTCACCCCATCACCTCAACTTGCCCAGGACCAATTCCTCGGTGTCCCCTTCTTCCTGGCCGTCAAAGCGAGCTGCAATTGAATCTCTTGTTCCTTCAGGGGCTTCCCAATGCGTTCTGCCTCAGATGGATCAGCTGGGCCCGCCCCAGAATAATCTTTCTCCAAGTTCTGTCTCATTGCCACCTTTTCCTGGCAGAGAATGTTTGGATCAAGAAGTCACTGACGTGCAGAGCCATCTTTTATTTGGAGTTAATCTAGAACCCTCATCACTTCTGATGCAAAATGGGATCTCGAGCCTAAGGGCTGTTGGCAGTGAGAGTGACTCGACATCCATGCCCTTCCCTTCCAACTATATCAGCAACAGTGGTGCAGACTTTGCACCTAATCCATCGGTGGCCCCTCCCAGTGGCATCGATGATTCTGGTTTTCTGCAGTCACCAGAAAATCTGAATCATGTAAACCCACCAACTAGAACCTTTGTTAAGGTAACTGACCTTCTGCAGCCTAATTTCTAAAATGTTCATCGCGAGGATTTTATGTAATAATATTTTGAATTGTTATAGTTTTGTATTTTGTTATGATGACTTGCTGATTTTGAATACGGTGTTTGGTCTACTTGACAGGTTCACAAGTCAGGGTCCTTTGGCAGGTCACTAGACATCACGAAATTCAGCAGCTACAACGAGCTGCGGAGTGAGCTTGCTCACATGTTTAGCCTTGAAGGCCAGTTGGAGGACCCTGTGAGATCAGGCTGGCAGCTTGTATTCGTAGATAGGGAGAATGATGTTCTTCTCCTTGGTGATGGCCCTTGGCCGTGAGTTGACATCCTCTCTATTCTTATCGAATTTAAAGTTTCATTTTTTTCCTTACAATAAATTTCAAGTTTCATTTAATAATCCCTATGTTCTGTCCGGTTCTTTCTGGTGCACTAGTATATGCACGCATGAATGTATTTGATCGTGTGGGTAGGGTTTAGGATCATGTGAAATATCCAAGTGCTTGTAATGTATTCTGGTATCTCTAGCAGGTTAAGGGTCTTGAATGCCGATTTACCTCTTGTAGCTATCAAGATTATCGAAGGACAGTTCTGCAACTGGTCTTGAAGTTATTCCGTAAATGATTATTTAATGGACTTCTCGTTAGACGAATTCCAATTTTTGGGCTCTTCTTGATTTTATGCTACACGCAGCTTGTATGTTAAACTTATAATTGAATTGTTTCTTGCTGCAGGGAGTTTGTGAACAGTGTGTGGTGCATCAAGATACTCTCACCTCAAGAAGTCCAGCAAATGGGCAAACAAGGTCTGGAGCTTCTGAATTCCGTCCCTGTTCAGAGGCTCTCGAACGGCAGTTGCGATGAATTCACAAACAGACAGGATTCTAGAACCATGAGCTCCGGAATACCATCTGTGGGGTCTCTTGATTATGGAACTCTATGACCACTTAAGATGCGTTTTGCTCCTGTAATATTCAGTCTTGTCCAGGCCATCTGTGGTTGGAAAAACAACTTGCTTAGCTCTTACCGTAGATCGTGACACTTATGCGTAATTTAGCACTGTAATGATATTTGCTTCTCTCCCATGTTTCCGAATTGTGACATACGCCATATTGCTACTAGGAAATTAGTGATATCATGACATGAGATATGCTGGGTATTGTAGAGGTTCTACTTGCTTATTCATCGACGTTCCATCTGTGTAGTAGAAGGATCTGTAGTGCTTGTGTGACATTATCTTGGGTTCTTAAGGAGCTGGAGACCACGAAACTTTCTGTGTATCTGGCGTGCCTTTCTGTGTCTCTGGGTATGGCATATAAACGTAGCGTAAATGAATCTCTCTGAAATTGCTACTAAGGTAAAGCGATTCTCTTATCTAAGTAATATATTTAGGTAATCACGTCTCAAAGAATGCGTACTCGGAGCTTCAATCTGTTATTCAACTGTGAATTTGTGATTATTTGTGTTGAGCAGAGTGAGTTTTGTTAATAATTCCTGGACTTCGAAAGTGAAATGACGTAAATAAGAGGACCTTTAGATATATGCTGTTAGCTTGCGCTGGATCAGGTCGCTATTACACAGCTAAATGAGACTTTTTCCTTTCGCCCATTGGATAATTATATGTTTTATTTTGTTTATAAAGATACAAATATGTTAATTGGTTGTGATTTTATATGTTGGCTATATTTTTCTTCATGATGATTCAGCTTGTGAGGGTTTCATGTGCTGTGTATCTGATTAACATCCACAACGTGTTTTTCCATGTATATGGACCCAATGAAGTTTCAGTGGATATGACAAGTGAGAGGAGTGTGGCCCTCCTAATTTCATTGTGCCTCCTTTCTTTTTCTATTTCCGTTTTTTTTTTAATTTTTTTTTTTCTGTTTTATATATTTACTTTCACCACCACAACCTAGTCATCTAAAGAAAATGCAAAACCTTTCTTGTCCCTCGAGAACAAGTGCGATCAAATTAAGGTTTTCTGGGGATTGTTGTCTGGAAATTCCTTATTAGGTTTGAATTATGATCACATCTTCTGCTAATTATAGAGGACATGGACTTAGTAAATAATGGCTATTTAAGGTACTCTTGATGTCTCTAAATTGCTTCTGGTAATTTGTTTTAAGACATCAATTTTTCCATTTATAACGGTGCTTAATATGGATATTTCCTTTTTTAAATTAGGGCATGACCGTAATTAACCAGCCATCTGAAAGGGAACTAGCACGGTAGATTTGAGTTTTTTATGGTAGGAATCGAATTCACAACCGTAGGTTCCTGAGCCGAAAGCACGAGAGCACCCTTGTCACGGGATCATTAAAAAATGAAGTCTTTTTTTCCTATCACTATATCAAGGCCAGTCAAAACGATAGTTATATAGAGTTGAGAAGTTAGAAATTTGTGGATGTTTTCATTCTTTGTAACTTTTGGAAAGGACGGAAAATTTTTTCAAATTTAACTCCCGTTCCTTGGGGGTTGGGCTGGACACTAGCTAGTTGAAAGGTGGAAATGAAATAATAATGAAGTATGGGTTTTGGAGTTTTTGTGCATGTGGTGGGGTTTGGTCATTTTGATAAGGTCCTCTTTTCTTTTGTGTGGTGTATGGAATGGTGACAAGATAGGGCACTATCATCAATTATAGTCCCCGATAAGAAGCCTTTTTTTTGTTTTCTTTTCCAGCAATTCTTGTGTTGGTGGAGAGAGAGAGAGAGAGAGATCTATCTGTTTTATCCCGTTTTACATGTGCCAATGAAAATGAGTGACTATGCAATCTTGGGTGACCCCAAAGAATAATGGAGAAAAACATGCATCTGACATTACTACCACAAATTGATATCAAGCTGAGATGGGCTTTTGGTTTGGTTGAGATGGGACAACGATGACTATGAGGAGTTTCACAATTAACCAATAAATCACCGGGGAAAAGCAAGCATGACAAAATTTGGACACTATACTAAAGATTTAGGATTATTAGAATAATGTAATTACATATTAAATCACTCTTTCATCTAATAGCTTAAACTTTTAAAATAGTTAGCGATAATCTCACAAATTTTCACATAATATCAGAGCAGAAGGTCCTAAGTTCAAATCTTTTTAAGCCCCTAGTTGCCTTCCCAATTACACATTTCCACGCCTCAAGCTCAAGCCAAAATCCAGCCTATGCGTGAAGGGAGTTATTAGAATAATTACATGTTAAAGCAAGTTTTTATCTAACGCCTTAAACTTTTAGAATAATCGGCAGTGGTCTCACAAAATCTCACAAAATAGAGCACTATCATCAATTATAGTCCCCAATTAGAAGCCTTTTTTTCTTTTCTTTTCCTGCAATTCTTGTGTTGGTGGAGAGAGAGAGAGAGAGATCTATCTGTTTTATCCTGTTTTACATGTGCCAATGAAAATGAGTGACTATGCAATCTTTGGTGACCCCAGAGAATAATGGAGAGAAACATGCATCTGACATTACTAGCACAAATTGATATCAAACTGAGATGGGCTTTTGGTTAGGTTGAGATGGGACAATGATGACAATGAGGAGTTTCACAATTAACCAATAAAGCACCGGGAAAAGCAAGCATGACAAAATTTGGACACTATACTAAAGATTTAGGATTATTAGAATAATGTAATCACATATTAAATCACTCTTTCATCTAACAGCTTAAACTTTTAAAACAGTTAACAGTAATCTTACAAATTCTCATCCGATATCATAGCAAAAGGTCCTAAATTCTAATCTTTTGAAGCCCCTATTTGCATCGCCAATTACACATGTCCATGCTTCAAGCTCAACCAAAATCTAGCCTATGCGTGAAGTGAATTATTAGAATAATTACATATTAAAGCAAGTTTTTATTTGGCTCTTTAAACTTTTAGAACAATTGGCAGCGGCCTCACAAAATCTCACAAGGGCTAGGGGTGGTTTGGAAGTCGATCATTATATTATCTCGATAAATTAACAAATTATTATCATCAAGGAGATTGCTAAAATAACCTACATCGCTTGTCTGCGACATTTTACATAGTATCCCAATCAGGTTTTGTCTTGATTTATTTCGCATATGCGGACCTCATTCATCACTTTCCACGTGCCCCACATAAGATGGGGTGTTAAAGCATCCCACATCGCTCTATGAATTCGAGTATCTGGATCGAACTTTCTAACAGAGGTGACATGCTCGTTGAAGCTTCCTCGAGGTGCCTCTGCTTTGTTTTGAGCTTTAAGTCTTGAATGTGATACGCCTAGAGATTCTTGGCAAGATTTTTTTGGAGGTACTTTTATTGTGATAATTTCACAACAAAAAAAAAAAAAAAAAAAAAGGAGATGTGCTCAATTCATGCGTGAGAAAATGCGATCCATCATGCTAGGTTATGATAGCACATGCATTTTCTTCGTTGCTGAGTGCCAATTTTTTTTTTTTATCAACCAAAAATAGGAAGCTCATAATGGCTGGGCTTACTCACAAAAGTTCAGTTCAGAGAGGCCCATTAATCAGGTAAGACTTTATTATTTTTCCAAATTAATTTGGCATATTTCACTTCTATTAATTATGATAATTAATTGGAGTTTCATGGTTACATTTTTTTATTAGTTGGTATTGCTTCTCATTAGGTGTTCTGTTCAACAATTTTAAATTTGGAAGTCCATGTAAAATAATTAAGGTGACATACATTGCGAATCGTGATAAATTTCTTACACGTGGCTGTTGCGGAACTTGTTGACGCCCTTCATCCGATTCATGACGCCGGTGGCATTCGGTCGGCCAGTCCCTTTCCTTCACATTCTCATCCACTCGAAGCTCACGACCTCGCTCCCGTACGTTGCCCTCGGTGATATACGGCAGTGACTTAGCTACCCATCGACGTCGACGATGCTCCTCCAGCAGCGGTTGCGACGCGACCCCTACCACAACAACATCTCACCGTGGACAGACGCGAACGCAACCTCTCAAAATCTATTTCAAGTGGCGCACTTAGGTTGCTTTATCTGTGATTAGCTATGCGCGCCTTTTTCCTGTTAATGATCCGTACGGTTTGCTTTAAGCGTGATAGGGAAAACCATGTTGTCCAAATCAGATGCAATTGCTCTCTTTATGATGGCCAGACTCGCACGGGTGTGCAATCGCCTTCTCTCTGGATGAACGAAGGGTCGAAATCCGAGAAATTAGGGGATTAAGATATAGGCTAATTGGAAACTCGGGTGCTTTCTTTTTACAGATTCGGAGCGCACATGAGCCGCGTGCGCTCAAATAATACATGTGACAAAGTTACCCCGATCCATGACACGAAGCACGGCGCGTGACGCGCATGGTGTTCGCCTACCGGTAAAGATTTGTGCGGTCGGTGAGATGGGAGGTCGATTGATATGAAATCATCAATTCAGGGACTACTTTGAGAGCTCCACTCCGGGACACTTTCAGTGGGTGGGAATGGGCCAGAGGAGCAGGAGAAAGGGAAAACGGAAAAGGGGGAAAAGCTTCCATAAAGTAACATGCGGTTGACCAATGGCCGTATTACAATAGTGTGGTTGATTTGGCTTCTTCCTCTTCTTCTCTTTTTTTTTTTTTGGGTACAAGACTTTGGCTAAGTTCCACATCTTTTTTTTTTTGGGTAAAGAGTTCTACATCTTTTCGACGATTCGCCAATTTAGACTTTTCAATCATGCCAATCTAGTCATAAATATTTAGACGATTTGTTAATTCGATCTCAAACATTTTGACGATTTGCCAATTTTAATTCTTTTGAAATCGCTAACGCTGGGGTTTAGTTAGAGTTGACGGTCTTATATGGCATGACCAATGCTGGCATCGATAAGTTTTGTAAATTATTTAAATTTTTTGAATCTTTTATTATTTCTTCTTTATGTATATATTTTCAACCTTGGGCCAACCAGGGTGTCGTGGACCTTGCCTTTGCCCAAACTAGGCAAGGGTCGACTGGTAACCTCGCTGGCCCATGGTTGGAAACAAAAATAAAAATTAAAACATCAGGAAAATAAAATTGCAAAAATTGTCTAGACCATCATGTTAGAAGGACTAAATTGACACAATTAAAATATTTATTATGACTAAATTGACCAAATTTTAGGATTGAATCGGCACAAAAATTTAGGTTTAAGACATTTTTGGGTAATTTCACCCATCTAAAATCATGTTCTATACCTTTCTCGGCCAATTGGCTATGATCAAGGGTGTGTTTGTTTCGTGGAAAGTGAATGATTTTGAAAACGTTTCCCTAAAAATTATTGCTTCTTTCACTTATAAAAATGAAGCTATAATCTTTATGTAGCTCATATTTTAGGTAAGTTATTTATGAAATCTTTTTTCAATCATACAAAAGAGAAAAAGATAACTGATAGCATCGAGAAATAATTGGTTTATTAAAATTGGCAGCTGCCCCTACCTTTTTGATAGCACAAAAATTTTCAAACTCATCAATTTTTTAAAAATTTAAAAACTTGCCTTTTTGATAGCACAAAAAATTTTCATTTACCGAATGCTGAAATCTTGATAAAATAAAGTTTTTTTTTTTTATGAAAAACAGGCAGCTCTCCTTTCTAATTACCGATACAGTCTATATAATAATTGTGTTCATATAATTGCTTGCACACGATTAATATATATCCTATGTTATATTGATTATATAAAAAATGATTTTTTTGGGGTTGCAAAAGGAGGCAAAGGGCCAATCCGAACATATAATACAAAAGTTTTTCGATATGTATGCGTAAAAAGAACAGGCCAATGCTGCCTAACCCGTTTGATCTAGTGGCTCTATTGATATGTTAATGATGATATTATCCTCCACAAAGTTAGCACAATTTCTTATTACCCGACTGGAATATTAGGCGATTACAACTTCATAATCATCTTACGGTGATTACATATTAATATAATTGAAATTCATCCGTACGCGATGCATGTGCAATTTCCAGTTTAATTGTACATTCTGCTTAGGTATACATCATTTTGTTCAATAAATTTTTACATCATTTTGGTAGATCATATTAAGTTTTCAGTAAAATAATAAAACTCACTTGTAGGATGACTTAAATAATTGGAATTGGATTATAATTAGATAATTTTGAATTTTCATTTTTTAGGATTGTCAGTATTAAATGAGATGAGATATTTAAAGACGATAATCTAGTCTACACTAAGAAATATAAATTTTGAATAATATATCTAATTATTAAGTTATGCATAAAGTTACATTAAAATATGAAAGTTATCATATGTAATATTCGATCAAGTAATTAATAACCATGCTAATCATGTCACAAAAAGTTCCACAATTTATATGTAAAATTACAAAACATAAGATACTGTAAACATTTCTAGGACACAAGTATTACAGTTATAATCTGTCATCATTTGTAAGATATCACCAAATTGTTACATATCTTACAATAAAAACATTATAATGACTTCCGTTATTCTACTAAAGACAATTGCCTTTTTTCAAAATCAAGATTACTTGATAGCTTACAAAATTTTAGTGATATCAAATTGCATGGATAACTAATTATTTTTATTCTTATGGTATTATAATATTAATTTTTATGATATGATATTACAAACCGAGGAATTTATTCTATCATTAGTATATCAATTATATGAGATAACTACATGAATAATCTGGTTACTACTTAATTACGTATAACTATAAATATTATGTATTTATATTAATATTACTATATACATATAATTAATGATATTATCATACTGATTACCGTAACTTGTCAAAGTAGTTGCCTCTTTTCAAATAGAGATTTTTTTAGAATTTTATGTAACTATATGTAATATAGAGCTAAATAATTAGCAATTATTCGAAGTGTTGTGGTATTAAATAGATTGATTGAGAATGTTGCAGTATAATAGACTTTTAAATTAAATACACAATAGTTAATTAGAAAACTTTATTTCATCATAAGCAATTTCAATCTTTTCTAAGAAATTTTTTTTGTGCTATTGGAAAGGTGCGTTTTTAGATTTTCTCCTAATTGATAAAGGTATTTAAAAATAAAAAAATTCGGAAGTGTCTTCTTTTCCAGAAAGTACTGCAGAAAATGAGCGTTTGAGAAAAATCTCTTATCCGAGTGCATTACAACATGTTCTCATAAATTGTATTAGTCAAATTTTTGATGCCTTATAACCAAAAACATTTTTCTAAATCTAGCTGAAGACGATCCTAATTCTTACTCCTTCGGCGAAAATATTTTTTGCGCAAAGCCGGGTTTGAAGCACTAGCAATACAAAAACAGAACCCGAATCCTTCGTCATCAGAACTCATAGGCCCCGAAATGAAGGCTTCCTGCCATGGAATACGCCTTCTGAAGTTGCTGTTAAAAGCACTGTAGAGTTCAAACGCCACAGCGATTGAAGCAAAACCTATATTCTTCATATACTCAACCATTAACATCATCACGACCAACATGTCGTGCGAGAATTTAAGATCGCGTCTCTGCGTCTAAGCCGAAAAACAGGTAGCTTGATTGATACGTACAAGGGTACACATTTAAAGTATACATGCCATGACACTCTTTTGGGCCACTTTGTCTGTCTTATCCTTTGATGTTCTTATCATAACCAACCACCACAGCAGATGTAAGGAGATGACGGCATTCGTCCGGTTTGACGAATGTATTCTGCCTGCGCGGCCGTCCTCTCTGCCTCGCTATTCCTTCTGGCCTCGGCTGCAGCGCGTTTCTCCTCCGATCTTTGCCTCGCCAGTGCGATCTTCTTCACCATCTTCGCTTGAGCTTGGGCTCTCATTTGTTCAACTTGAGCCTGGAAAAGAGTCGCTCCACAATGAAGAGTAAGTGCTAAAACTATAAAGAAACCTAGTTGACCTGCTCTTGGCTTTCTATATTACTTCAAATGTTACAATAGCTTTGCTATACCGACCATTGATTCTAGAAGAGGATGAGGAGAAAGTGCCACACTGTTGCTGCATTAGGCCTAAGAAACTAAATGAGATACCAGAAAACAGACTCGATCATTGCCCGATTCAAGTAATTAATTTTTGGGCTTCTTAAACAACCGTTCTATCTCTCAATGACTAGCATCTTTAGGGATAATGATTTTAAGTACCTCTGTTCTCCGCATTTCTGCTTCCAATTTTGCTTTCTGTTGACTTTCCCATGCTTGCAGTTTGATCTCTTCGCGCTTGTACCTGAGAATGTGGGTTATTATTGTCAGCCTAAAAGATTTTCCCACTAATAGAAACATACCTTTGCATTCTACATTTTTCGAGAGAGTATAAAAGAAGTGGTAAGAAATCCAGTCAGAAGGGGAGCAATTTTTAACAGGAACCTTGCTGTATGTTTAGATTTCTCAGTTTCCTCCCAAGAAGCTGCACGTTTTTCAAATTCGATCCGTTCAAGTTCTTCCAAAGTAGCTTTTTCCAAGGAAGATTTGTTCTTCTCGGAGTCTTCTTTACTTGCCCAAGCAGCAATATTCATTTTACCCAGTTGGACACCGAGGGCTACTATTTCTCTCCTCGTCTTCAGCTTCAGTTCTTCCTCGGACAATTCCTTTTTGCACAATCCCATTGCATGCTGAGATTCTTCATCAGTGGTATGCCCCACCGGTGTGGGAGCCGGTGCTCCTCTTCGAGGAGTTGATGGCACCGATGAAGTTGGGCTACGAAGCGGAGTAGCTGAACCCACAGGAGTTGCTGTCCTTGAAGGCTCTTGACTAGTGGCAGGAGTCATCTCCGTTCCCATATCTCTCATGGAAACTTCTCTCATTGCAAGAATGCCTGCTTTATTGATTAATTGAAACATCAGAGGCAAGAGTAAGGAAAAATTATCAATTCTAGACAAGCATCCCGTGAAAAGAAACAAATACGAAGTACTGAACTTTTTGAGGCAGTGACGAGCAACGGGCCCACTTTTTGAGGACACTCATATGCCTACAGAAAATCACAAAATATTATGCACTACGACTAATGCGTCATGCTCATGCTTTACATTGATTTTTCCCGTGTAACTTTATTTCTTAAACACACCTACATCGTATTATCAATCCATCTATCAATCTGCAAATAAATACAATAGCGGTGCTAATGACGTCATAGAAGCACCACAATTGCCGGTGCCTCATTGCAAAACAATAGGCATACGCATCCATCCACTCACCCCAGTTAGTGATCATACAAATCAATGAGCTGATAAATATATTAATAGCTCGTTGAGAATGGAGAGGACAATAACTAGGCAACAGAATCACATGAAAAGTAAGTTCCAGTGGAGATTGATAAACTTACTAGAACTGCTCAATTATAGTTTTATCAAAGATGAGGGGCACTCTAAATCTGAAAAGCAAGAAAGAGTTTCATACCTGTCGATTCTTCTGTCGAGGTTTTTATGCAAGAGGAATCTGCAAGAACTACTTCCTTCAAATCCTTAGTTTGAGAACTTGCATCAACCCGTAAATTTCCACCATTAGATTGACCTGAAGTCGGCAATCCCTCAGGAGGGCCAAAGGAGAACTTATCAAGTCCCATTTGATGAGTAGGATGGCAAAAATCGACTCTCTTGGTATCGGACCCCCTAGCAAACAGTAACTTATTCTCGCACCCTGCATGCTCAGGAGCAACTCTGATTGTGTTCATCGCCGGCAGGCGATTTGTTTGGTTTTGCAGAACGGACTTCTTCCAATAGTTAGCTTGGCTGCTCTGCCTGTTCATTATCCATTTCTCAGCATCATTCCACTTAGACGGCATCGACCTTGAGAGCGACCTGTTGATATGGTGGTGAACTGACTTCTCCCCTTTGTGGAACTCGAAACTGGATGAGCTAGCATTGCTATCGTAATCAATATTTTCGTCCTCTAATATTCTCACGGGATAAACTGCGCTAGAGTTGCTGCCATCTCCCTTGGCGAATTGTTCGAAGCGAGCACGGCCTACATTCTCATTTTCTCTCACGACTGTCGCTCTGGAATTGAGTGAGGCCTGATTATAGTGGCCTGGTTCCAAAACAGACGACTGAACAGGTACTTTAATTAATGTGGTTTCTACCCTGGTAGCTGCAACTGAAGTACAGCTTCCAATCAGTGCAAGTTCTGATTTTGGAATCGATGCAACTTGTTCCAACATATATGAGATTAATTCTAAAAAAGAAACAAGGAAAAGCATTTGCAAGAGCACGAAGAACTGTTTCTCGAATAATCAAAACTCAATCTAAACCAGGTACTTACAAAATCGACAGCGCTTGTCTAGACAATCTCAGCATTTCAAGAAAAACCAAGACAAACCAACTCAAAGCACTTCCCAAATTTGTTCAGAAAATAAGTTGATTTTCAAGAGCAGTTTTCCCTGAGAATTTGCCTGGAAAACTCTGTTTAAGAACGCATTCGAGACCATCCCAACTCAACCTATCGCAACGAAAAGTGGACAAAGGCGAAAGCCACGCACCTTCCTCGTCGAATTCGGCATCATTGGAGGCCAGCAAGCTGTTTCTCGCGAACTCGGAGTCCTCGAGCTTGGAAGGTGATGTTCTTGAAGAGTTGCTGTTGGACCCATCCTTCTTTCTATGATGGTGAGAACCCATCAGCTTCATCCTCAATTTACTCGGAGAGATCATGCCAGTCTGCACTTTGAAGAATTAAACCGATAAAGACCAACGTCAAAACACTCAACGGAATCATCAGCTCGAAAAAAAAAGAAGAAAAGATCACACAAACACCATCATTGAGTCAACAATTACTGACAACACAATCGCAAATCCAAACACCAAACACTCTCAACTTTCAATCAAACAGCAAATAACTCGCTCAATCATCACGAGCAGAGACACAGTCAAACAACAGATATGCCCACGTGACCAATTCAACTCAGAAGCGAGATTCATCCACGCTACCATCATTCCTTCAACACCGCACGAACGCAGAACAAGACAGAGGGAAGAAGAACAGAGGAGAGCAGGAAATCACTACAACTGGAAGACGGAAAAACGAAGGCAATCCTCGTCAAGCAAACGAGCTCGCTTCGAACGCATCAACGGAGCAGCAAGAGCTCGAGTCGACGGGCAAATGGGTGATCAAATTTGCACACCCAGTTCGAAGAACATGGCGTACCTGAACCTTCTCTATCCTCTCGTACTCCATAGCCGGCCTCCCTCCCTCCCTTTCTCTCTCTACAACACAGGGATGAACAAATTTCTCTCTCTACGGGTTCGAACAGAGAGAGAAGAATTTATAGCTCATTGGACAGCAACTTCTGCACTTTCATGATAGTCTCCTTCAGTATACAATAGGAATAAAGTATAAGGTGAATATAACGAAAAATCTCAAATTAATATATTTATTATAAATTTATTTTGAATTAATTTTTTTATTACAAAAAATCTTAAACTGGTATATTTGTAATAATTTTATTCTAAATTATTTTTTTGATTACCAAAAACTTTACATTAGTATACCTGTGATAATTTTATCCCGTACTAATTTTTTTATCATAAAAAATTCTAAATTGGTACACCTGTGACAAATTTACCTTTCGTTTGTTTCCGTTAAATTTTATTGTCAGATTACTAAGTTTAATGACACGTGAAATTTGACAGGTAGATCGATTTGGGATTTTACTACTCTGTTTGTCACAAGTTTATTAATTTGTGATTTTTTGTGATATTAATTTAATTTAACGAATATTAACGAAAGATAAATTTGTTACAAATGTACCGGTTTGAAATTTTTAGTGGTCAAAAACTTAATTCGGGGTAAAATTGTCACATATGTGTCAGTTTAGGATTTTTAGTAGTCAAAAAAATAATTCGGGGTAAATTTGTCATAGTTGTACTGGTTTTGAGTTTTTTTGTGATAAAAAAATAGTTCGGAGTAAAATTGTCACAAATATACCAGTTTGAGATTTTTCGTAGTATTAACCTAGAGTATGTCATACTTAAATACAAAAAAAATTATCAATAGTGCAAATTAATTATGTGGGGCCCATCTCCTTTATTATACGGCCAGTTATGTATTTTTGTTTATGAAATTTATAGGATAAATGATGATCTGCCAGATTTTTATCTAGCCTAAATATGATTTTTTAATTTGAATTTTTTATTTGCATTTTTGTTGCTGTTTTTTATATCGAGAATTTAATTTAGTGGAAAAATTCTAATTGATATTTCCCTTTCGCTTTATAAATAATCATCTCTGATCATACCAGGTCGAGAGATGGACTTGAATGGATTGTCATTAAGCATATTATATGGATAATTCATGTATATCTTCGTTTCATAGATCAAACGTGTATTAAATATAAATTGCTATATTTTAAGTGGAAAACAATAGATACTGATTATATTCTATCAATTTAGAATACGAAGTGGATGGTAAAATTTTTTTTTTATCAGCTTTGTCGTCATGCCTAAATTTAATTATTTTCCTGGTATTGTGCAATTAACAATACTTATGAAATGCTTCATAATTTTATATAGCGATTAGCATCACTTTTCATGAATAACCCAAAAATCCAATTTCGAGGAGCGTTTCATTCTCCCTCTGCAAAAAAAATATTTTTTTTTCAAAATTGTTATCGACCTAATTTTCTAAATTGGGTTAATATCATGAAAAATCTCAAACTGGTACACATGTAATAAATTTATCAAAAACTAATTTTTTGACCACAAAAAATCCCGAACTAGTACAATTGCGACAAATTTACCATCCGTTAGTTTCTGTTGAATCGAATTAATACCATCATAAATTAGTACGCCTGTGATAAACGGAGGGTAAAACATAAAATTAGTACATCCGTCAATTATCGCATGCCATTCAACGAAGCAATTCGACAGTGAAATTTAAAGGAAGTAAACCGGGGGTAAAATCTGTCGCGGGCGTACCGGCTTCGGAATTTTTCGTGATCAAAAGATCGGTTCGGGGTGAAATTGTCATGAGCGCATCGGTTTAAGGTTTTTCTCGGTATTAATCTTTCCAAAAAAAAAATTTTCAATAAAAAAAATTGCGGGGGGTAATTTGGGGAATTTCCACGGCGGTCAGAATTCAAACCCACCGCGGTCAACGGTCTTCGATAGCCGACGTGGGGGGGGCGGGGGGAGGGGGGTGTTCTGCTGAGCGTATTCATACGGGGGGCACCAAACATCCGTGTCCCGTGCGGTCTTTCCCCCACCTTCAATTTCAAAAACGGTACGCAAAAGTGCGGCACCGCGCCTGATCCGTCCACGTCATCCCCGACGACCCCGCCATCCGGTCAACGGTGACGTGTCGAGATCCCAGCGGGTCGCTCGCGCGGTTGGTGGCAGTCGCCGATCTCTTCGCCGCCACGCCCTGTGGCCGAGGAATTGCCGCCTTCGAATTTCGCTAATTTCTTCTGGAAAATTAACTTTATTTTTTTTTTTTGAAAATTTTTTTTTCTCCGATGATGGGACAAGGAAAATGATTGAAATGATTAACGCCGAGGGGGGGTTTGAATTGGGGGGAGGGCGATGATGAAAAGTTGGAATTTGTTTTTTTAATTTTTTGATTTTCTTTCTTTTGTTTTTCTTCCCTTTTCGTGGAAATTGTTCTGATTTTTATTTTGTTTTTTCATTTTTTGGAAGGTGAATGTGTCGCTGTCAATCAATCAGCATAAATAGGAGAAAGAGAAAAGTGGGAAATTAGAGGCTTTTGGGAGTAGCATAATCATTTTGATCGATCTAATCGAAATCGCATTTACAGCGATGTTGAATCTTTGCTTTATTTGTTGCACGAACCCATAAAAGCTTTCCTCGTTCATTTCCACGACACGTGGACTCGACATCATCTTATTGTTTTTTTAAATTTAACACAACAAAAAACCTCAAATTAATACATCCGTGATAAATCAACTTAAAACTAATTTTTTGATCACTAAATACTCAAAATCGGTACATTTGTGACAAATTTACCTTCGGTTTGTTTCGGTTAAATTTAATTAATATCACGAAAAATTACAAACTTGTACACATTTGACAAATTGAGGTTGTCAAATATCATCCAACTCAGTAATTTATCGGTAAAATTTAACAGAAACTAATTGAGAATAAAATTGTCACAGATTTATCAATTTTGAGATTTTTGGTGGTTAAAAAATTAATTTTGTATAAATTTATCATAAATGTACTAGTTTGAAGATTTTCGTGATACTAATCCTTTTTTTTATACAGGAAGCTTCATCTTTATTTTCTCTGTCCCCATATTATATGAAACTTAGAACTTGAAATTTGGAATTACCTAAATTAGAATTAAACGTGCAGGATAAGTGAATCGAACACACTTGTTAAGAAAGCTTGTTTTATTTTGAAACTTGTATATAGCGTGGCAGATGAAGTATCTTCCGAGGAAGTTGAAAATTTTACTTTTCGCCTCCATACTTTCACGCTTTTCCTTAGTCAAATTCTTGTAGTTTTAATTCACCCAATCAAGTCCACGTAATTTTTGTAAATTTTTCAACCAAATCACTTCGCAATAAATCCGATCAAATTTAACTGACCTATTAACATTCTTAACAAATGCAATAATTCCTCATTCTTATATGCAAAAAAAAATGTATTTATATATATAACCAAGATAAATCTGAAATAATTATCGTAGATATTTTTGGATTGGAAAGAACATTTTACTTACTTGCCAAGATAATTTCTTTGGACAATTTAACCCCCAATCATACCTTGACCAGTAACTTTTCCATTCCTATTATCCCCAAAAGCAACGGCTCCCCCTTTCTCATACTTCAATGAGGTGATTCTTACAGCATCCCATGTCATGTTTCTTGAACATCAGCTATCCAAGCACATCTTGTCCTTATTTTTGTGCATGTGCTTCAAGTTCCCACAAGACGAATTTAATTATTGATTGGATGAACATTATTGTCATATATTTCCAATAAGTACTGTTAACACCATTAAAAAAATGTAGCACGGGCAATTGAGTTTGCCTTCGTCCAAAGCTAAATCTGACAACGGTTTGCGTCGGTCTTTATCTTAAAAGTACAAGATTTTATATAGTAAAAAGAACATGTTTTGCTATCAAATGTAAGGTCCAAATAATCAACCAAGAGGGGGTCAATTAGTTTTTTAAATATGTAAAAATGATTTATTTAGATCCGATGCCTGCTCAAAATTTTGCCTCTACACACAAATGAACTAGCAATGTGCACTATGGAAACTAAATAGTTTAGAGAAAGAGAAATTGCAAACGGTTCTATGGACATTTTCGGCTTTGGTGTGGCTAGCTACTCCTCTCTTCTAGCTCTAATAGTCCAATTAGGTAGAAATCCACTCGCTGAGCCAAGAGTGGAAACCCCGTCTTATAATCATTTTTAGGAAAATATTTTTCAAATCACCCATTTTCTGCGAAACAAATAGAACCTAATAAGTGTTTACGAAGAGTCCTCCTCACGACTAGACACATGCATTCACTCTAAATACAACAACTTCTCTTTTGTGTTCACAAATAGGTTTGCTACTCCTGCTAACTCTTAGGATGAGTGCTTGATTGAACCGCAATGCGACAGCAAAGAGATAGACCTCAATAATGCTCGATATGCTTCCATTTCTCTTACTTTAAGCAATCATCGACTGACTAAGTCCTGCTCGTTGTTTGGTCTCCTTATAGGCCTCCAAATTCGAACATTAAAGCTTGGATCCACTAACCTTTCTTGGGCATTTATTTACCAACATCACATTTAAAACCTTCAATCAATCTGATTTGTTAGCAAATCTTTTATATATGGCAGTGCAGGTTTTGAACACATCTGTTCATCAATCTCTACATGAAACTAGTCCATGATTTTTTATTGCAATGTACTTGTATATCTAGAGCCGGGTCTTGAAATCTGGCAATCCAACGCTCACAAAATCTATGAATGCAAAGTCCGGATCGTCGTGATTTGCTTAAGGATTTAACACTCTTTACATGAGTGCAGATTTTGATTGCAAATGCCTTCTTTTTTTATTTTTTAGGGGATAAGTGTATTTGAAGTCTTAAAACTTGTCACAAAAATACAATTAAGTTATAAAAATTTCAAAAAGTGCAATTAAGTTCGTCTATTAACTCCGTCCAACTTGACAAATGAAAAATGCTAACAAATTTTAAGACTTGATTACATCAAGTTGACAAGTTTGTAACTTAATTGCACTTTTTTGAAAATTTTATGACTCAATTGCACTTTTCTAACAAATTTTAAAATTTAATTGTATTTTTGTAACATGTTTTAGGACTTATAGTGAACTTATTCATTTTTTTTAATCAATCCTTTTTATATTGACATTAATATAACCTCGTTGCACCTTTAATAAAATTTATTAAAATACTGAATTAAGTTTTGTTATTTTCAAAACTACATATATATAATATATAGTATGGTCCTCCTAGGTCACGTCAATTAACCTATGACTGTCCACGCCAATGGATTAATCGAATCCTTTTGGCAACAGTCTCCATCGTTCCCCAGAGAGCTACAGTGTAGAATCTACAAATCATTTAGATACTTTATAGAACCGATAGAAATGATATATTTAATAACCTCGAATCTTGCAAAACATTCCTCCAAAATATTTTATTGCCTTCTTTTTCTTTTTTTTTGTAATGATAGGGAAACAAAACTAATAAATTCACCAACTAATTAAATCCAAATTTGAATCAGATGAAGCCAAACCAGTGCATCTGTTGAGATAAAGAGTCTTGCGCTATGACTCACAAACACGAGATGCAACTCTCATCCATTATGTGCTGTTTTGTGCTTGATGCATTTATTCCATTTTTTTCAATAAAAATTAAAAATTAAAAAATTATTCCGTACAAATTTGGGATAGGATCCATTGGGAAGTTCAACTCTAGTGAATTTCAAAAGAACCCACAATTGTGAAGGGCATTTAAATATCAAAATAAGGAAATATTATAAATTTCAATGTATTGGCTCTTCTTGTGATGTGCAACATCAATATAGTGAATATCGAATATTTTCCCATCAAACATGTTCAACGAGTGCTTAGCGGCGGTTGATTATAATGATATGAATTATAAATATCCAAATATCTTTGGCATCCACTCCTTGGCAAGATAACTCATTAAGCACCAATCAAGCAAGCAAAATTCAACACCATTTATTTCAGAAATACAACAAAAAATCCAAAATTATGTTAATTGTGACATAATACAGCCAATTTTTTTTTTTGGTAAAGATACACCCAAATTTTTTCTGTGTCACTTAAAACAATAAACTTGTCCATTGTGATACAAATATCCCAAACTTTTTTTTGTCATAAAACCTTAAGCTTTAATATAGTTAGAATTATAATAGAGGGTATACATGTCATACATGTAAAAATTTAGATTTTTTCATGAAACATTTTTTTGTATTTGTATCACAGTGGGCAAGTTTAGGTTTTTTTGTGAAAAAAATATTAGAGATATGTATGTCACAATGAGTATAATTTAAGATTTTTGGTGGTCAAGTCCTGCTTGTTGTCTAGTCTTCTCAGAGGCCTCCAAATTCAAACATTAAAGCTTGGATCCACTCACCTTTCTTGGGCATTTATTTACCAACATCACATTTAAAACATCTGTTCATCAATCTCTACATGAAACTAGTCCATGATTTTTTGTTACGATGAACTTGTATATCCAGAGTTGGGTCTTGAAATATGGCAGTCCAACGATCACAAAATCTATGAATGGAAAGTCCGGATCGTCATGATTGCTTCTGGATTTAGCACTCTTCATGTGAGTGCAGATTTTGATTGCCAATGACTTTTGTTTAGGGAACAGGTGCATTATAAGTCATAAACTTGTCATGAAAGTGCAATTAAGTTTTAAAAATTTTAAAAAGTGTAACCAAGTTTTTCCATTAACTTCGTCAAACTTGACAAACAGAAATGCTAACAAGTTTAAGGACTTGATCACATCATCTTGATAAATTTTAGAATATGATTACACTTTTTTCGAAAATTTTATAACTTAATTGCGCTTTTCTGATAAGTTTTAGGATTTGATTGCACTTTTTGAAAATTTTAGGATTTAATTACACATTCATGATAAGTTTTAGGACTTCTAGTATATTTATCCAATTATTTTTAATCAATATAGTGGTCCTTTTTATATTGACATTAATATAACCTCGTTGCGCCTTCAATCAAATTTATTAAAATACTCAATCAAGTTTTGTTATTTTCAAAACTACATATATAATATATAGTATGGTCCTCCTCGGTTACGTAAATTAATCTATGACTGTCCACGCTAGGGGATGAATCGAATCCTTAGGGCAACAATCTCCATCGTTCCCCAAAGAGCTACAATGTAGAACCTACAAATCATTTAGATACTTTATAGAACCGATAGAAATGATATATTTAATAACCTCGACTCTTGCAAAACATTCCTCCAAAATATTTTATAGCCTTCATATTTTTTCGTAATGATAGGGAAACAAAAATAATAAATTCACCGACTAATTAAATCCAAATTTGAATCAGATGCAGCCAAACCGGTTCATCTTTCGAGATAAAGAGTCTTGCGCTATTAACTCAGAAACATGAGACACCACAATACCAAAAAAAGAAAAAAAGAAAAAAAAAGAAACATGAGATACCTCTCTCATACATCATGTGTTGTTTTCTGCTTGATATGCAATGCATTAATTCCCATACTTCCAATAAAAAAGGAAAAATTAAAGTAAAGCTTATCTCGCTCAAATTTGGGATAGGATTCATTGGGAAGCTTAACCCTAGTGAATTTCAAAAGAACCCACAATTGCATAGGGTATTTAAATAACAAAATAAGAAAATATTACAAATTTTAACGTACCAGCTCTTCTTGTGATATGCACAATCAATATAATGAATATCGAATATTTTCCCATCAAACGTGTTGAACGAGTGCTCAGAGACAATCAATTATAATAAGATGAATTATAAATATCGAAATATCTTTGGCATCTAGTCCTTGGCAAGCTAACTCATTAGACATCAATCAAGGAAAGCCAAAAATCGACACCATTTTACATGGGTTTTATTTTTTGGTCAAATACTATTTTACATGGTTAATACCATAAAAAACCTCAAATTATACATACTGTGACACGAATACTCTGTGTCACTAAACACCGTAAACTTTCCCATTGTCATATAGATAACCCCTCATAAAAAACTCCAAATTTATATCAGCGTGATAAATATATCATAAATAGAATTGTAATAAATAATTTATATGTCACACATATAAAAGTTTTGATTTTTTTTGTGACACAAAAAAAATTGGGAGTATTTATATTATTGTGGATAAATTTAGATATTTTTGTGATAGAAAAAAAGTTTAAAATGTATACATTGAGTATAATTTGAGATTTTTGGTAATATTTATTACATGCATCAGTGTATGTCCTTTCATGATTGAAAGGAAGAAAAATTGCATCTTGGGCAGTTGACTTTGCAAATTCCAAAGTGATGTGCCATTTGTTAAATTACAAGAAAGCAATGGGGGCAGGCTGCAAATTTTGCTCACCGTACAAATTAGGGCGAGAGCAGTTATGAATTCATTGAATTTAAGAGATCTTTTTCTGCTTACCCTTTTGCGATAGGACCTTAGATAATATTTTAATTATATTTTGTCATTGAATTATGGGTCTGCTGAGATGACACTTTGACGTGCATGGGCGTAGAAATCGTGGAGCTCAGACAAGTCATACCACTTAAATTCATACTATTTCATATATCTGGCCAAAAAAAAAAAAAGTGCATACTATTTCAGTCCTCCTGGGAGAAGGTTTGTCAGGAATGTGATTGTTATTGGACAAAACCCTAAATAAATAAATATGACAAACGCCATCCGTTTTCCTATCTTTTTTCAGGAACAAAATCGTGGGTAAAGTAATGCCACAATTTTCAAGACATTATTGGCGCTAATGTATAATTAATCTCGTAACTACATAATTGTACCTTGCTTTTACATTCATTTTTCTAACACAATTAAGTTTGACGACTTTTTTCGTGCTACGCTATTATGAATTACGCACGTTTTAATTATTCCCGCGCATTTTTCAGTCAAATCCGAATCGTTCCCAGTGGTCCCGCGCGCTGCTTTTCGATATTTTCCAAGTCCCTAATTTCTCATGCATCGGGCCGATGAAAATACGTAATTGTCTCGATCCGGCCTGAACAAGGAATCAGAGAGAACTTCGAATGTTAACAAGGCCAAAAAAAGCCTGAACAATAATATATAAAATCCGCGGCCGATAATTCCGCCAGCATTGGCGTGGCTGTTTCTGAGGACCAAAAGCCCTTCTGAATTCCTCGCCGCGGAATAGATTTTTTGCGGCGATTATTTGAACGCTCCCGTGCTAAAATTGGATGGAAAAAGGCGATTTAACAAAAAGAGAAAAATAATATATGATAATAATTTTTCAATGGAGTCATCAGTCAAAGATACTTTGGGGGGGGGGGGTGTGCCCACATTATATCTCAGAGTGGGTGAATTTTGAAAAAATAAATAAATTATAAAATAAATAAAAAATAAATAAAATTATGTATTTTCGAACAGTGACAGTGTGTCAGAGACAAAGGTAGGGTGGGTGGGTGTTCAGAATTCTATAATTCAACCCCTCACCTTTTTGCTCTTCTCTTTTGCATCGGGACGAACGAAACTCTGCCCCCTCGCATCAGCTCCTCTCGCCAGGCCTCTCTGCCCCACCTAATCAAAGTCCATTTCCTTTTATGGTCAGTTTTATTAAAATCCCATTCAAATGGAAGAAGTGTGCCCCTCTTCCTTTATAAACTCCCTTCTTTTTTTTTTCCAAGAGAAAATCTTCCTTTTTCCAAATGCTATCCACAGCCGTATAACAATAAAGATTAATATCGCGAAAAATTTCAAACTAATATATTCGCGACAAATTTAACAAAAACTAATTTTTTGAACACCAAAACCCCGAACTGGTACACAGTTAACAAATTTGCCTCAAACTTATTTTTTGACCATCGAAAATCCCAAAACAGGTACATTTGTGATAAATTTACCCACCGTTGAATTTGATTAATAACATGAAAAACCATAAATTAATAACTCTGTGAGAAATAGAGGGGTAAAACCCTAATAATTGTGAAATTCTTTGGTTAAAATCGTGAACATTAATATGGAATAACTCATTGCAGTGTACAATTCCTCAGTTCAAGCTTTTATTGGGAAATTCCTTGGTTAAAATTGTGAACAACTTATGATTATAATTTGTATTATAATATATTGATTTACAAAGATTATCAACAAGGTTCAAATCCATAACAATTATTTTTGTAGAAGTCAGCTTGAGCACATTAGTAGATAGAAGAAAGGAAATGAAATCTGGATAAAGACAAATAGTAAATAATATGAGGTGGTGGAATAAATTATCATTGTTATGATTAGTGAAGCCAGTCGTGTGTTTTCACGAAAACGTGTGATTTTTGCATTTTAAATAAATAATTTTTTTACCCATTCCCTTTGTGATTTTGATTAATTAATTCTCTTGAGATTACTTTCATCAACTCAATAAGTTAGGGAGTTTTATTGCCATTTAGAGGGTGGAAATAGCAAGAGCCTAATAATTGTGTGGTGTGTAAAAATCTACATCACCGCATGGCGGGTTATTGATTTTTATTTTAAGGAAATCATTCCCTTAGATATCTTTTGGAAATATTCCTTATCATGTACAATAAAATTGTCGTACGTGTATATAATTGTATCATATTAGAAAGATTCGAACAAACAAATGACAATATTCGCATGAGTGAACTTGACTAGAATTGTTTGAGGCCACAAATCTCTCACAATATAATTGTCTGCTTGAATTGACTTTTATACTTTCTGTTTTACTTAATTTAAATATTGTAATTCATGCACTTCGAACTTTTCCTGATCCGAGGCACCCGAGACTTTTACAGTGTATAAATATTGATACATGGATTAATATATATTTTTTTCTTACAATTTTTGAAAATTCGCATAATATTTTAAATTTTGGTAGGGAAGTGTGCTTTTACTTAATTCCCAAAAACAAATAGGCCCTAATATTGTAGTTGTATGCTGTAAAAATCAATATTGGCAAGTAGTGGGTTATGAAATTTGCTTTCAAGGTAATCATTTCGTGGTCTTCTATTTAAAATGTTCCTAATTGCATATTGTGAAATTCTCGCACTTGTGTTAAATCGAAAAGCTTTATATAGTCAAATGACTAATTACATACACGACTACTATTTCCCTCCCATCATGATTTTGTATACACATGTAGGCCCATTTTTTTTTACTGAAAATAAAGGATTTAAAAAATGTTTTTTAAAAAATGGTTGCTTATATTGCTTACACAATCAAATGAACGGAAAATATTTTTGTTGTCCACAAAAATATTCAAATGGGTATTTTTGTCAGTAATGAAAATATTTTTCATTGATGAATTATTTTAAATAATATAAATATAAAAAAATAATTTTCAAATTATTCATTTTTTCACAAAGCAAACGGAGGACAGAATTTTACAAACATGAATCTTTTTTCGACTATTGTATACAAGCAAAACAAAAACAAATATCAAATATGATAGGAGAAAGGTACACTGTCATTCATTATACCCAAAATCATCTCGTCCATTAGGAAAAATTAAAAAAAGAAAAAAAGAGGAAATTGTTATTTTTTTTAAAATCTAATAAAAAATATTAGGGCCAATACCCAAAAAAATCCTAAACTTTAGCCTTTGTCTCAATTATATCCTAAACTTTTTTTATCTCATAAAAAACTCCAAACTTTTACTTTTGTCCCAATTATATCTTAAACTTTTTTTTTGTCTCATAAAAATATCCAAACTTTTACTTTTGTCCCAAATCTACCACTGTTAAATTTTTCATTAAATATTATCGTTAATAATTATTTTAATATTATTTTTTTGAATTATTATTATTATTATTTTCTTTTTTTTTCCCTTCACCTTCAATCTTTGGCGGGTTGCCGGTCTGGCGATCGGTCAGGCTCGACCTTGCCGGTGTTGGGCGAGGTCGGCCTCGCCCACCCTTGGCGAGGTTCGTCCTTGTCGTGGCTTGGCCTCGCCCAATGCCGGCGAGATCGAGTCTTGCCAGTGATTAGTGGGGTCAAGCCCTCGTTAGGGGTGGGTGAGGCCGACCTTGGTCAACGCCAGCAAGGTCAAGCTTTGCCCGCCTCTGACAAGATTCGTTCTCGCTCGCCCCTGGTAAGGTTCGTCCTCGTCGTGGCTGGCAAGGCTTGGTCCTGCCAGCGGGACTACGCCCTCATCGGCGTTGGGTAAGGCCAAGCCTCGCTAACAACGGCGAGGACGAATCTTGCTAGGAGCGGGTGAGGCTGACCTCGCCTAACGTCGGCAAGGTTGAGCCTCGCCAGCCAAAGGTTGAAGGTGAAGGGAAAAAAAAAAGAAAATGAAAGGAAAAAGAAAAAATAAAAAAATTCGAAAAAAATAAAAAATAATCATTAATGGTAATATTGGACGGAAAAGTTAACAGTGGTAGATTTGGGATAAAAGTAAAAGTTTGGAGTTTTTTGTGAGACAAAAAAAGTTTAGGACATAATTGGGACAAAGGCTAAAGTTTGAAGTTTTTTTGGATATTAAGTGGTAAGTTTGGGGTTTTTTATGGGATAAAAAAAAGTTTAGGATACAATTGAGATAAAGGTTAAAATTTGAGATTTTTTTGGATATTAGGCAAAAATATTATCCGGACCTAGAGATTGGACACCAGAAGGATATGCCTAAGGGATAAAAAGAGAGAGAAGTAATTAGCATCATAATTAACATTGAATACTTATCTTGGGTCCTGTGAAGCGAAAGTTAAATAGGGTTGGAACGGTCAAAAGACTCAGGGTTTCTATGCTATTTTATGAAATTGATTACAGCTCAGACCATCATGGCTCATCAAAAGGCCAGAAATGGATCGTGGGATGTCATTTTACAGGTCGAAATTCGTACGGTCAGCATATTGCCGATGCGAAATACCAGGAAAATTCGGCCTAAAATAAAGTGGGACAAACATTATCTTAGTCTAAATTTTTAGTTGGAAAGTGGTCCCATCTAAGCCAGCACCTTATCGGTAGTAGCTCATTGATATATAGAAGATCTAGAGGTAAATGTCCATCCTGCATAGTCGACCGATCAAGACTCACCTCGATTAATGATGCATCGTTTCGTATGTTTCTTTGACAGGGAGAGAATCATAACTTCATCAGGTGTCTTCTACCTTGGCGAAGTTAACTGCATTATTGCACGTCCACATGACAGCTACCATAGGATGAAATAACACATTAGTGGATCACGAGCCTATCTCGTGTATGAATTGTAAGATCTCTTGTCCATATTAACTTTATGGAGATCCGTCATGTAGTAGTATGGCAATTAATACCTTCATGTATCTCATACATGCACGGTCATATAAACAAGGGAATTCACTTTTGACGAAGAAGCCGTGAAGCAAAACCTTCGTGCATGGCATCAAACATGTGCAACATAACAATAATTTAACATTGCAATATAAATAATGTCTCTACAACGTCGTCTTCGTCATGTATATTTCACTCTCAATGCATCAATGCATAATATAATTATTTCTTCACACGTTCGATAAAACAATTTGAGCATCTCATAAGCATAAGTGCCATAACATTTCAGAGTTAATGTTTAACACATTCTCATCGATATGTCTTGCACGATATTAATCTCTGTATAGTGCACATATCATAAATTATCATAGTACATAAAAGATAGAGCACGGACGTAGGCACACTAATCCCTTGAAATATTTCATTTACTGTAACCAGATCCTCCTCATTTCTAGTATAATAGAATTTCCAACAATTCAGTAAACACAGATTATTTTCTATATTTCAATAGAAATCTAAGTAGAGTAATATCATTTATTATACCCAAGACCCTTATTATCATAAACACACAGGATCCATTTCCTATTTTTTTTAATTACAAAGCTTGTCTCTGTCCCAATAATAAACTTAGGGACCAGATCCTAAATTGGCTAACTAGACCCTCAATTTCTTGATTTGATTAATTTCACCTTGATAAATAACTTCAGCTTTTAAGCTTCCTTTTCCATTAATTTTGATAACCGAACTCACAAATTAATTCGAGATAAACAATTTCTCATAGTTGACAGAGTTTCAGATCCATGGAATTTGCAAAACAGCCCTTTAAATCGTCCTTGGTTTAACACATTTTACCACAGATTGCCGATTTTTCACAATTAACCCTATCATCCCGATTGGAGTAGAAGTTAAGAAACTAGGCCTTGATCTAACCAAATCCCCTTAAGAAATGTTCATAACATTGTATTAAGCCATAGTTAAAGCAGTTTTCCAAGATGCAACCCCGATCAATTCAAAAAGTACATTTTCCCCACGTTAGCATGTTTCATCAACCTAAATAATCTAACTTGATCCTTCAATCACGATAATGTAAACATGACTTCTATGCTGGTCTCAGCCTTATCCAACTTACAAAATTACTGATTTACCCCCCGAATTAGTTGAAATCACAAGTTTGCCACTAATTGTATTATTCATGTTAAGCAACTTGCTTTTAATGTTTATCCACAAAGTTACTTAGAGATTTAGGATGCTCGGGCAGATAATCGGGGATTGAAATGTTAGTGACTTGGGTTGCACCAATTCAAAAGCTCATAATTTTAGTTTCATTTTTAAGACCCGATTATACAAATTGAAAATACTTCAAGTCTTAATTGGATTATGAGTATACAATTTTAGCTTTCGTCCCCACTCTTCCTTCCCTTTCGCACATGTATATGTATGTATGCGCATATCTATCTGATCGTTAATGTTCATTATATATGCATGGATTTCTGCTTTGGATTCTGATTCTCTTTGTGAGAGTCTTATAGAGAGAGAGAGGGTAAGTGTATGTAATCCATTCCTAATGAATGGATAAGGTGTAACTAATTTGCCTTAAATAAATTGGATTACTGTTTATTCCATCAAGTGAGGGCATCACCAAAGCTTATTGGAGCAACAAAAGCAGTCCCGATCCAACCTTATCCTCTCCATCTGCTTAAGACCCTCGGCAAAATGCCAAGAAAGGGGTCCTTCCAAAGCTTCAAAATCTCATTGGCTGCATGTGGTCCTATCAAAATGACTGACTTCACTTCCTTCTAAACCAGATCAGGCAGGGTAAAAAAAAAAGGGTGCTGTGTGTATCCCCCAATACATTCTCCTGCACAAATCGTTATTTAATATGAAATTCTAGGGTTCTTTTTTTCGAAATTTTTTAATGTATGGTGGTCCTAAGGTTAGTAGCTTCAAGCCCCGCGCCCCCTCCCCCCTTTGGTTTTTCCTTGTCATTGGGCCCATGTCATTTGGTACTTTGGTGGGAGGGCACGTATACTCTGTCTCTCTCTTTTCTCTCTCTAGGGTTTTGACCAAAGTTGCCTTCATACCCATTTTGTCAAAGTTATTAAGAATGTGTTGTTGAGTTGACTGCTGGCATTCCTCTTTTCTTCTTTGGACCATGCTCTCCACATTGCAAAGACAAGATCAAAAACAGCCAAAATGAGGAGGTGCCAAACGCTATGTTGTGCCGCTGGCCTCGGCCGCTCATTTGTCCGTCAATCATTTTGCAGCAAATAAATACACAAAGAATACTTAGTAGTAAGGGGATCTGACACGTGGCATACGCAGAGGAGCCTCATCAGGCACTCCCATGTTAATGTAATACAATGCAAACCCCATGTACCAAAAAAAAGGGCTTAAGAATTCAGATGTTTTAAATTTGCTTAAGTTTTATGGATTTCTATTTTTGATAGACGATGTGGCTCCACCACTAAGCATCTGCCATATGGCCAAAAGGTGAGACACATGTGGCCATGTAAGTTTACCATTGAAAATTAGTCGAGAAAGTTACCAAAATGCCAATTTGCTCTTAAATATTTTAATTTGGCCAAGTTAGTCCTTAACCATTTGACAATTTGCCAATGTAATCCTTTTGGCCAATTTTGACTGACAATCGCTAATGTAAATTTTTAAATTTTTTCTTTTCTTTTTTCATATTCTTTCTTGCTTTTCCTTTTTTCCATCTAAGACAGGCAACGGTTGGCGCTGGTTGCAGGCAAGGGTGGCCAACTCTTGCCAGCCATTGGGCGAGGGCGACGACCCTCACCTGTGATCGGTGAGGGTCGGCCGACGACCCTTGCTAGACTTGGTAGAAAAAAAAGGAAAAGAAAGAATAAAAAGAAAAAAAAATTAAAAATTATAAAAATTATCCTCATTAGCGTTGGCCGTCCAACGTTGGCTTTGTCACGTAGAAAGGCCATTGTCCATATTAGCAATTTTTGGTCCAAATTGATGGAAGAATTATATTGATAAATAGTCAAAATGTTTAGGACTTGATAGGTAAAAGTGAAAAGTTTTGGACTGAATTAGAATCCTTACAATAAGTTTGCCAATGAAAATTAGTCTGAGAAGGAAGAAGGTGCATAGTGCAAATAAATGGAAATACAGAGCATTCAATCAACAAAAATTAAAAGTAGGTTTGTTTGGAGTGACTTGTGTCTTTGACTTTTTCCAAATTTCGTGATGCATGCATTTCGAATTTTTTATAATGTAAAGTGATTGAAATCTTTAAAAATTGTTTTATATTAATTTGAAATTTTACCTATAATTTTTTTCGTAGTCTTTAAAAACAAAGAATGCTACCAAAAGTCTTGAACATATAGCTCAATCTATAATAATGATTTAAACGATTGAAATGGTGGAATCAAGCCTTAAGTATTTTAACTCCGGTGCAATCAAATCAAGAAATGCGAAATCAATCCTATTGTGGTGGCATGTTGAAATTCGATGTGATATTTTCAAATATTTTCTTGTAGATGTGACTTTGACGTGGAGGAGGCACCGTCTACGACGGCGTGTGAAGATTGTGGGCGACGCCACCCCCAATTTGTCCAAAACCACACCCACGGTCCGTTCTCTTTCCATAGTTGATTTATTTCTTTAAATTTTGGGTCTTACGATCTTTCTTCTTCTAAAAAATTGGCTTTTCGCGACGTAAGGCTAACGCGGCACATCAATGCTATGCCAACATCACATGTGCTTGAAACTTAAAAAAAAAAATCAATGTTGGATTCTAGCTACCACATTAGCAAAATTGATTGCGTCCTTGTCAAAAGAACTTAATTGCACTTTTTCAAAGTTTAGTATTTGAGTGCATATATAATTGAGCCAAACACTTAGAGCTATTGATTCAAGTTTTACTTCTTTTAAAACTTAGATTATGTCTTAAATTTTTGCGACAAAATGGAAAAGTCATAGTTGCAACAAACAACTCGAAGCAAATCATTCAAAAAGCATAGCCTAGTCAATCATATAACCTTCGATTTAAAATTTCTCAATTTAGCTGAAGATAGAACTCATGTATAAAGCTACTTTAATTCAAATTCAATGTTCAACCTCTCAAACATTTTTTCAACCTTTCTAATAATGATTATAAAGACATCAACCTTTTGCGGGTCGTGTCCCCACACATGTCCTTGTGCTGCATCATGGGATGTATGGCAGCACAAAATAATGAAAACTGAAAAAAACCTGCTTCAGTCTTTATTTTTTGCTTATAGGAAGGGGGAGATCTTGACAAATCAAAGTGAATCATAGGCAGCCACATTTATTATATGGGGACTCTCCAGGAGTATTAGTTTGACCAGAAGCTCAGCCTGTGCATGTTCATTTTCAGCTTTTCTCAAATGGGTCCCTCAGTCATCAAGCAAGGAAAAGGATTGTTTTCTTTTTGTTGAACAAAGGGGGAAAAATGATGTTGTCATATAAATGAAAGTGTATTATAAAGTATGTACATTGCAAGATATATTTGATGTGATATTGCACATTAGTTGCGGTATTCAACGATTCTGGTGCATCATAGCAATTAACGGCGGGATTATTATAATTGATTGAATAATCATTGGATACCAGATGCCCTACAAGTTGAGTAAGCGATTTCTTTTTCTTCTCGACTTACCTTTTTTCTATGTTTGAAAAGTTCAAAACGATTTGTAAAGTTGTCTTTTTTCCTTCCATTCGAGCACAATGATAGAACATTTCATAGTGCATGGTTCTCCATCATTCTTTGGAAGAGTCCATATCGCTTTGCATGTGATCATGGCATATGTGGAGAGAGAGAATTTTAAAGTCTTTGAATGTTTGATTGCGCCAAAAGGATGGCTTTTGATGACGTACACTTGTGGAATGTAGGACAAATATATAGGTATCTTATTCAAATAGCGCGAATCACGCAACAACCTTAGGGTTTTGCTTGCACATGAAACATCGACCTCAACACCATGACAGGCATGCTCTACTTTGAAAACTTTTCTCGTCCTACTCTTCCCTATGATTTTGATTTGATGGACCGACCTACTAAGCCTATATATATGGATGCGCATTGCCTGAAAGTCACGAGGTTTCAAGTGCTTGAACTTTGTGCTCGTGAATGGCATGTATTGGGCGGCCACAAGATTTGAAAAAAGTGTTGACTTTCTTAAAGCTGCCAATTTGAGGATCAATCAATTCAATTCAAAATCACGACAGTGCGAATTAAGAAAGTAATGGTAGCAGGAAATTTATTTCTCTGGACTCCGTGTGTTTGCAGAAAATATTTTGTTGGAAATTTTTTTCTCATTTTTTGATATTTGGATCGCTTAGATAGATGAGTTTACGGAAAATTATTTCATAGTCAACAAAAAATTTAAACTTTTAAAAAATATTTTCTTTTTTAAGAATTAGAAATTATTTTTATAATATGACTATATAACGACGCTTGTGCATGAGAACTCCAACTCCCGTGCCTGAGTTCCCAGCAGTCGGGCTTGGGTGCATAGAGGCTGGGCCCTAAACCCTAGTGCTTGTGTTTGGGTCCCTGACAGTCATGCCCTTGTACTCTGCTCTTTATCTAGAGTCCCCAAAGACTGAGCCCATGACCACAAAGGTTGGGCCCAGGTCACTTGAGGCCGGTTCCCATACCTAATTACCTTGCTTTTGTGCCCAAGTCACTAACGCCCAAGCTTGGGTCCAGCTCCATCAAGTACGAGCTTGAGACCCCGATGCCGAGTGCTTGGGTCCCTGGCGGCCATGCCTGTGTACCAAACTCTCATGCCCAGGTTACTAACTACTGGGATCGGGTCCACAAAGCTCAGGGTCCACAAAGCTCAGGCTTGAGACTTTGGTGCCTATGCTTGGGTAACAATGACCATGCCTTGGTGTTTGACTCTCATGCGGAAGTCATCGATGCCCAGGCCTATGTCCGTCTAGGTCGAGCTCGAGTCTATGAAGGCTGAGCTTGGGAGCTTGGTGTCTGTGCCTAGGTCCTCGATGGCATTGCCTAAATACTCGACTCTTGTGCCCGAGTCATTGGTACCAAGGCTTGGGTCCATTGAGGTCTGACCCGAGCCCACGAGGCTAGGCCTAGGTCCATGAAGGCTGGGCTCAAGACTCCAATGCCCATGCTTGGGTCTCCAACGGCCCTACCTTAGTACTTAACTCCCACGCCCAAGTCACTGACTCCTAGGCTCAAGACCTCGATTTGGTGCCCAAGCGTGCGGGATTTCAATTTGACAGTGGAGCCCAGATCCTTCGAGGTTAAGCCTAGGTCCATAGAGACCAGGCTTAGGAACTTGATGCTCTTGTCCGGGTTGTGGACGGCCGTCCTCGGGTACTTGCCTCCTTCCGCTAAGTCATTGACAACTAGGCTCAAGTCCACAGAGACCGGACCCAAGATCCCAATGCCCATGACCGGATCTTTGGCGGCCATGCTTGAGTACCAAAATCTTGCACCTAAGTCACTGGTACTTGAGAATGCTTCCATATAGGTCGGGTTCAGGACCTCGGTTTGGTACTTGGGCTTGAATCCATAGAGGTCGGGCTTAGGACCTCGGTGCCTGTGCTTGGGTCTTCGACAACATTCTCGGGTACCTAGCTATCGTGCCCAAGTCACTAACAACTTGGCCCGCGTCGATTGAGGCCAAGCCTAGGTTCCTTGAAGCCGAGCCAAGACCTCAGTGTCTATGCCCTGGGTCCTTGACAGATGTGCTTGGGTACCTGAGTCCTGTGCCCAACTCACCGTTGCCCAAGGCTGGGTCCAAGAGGTTGGGTTTGGTTCCTCAGAGGTTGGGCTCGAGTCAAAAAGGGTTGCGTCTTGGTCCCTTGAGGCTAGGCCCAAGACCATAATGCTTGGATACGTGGACCCTAATACCCAGGTGAAGCACTTGGGCCCAAGTCCATCATGACTGGGCTTAGGTCCACGACGCTAGTGCTTGGGTTTCCAGTGGCATGGTCGACAAATCCGGCTTGTACAATTGGGACCTCGATGGTTGGATATCTTTTACATCACACAAGTAGTGCGTGTCTCTTTAGGAAAATAAAATCAACTTTTCGTTTCCAAATAGGAAAATAATTACCAGTTCATTTTAAGATTTCGATCAAACACCGAAAAATATTGTCATTTTTTGGAAAACATTTTCCTAAATAAATTTTCTACAAAACAAATGGATATGGAAAACTATCATTGAGTTTAGGAAGCAGCATTTTTTTTCTTTTGATTTGTGAAAGAACCTAAGTTGATGGAGAGATATTTATAATTAATGCATCAAACCCAATTTTTCTTCACTATTCTTCATAAAAAGGAGCATTTTACTTGATTTCTTCAATTACTCGAAATGAAAGTCACAAACTCCTACATTTTTGTTAATGATTAGAATTTCTACTTTTGATAGAAAAAATTTGTGTTATTAAAGGAAATTCCAGACTAAATGTCTAAGAAACAAACCAAAGTGCGCACCAATACAAATGTCTAAGGAAGTATATATGTATGTATGTATGTATGTGTATTTGTGCGTTTCGATCAAAAATTCACTTGCAATGGGCTGGACTATCTGGTGTTTTTTTTTGTCGGAAATTTGGTGTTATTATGTACCATTGGGCCTCAGTGATCCCAAGTTCAAGCTGAGCTGTTTAAGCAGATTATTTTGCATAGCCGATGCAAGAAGGGTCAAATGCAAATTCAGCCGGATAAGGACACTACAGGTGCTATAACTTTCGTTCATTTTTTTTCGTTCACTTGAGTGTTATAACTTTTTTTTTCTGATCACTTGAGTGTCAATACTTTGAAAAAACATTCATTTGAATGTCCCAACTTTCAATCAATTACTTTAGTGCCATAACTTTTAAAAGAAGTTTGCCCAAGTGTCAAAAATCCAACATGAATGACACTTGTGGTGAACGTTTTTCAAAAGTTATGACAATCAAGTGATTGATTGAAATGTTATATGACGATTGAAAGGTTATATGACAATTAAGTAATTGGAAAATAAAGTTGTGGCACTCAAGTTAGTACCATATGAAAGTTATCGTACTCATATGATTGAAAAAAAGTTATGGCACTCAAGTGAGCGTTGTAAGAAAATTATAGTACTTGTTGATGTTTTTTCCCCCAAATTCAGTTATTGAATTTTAGAAACAGTTCCATTTTACTTTAAATTGTTATGTGCACAATTCCTGAGTATGATCCTTTCATTTTGATTTCTCGATATTCTGATATTCTAATTGATCATAATCGAGTTTTGAACTGTGGTTGGTTGGATTGCCCATTTAAAAATTGGGAAAACACCAATTACCTTTTACACTTTTCATGCCATTATCACGTTCCCTCATATATTTTTCAAAATACCATTCCCCATCTTAAAAAAAGATCATGCGATTGAACAACAAAATAAACATAATAAGATAATAAATTGAATACCAAACTTACGTGGTTCGGTCGTTGGACTTACTTAATAGGGAGAGTAATATGAGATTTCACTATAGATCAATCGATACAATAGAGATTACAACCATACTTGATTCGTTTATATACTCTCAGTAATTCCCAACTCTTAATTACGCTCAATAACTCACACAGTATTTAGCCCTCACAATTACTCACAAAACAATCTATATCAATGCCATAAAGGAATTACACAAGTCTTGCTCCAAGATTTCTTGGCTTTAACATTCTCATATTGCTTCCGAGTGTAATTCATGAAGAAACAAGCTCCTAGATGCAATTCAAGAAGAAACCCCTTATATAGAAAATATTTTGGATTCTAAATAGAAAACATACTCACACTAGGAAACCTAAGAAACCTACTTTTTACGGGTCTAAATTTGAGATATATTTTCAACAATCTCCACTTTGACTCAAACTAGTCACAATCACTTCACTGGAATCTCAACTTCATTGCTACTCTCCTATAGCCTCTCACGGGCTTAATTGCCACATACATATTTCAAGTTCAAATCATGCTTGAATTTTGCCTTAGCATTGGAGTTTATCAGAACACCAACTCTATTTGTACCTTTAGCTACTCCACAAGAATTTTTAGACACATATCGAACATGCACCTCGTTAAACTCAGCAACTACAATAACCGTTGGCTCTAAAGGCTCCATCTAGCTGCAAGCACCCTTTGTGTTGATTACCACGCTAATACTCACTACCTTAGGAGTTTTTGATTGCAATTTCATTTGAAACTGAATACTGTCCAAATTCGTATGAAAATTGCCAATAACACTTTTTCCTAGAAGTATTAAGATTCATCAAATGTAACTTCTCTATTGATAACATTTGAATTTAATTCCAAATACCACAACTGATAGCCTTGTTCACCTTGTGCATAACCTAACAATATTCACTTTCTTACCCCTCCCATTGACTTTACCATCACTACTAAAAAATGGCATGAATATTTTAAGAACAAAATAATCAGTAACATTATATCACCACACTTCTTTGGGAGTATGACATCCAATGCAGTCAATGATGATTTAATCACCAGCTAGCTTGCTATACTAAGCACATTTGCCAAGAATTTCTTAGCTGTACCGATATTGGAGAATATTTTATGGACCGTCTCTAGTAATGTTCTACTTATCAACTTTGCAATCTATTGTGATTCACTGGCATTAGTGCGGTGTGTCACTAACCTTCCTTCATGCAGATTTGTATAATAGCTCCAAATAGAACTCTATGCTGTTCATCATTACATGCCACCTGACCAAAACAAAAAATCATTACATGCTAGATCGCTTTACCAATTTCCTTTTCGGTCAAAGCTCTCAATTGCCGGCTTCTAACTATTGCATCAAATTTTTGTCTCAGCACAAACACCCATGTTCGCCCTAAGTAGTCATCCATAATTGTTTGTCTAAATTGGACACTTTTTCTTGAAATAAATTGCTATAACCTCTATATTTTTCAACCACATTTTTCTCTGTCAAACTCTAAACTTATTTTCATTCTTCCTTTCGCTTCCTAATTGGCATCCTCTCCCTCTAATCTCTCCTATATCACGTGACGAGCCAACAGTAACAACTCATTCGATAGTGGATAAGCAAATATCGAGCGCTACAATATGTGGATCTGTGGTTTTTTGTCAAAGAATTGGTAATGACTTAGGTTTGGGATTTCCACTGGGGAAATTGGAGAAACTCGGATAGGGTTGGGTTTAACTAGGCCAACCGTTATGAACTCCTCTTGCTTCCATCTCTGTCGGGTGTACGCCCTCCCATGTCATGCCTTTTTCTCCTCATCTTTGGGGTCAAAGATCGACATTGGATAACTAATCACGCTCCTTCTAACTCATCGTGCCTCATCTGTCGTGCCAAGGAGGTCGGCAGCCTCTTTGCAATTTTCAGGTCAAAGAAGAGAGAGAGAGAGAGAGAGAGAGAGAGAGAGAGAGAGAGAGAGAGAGAGATTTTGAATTAAGGATTTGTTGATTTAAGAATTAGGGTTGTTGGATGGTTAAGGATTTGTTGATTTAAGAATTAGGCTTGTTGGATGGTTAAACAATTAAACCTAAGCTAGTTAGATCGATTGACTTCTGTATATTTATAAGTTACCTATTAAAATATATCTCAAATTTGAGTTCATGAACAAAATCCAATCCTAGATAAATTATAAGGAAGCCCGACTGATTAAAGGAAAGTGAGGAAGTTGTAACATTGTGAACATCGATCGTGTGCTACGGAAATCAAGATTTCCAATTTGGTGTTAAGGGTCCAGGTTGTAGGAGGTTTGCTCTTTTCACCTTCCTTTGTCCCATTCATTTGGACTCCTTGAACGGAGGGAATATATATATGCATATATTCTCATGGATTTCTTTTCTTGTTTGAGTCGGCAAAGGTTCAGAGAATTATTATATTTCCTTCACTCATGCTCTTCGAGATGGTTGATGAATACGTGCAATATATGTATTGTGGAAGCCCGGTTTCATTGAGCGCTTGGTAGGGTATGCTCGGTGGATTTTGTTCGTGAAATTACACCAAGAATTCAAGGGAAAAAGTGTCAAAAAAAATCCCAAACCTTTTACATTTGTACCAATTCAGTTATAAACCTTTTTTTTTTTATGTCAATTCAGTCTTAAACCTTTTGCATCAATGGTGCCAATTGAGTCATAAACATTTTTTTTAGTGCTAATTCGGTCCTGAACCTTTTGCATTGGTGCCAATTTAATCTTAAATCTTTTTTTAGTGTCAATTCAGTCCTAAATCTTTTGTATTGATGTCAATTCAGTCTTTTGACACATGAATAGTTATTAGCCGAAAGAACTGAATTGATACCAATACAAAAAGTTTAGGACTGAATTGGTATAAATATAAAAGGTTTAAGATTGAATTGACACAAATGCAAAAGGTTTAGGACTGAATTGGCACTAATACAAAAGGATTAAGATTAAATTGACACAAATGCAAAAGGTTTAGGACTGAATTGGTACAAAAAAAAGTTTAGGACTAAATTGGCATAAATACAAAAGGTTTAAGACTGAATTATCACCAAAAAAAGATTTGGGACTAAATTGGCATCAATGCACAAGGTTTAAGACTTTTTTGACACTTTTCTCATAATTCAAGTGTTGAAGCTAAATAAATCTCGTGGTAAGATTAGTTAAGTCTTTTATGAGATTGAAAGATTATTTTGTAAAAAATTATGGCTAAGAAACACCGAGAGCATTTAAGTGATTCACTCGAGTATGATTGTAATCTCCGTTGTATTACTTAACGTATAATGAAATTATTTATTGCTCTTCCCGTGGACGTAGGTCACTGCGACCGAACCACGTAAAAATCTGATATCCGATTTATTTTCTTATTTTGTCTATTTTATTGTTCAATTGCTTGCTTCCGCAACAGTACCTTTTTAAAAAGGGTTAACTAAATATGTCAATTGGCTCGAATTTTAATTATGCCTATGAGAGAGTACAACATAGTAAAATAGATTCAAAATTTCCGTACAAATATACTGCAATATATATATATATTCATAACAAATGAACCACTCTTCGTCAATTCTGCATGACCTGCCTCTCTTTGCTTTCTCCCTCATGCCCTAACATGGGCCGAGGAGAGACATGGTGATGGTAACTCACTGAATCTTCACTACTCACGTAGACTACCTTGAAGATGTCGTACTTGATGTCGAGAGAGAAGCGTTCGAGGTACGGGAGCATCGCCTTCCGATACTCCGACTTCAAGATATATGAGTAACAGAACTGAAGCGATTTCCACACGACGATGCACGCCACCCTCGGCTGGCTCTGCGATTTCATGCAAACCACAGCGTTCACGCCCTCGATCTTCATGAACCGAGACTTGAATATCGCTAAGCACGCGTAGGCTAGGTCACCAATCTCGCAAGTGGTGGACTCGGCTGCATCGACCGATATGATGTCGCCTGTCGAGAGTTTGGCGGCCAACGAGCCGTCTCGCGACTCCCCTGCATAGGGTTCGAAGAAGCTGTGCTCGATGAGGATGGCCATGGTCGATACATCAGTCAACATTGATAGCTAGGAAAAAAAGACGGGGAAAAATTTTTAGTGAAAGAGAAAAGGCTCAAGCATTTCTTGTCATATGAGAAGAGAGAGACGATTCTTGCATGTATGTGAGAAATTGGTCCATTTTCAAATGGGGAGAAAATACTCATAAGATGAGACCGCATGTCATCACATGGATAGACTTGCACTTGGACATTTTGCCTTAGAAATCAATAGGTCCCAAGTTTGACCCTCATTGTAGTTAATTCCTTGGCCCATCCTCAGAGTTACAGATCCGTGTGATTCTATAATAATTCCGTGAGGACCGAACATAAGGAGGATCTCCCTCTTTATGGTTCCTCAAATAACACCAGACATTTAATGTTTACCCGGACGATACGAAAAAGACGAAATAGCAATAAAGATAAGCTGTCATTGCTAGAGTAACCATCGAAGATGTGCACTTTGAGTCCTAATGTAAGTGTCTTTGATGAGACATCTTGGCCCATATTTGAAGTTTCAAAGCATGATCGATTCCATTATGGGACAGAACTTGGAAGTGTTGGATAATGAAGAACTCACCAGTGTCGCATTCAGTGACCCTTTGTTGTCGCTTGATTTCCTCATCCATGCTCCGTACCATATAATCTGGGAAAGCATACCACCATCGGTTAATATAAGACCTCTTAAAGGTGAGAAAATTCGTGACTCTCATAATGTGTTCTGAGAAAGCAAAAAGAAAATGATCTCATAGACGCATTTGTTCCTAACAAAACTACTGCTTCAAGTATGAAGAGAGGGAAATTTCACATCGCCCTTTAAGCTTTCTCGACTCCGTCAATTTCACGCCATCGAGTCCTATTTGTATCAGATTATCCCTCGAAACCGTCTCGGGTCGCTCCGCTACCTTCACTGATTCTACAAGTTTTGCCTCAAAGGTCATGTAACAGGCGCCTGATGCAGTTTTAGGTCGATTTCGGTCTAAAAAATCAAAAACCCCATGCAATCTGACTGGGCAATATGAAAGTAAAGGGGCTAAAATAAAACAACTCCAAAAATTTCACGGCGTAACATACAATTCCCCAAAATAAGACAAGCGCAAAATTCTCGAGCTCGATCGGTCAATACTTGGACCACTGTGGCCCCCGACAAAGAGAACGGACACATGATAAAGTTCCTCTGCACAATATATTTAGATTGAATTAATCGGATCGAAGACAGTTTTTCGACATGGACTTTGTTCTGAAAATGGGTTAAATCGAAAACATACCATGTTGCCATGAATGCTCCTGAAAATGGAGCTCTGGACGCAGCCGAGAGCCTCGGTGGACACAGAGAATCGCTTCAAGGCCTCGACGAGCTCGTCCACGACGACCAAAGTTGGCCTGAACACGAAGAAGCATATGTCCAGGTTCCTCCTGTCGAAAGGCACGAAGCAAGACATCTCCCCTTTGCTTTTTCCGCGGCCCTTTCGTTCTCTCTCTCTCTTCCACTGTGTCAGAACGATGGGGAAAAAGTAGATGAAAGAAGCTTGAATTTGAGAGCCACGAGGTTCTCCTGTTCTTGACTTTATAAAAGTGGGTCGTGGCAACTTTCTTGGTCCTATTTGGCGTCTTCATGGTTTTGAACTTTGGGAGAGTCACGAGCAGTCAGCAGTCGTAGGAAGAGAAAGTGGGAAGTGACGTCGTGCCGTTTGCTTCGTTGGAGTTCTAGATGATGGTGAACAAAGGGGGAAGGGAATTCCAATTCAATGGCTTGGACTGAAAGATGTAGTGGGTTTCTAGTAGGTCTTTCTATTTTATTAGATCATGTGTACGTATGTGCGTGTGTGCGAGCGCGCACCATGAAGAACCCTATTAAAAGATAATTATATGAATTTCTTTTAAAGATTTAGCATGACAAAAAGAACAAATAGATAATTATGTTGATTAATATCACAAAAATGTTAGTGTTGATAGGCAATCATGGGTGACAAGGGATTTACTGCGGCGATTGGGGACCGATTGGGCCAAGGGGTGGGTAGTGGAGGCGGCGATAGGTGGCAGATGACCATGGTGACCAACGAAGTTTGGCGATTGACAGCGTCGTGATTGGTGGCAGTGGGCGGTGGATGAGCGGTGGATGAGCGGGTGAGGTGTAGTGCTGATGAATGGCAATTGGCCATCCTCAATTGGCGGTTGGCGAAGGCGGTAGCAAGCGGCGAGTGCCAACCACGGCAATGGGAGGATGGCAGGAGAGTGGTGGTGAAAGAAGTGTATCTTGTGGCAAAGAAATTCAAACAATTCTGATGAAGCACATTTTGCCTTGTGTAAAAAGCCTTACTTTGAGTTGGAGGCAAAAGTTGATTAGGAATCCGTTGCATGCAATCGGACACTTACCCATGTAACCTTCTCGATATATATATAAGAATAATCACTTTATATTATGAAATATTAAATCATTATATAATGAAAAGAAATTGTTCGGAGCACTACACAATCCAAAGAAATTATATATGTGAAAAGATAAAAATATTTAACAATTTGATTTTTTTTTTAGTTTTCGGATAGAAAAATTTGATATTATAATATTGAAACTTGGGAGAGAGATTAAATAGAATTATAAATTAGCGCATTTGTCATTGGATAAAATATACGTAAAATAATTAACTGAGGATATTTGGAGGAGGAAAAAAAAATTGAGATTCCTCAAAAGTATGTAGGTGATCTTCTTTGCTTTATATACGGTATGAATAAGGATCGATTCTTGATAGTCAAATCTCTTTGTAGCAATCTTTTTATAAAGGATATTAATATTACTATAATAATATGATAAAACCTTATAATATTTATGTACTGATCGATTGCATATTGTGTGGACATTTTTATAAGGTCCTGTATAATCCTCAAAGGGCACAAAGTTTGTACTTCAAATTGAAAGAAGGCCAAACGTCAATGCGTATTCAAGATAATGAGAAAACATCCCTATGCTATTTGTGATGATAACAAAACTATCTTTCTCATTTTTATTAGATAAATGCATATATTATTATAATTAGGTGATGTTGATGTACAAAAGACTTTGCCAATGTCAATGGTGTCCAAAGCAGACAGTGGATAGAAGTTTATAGGATGGATGAAACTGCTGAGAAGCATATGTTAGTTATATTAGAAAAATTCCACATTAGAGAATTGGTGTGGTGCGGAGTAGTTGATATTCTAGTTAACCTACAACTCATTAGCTTAAACTTTTGAGTAAATATGGGTTCAATTGAATATGTTAACGGGCTTAGACTTGAGCTTCATTTTGGCAATCTCATTGAAGATGGAGGCTTTGCTTGTGGATAGAGATTTGCAGCATGTGATTGAAGATGATATAGATTTGAGGAAAAATCCAAGGAGAAGTTGAAGGAGTCTGAGTCCACATCCATGTCCATGGAATTGAAGGAGTGGAACAACAATGATCGAAAGGTGCGAAGCCTGATCTGACTATGTCTTGGTGAATGCAACCTCTGAGATGACAGTGAAGGACCTCTATACGACATTGGACTCTATTGTTTGAAGAGATGACGAGAGCGGATTCTGATACTGCAATGAGTGAGGCTCTTTTTGTAAGAGGAAGGAATGGTGCATGATTCAAATCCATATTTGGTGATAGTAATAATTCTAGGGGAAGATCTAAAAGCCGAGAAATCGATCAAAAATAACATATTGGAAGTGCAAAAACCATGGATACTTGAAAAAGGATTGTAGATCAAAAGTGTAGGTCTAGAGAAGCGAGATGGGTCGCCATCCTCTAGTTCAAAGAAGGATAATAACAGTAGCACGGGAGACATGTATTTCATGTGTAATTCATCACAGGGTGACCGCAGCACAAAGATAATTGACACTGAAGCGTCTTTCCATATGACACATCATAGAGATTGGTTCTATCATTATGAACCACATCAGAGACGTACAATGCGAAATGGGAGATCGCATGACCATTGATTTTATTCATCAAGGAAAGGTGAATTTGAAGATGAAAGATGGAACAATTAAGAATCTTCCAGATGTGATGCATATTCCTGATCTTACTAGGAATCTTATTTCTATGAGAATTATGACATATGCTGGCATTACTTTCATTAGCAACAAGTATTCATGTAAGCTAAAATGTGGTTCCATAGTGATTAATAGAGGTGAACGGTATGGAAAACTGTGGAAGTTAGTGGGAAACATGGTGGTCAGTGGTGAGAGTTACTTCTTAGAGTAGGTGGAAGAAATTCCTTCGATACTATGGCATTGGAGATTGGGTCATATCGATGAGAAATGGCCGATGACCCTTACCTCAAAGAAGATGGTGGATGTAAACCCAAGTTGTTCTATGGGTTTCGGATTTTGTAACATTATCTACATGGAAAATAGAATAAGGCATCTTTTGAATCCATAGGAGGGAGAGCGAAAGAGATTTTGGATCTAATCCACAATGATGTTTTTGGTCCTACACCTATAGCATCGTTTAGAAAATCAAGATATTAAGTTTCTTTTACTGATAATTTTTCTTGACATGTGTGGATATATTTCTTGCAGAGAAAAGATGATGTATTTGAAAAGTTCGTGAGTTCAAAACTTTGGTGGAAAATTAATTTAATAGGAAAATTAATGTTTTGCGGACTGACAATGGAGGAGAATTCTATTAAGCAAAATTTGATCAATTATGTGTGACTAGTGGCATTGCAAGGTAGCGGACAACACTCTATTCACCTTAGTAGAATGGGGTAGGAGAGATGCTTAATCAATCTCTGATGGAAAATCTAAGTAGTATTTTAAGTGGTGCAGGCTTAACAGTTGAATTACGTGTTATCTGAAGAATAGGTCCTACATCAGTTTTGAAATATCAGACACTGTTCGAGGCATTGTTCGGGAAGAAGCCAAACATATCCCATGTTAAGAGTGTTTTGTTGCGAAGCGTATGTACACATGCCAAAGGAAAGAGGAACAAGCTTGAGAGCAAGTCAGAGAATTGCATCTTCATTGGTATTAGAGCATATGGTAGATTGGTGGGCACCTTAATTTGTTTCGGTATTTGGCAAATATCTCAAGCAAGATCTGGTGACCAACGTGGTTTCCAGGCAATGGACGTTGTGGTTTAGCCACGCGGGCCTAATGGACATTGATGGAGATTCAAGTTTGAGATATCTTAATGCAGAATGATATCTCAGTTAAGGGGGCGAAGACATAATACTGAACTCACACGTGATGGGGAGATTATTGAGATTGTGAGTTATGTTAGAAAAATCCCATATTGGAGAATTGATGTGGTGTAGAGCAGTTAATATATCATAGTTGTCACTTAACTAATTGATTTGAGTTTTTGAGTGAAGATGAATCTAATTGAATATGTTGACGAGTTCGGATTTGAGCTCCCTTTTGATGATCTCCCTGGGTGAGATGCGCTCTCCAACAGAATCTTGATAAAGGGAGAACAAGTTTGATAGAATTAGGTGATTGAGAAAAACATGGAAGGACCTTATGAAGGTGAACATTTGTATAGAGTCTTGATCATTTATATACTTAGGAAGACCGTTCAATAATATATCGCAAGTTGACTCCTAGGAAGCAGCATGGATAGATTCATTGGGTCAGTGATAAAGACACGTCCTCTTATCAACTGATTAGGAGATGCTTGGAAACAGTGATAAAGACACATCCTCTTATCAACTGATTAGGAGATGCTTGGTGTGTTTCCATCACCTGACTAAGAAGACATCGTCTCCTTCATGTTCAATTCAATCGTTAGACGAAAGGAAAATAATCATTAAAAAGGTTTAGGACTGAAGTTCAGTAAGAGCAGTTCTTGCCTATTTTGTTCAAGTAGTCAGAGGAACATACTGTTGATAGCGGCAGCAGACTCGAATTAGGAAGAACAAGTTGTATGTGTGGCCTAGTCGTTGGCGATTGCTCCTATCGAACTCCAATGGCTCTTTGACTCTCCTAAAGACCCTCCAACAACTAGGTTGGAGCTGAAACGTCTATAAAAGAATATCAAGGCAAGCTAAAGGGATTGACGGAAATTGAACAAACTAGTACTCTATCATCATCGTGTTATTTCTCTCTTGTGCAAAATTGCTATTGTTGGTTTGTAACTCGCTCTACTAAAGAGTTCTTGCTCCTGATAATAGTAAATAGAGAAGTGTACAGACATAATAACAATGCTTGATAGTGGAATCTATAAGCTTCGGGTTGAAACAACCTTTGTTACATTATAACGTGATTTGAGATTGCCAGTAGAATCCAACCTTGTTTTGCAACCTCAGCAAAAGAGGTGTCTGAAGTCATTTTTTAATCAAATTTAACCTGGACAAAAGAGGCACGTGGGTCAGGTAGAGTACACTTATAAAATTACAGGCCACATCCTCCATCTGCGGTTGATGGAACCTTCCTCTAACCGATTTGTTTTTTTTTTTACAATTGGTAAGTTATAAACATGAACATCATGCACAAATCTCGATATCCATTAATCAGGAACGTGTATTAGATTTCCGTGAATCGTGGATTCTCTACACTGAACTATTCCATGCACGGTGTGTCAAGTAAAATCTGCTTTCAAGAGTAGGTCACATCTTATAGACACGGAAATGGCATGCCCAAGATCACCATAATCAGAAATCGAAACAACAAATGAGAGAAATTATCGATTCGCGTACCTGGTTTGGAATCCATCGAACTTGACGCGGAATTTGCGACGGTTTCCGAATACGAATTCAAGTACTTCTCCCCTATTCCTTCGTTAGAATATTGGTCTAATGAGATTGCCACTTATGAGAAGAAAATTCTCTTTAGATCCGTATGTGAGTCAAATTGTCCATCGTTAGGTTAGGGGAGGGATTTGAGCGCTATTTATAAAGTCTTCGACCACGGGCCCTCTCATTACGGGCTGGGCCGTACTCGACCCACACCAACCAGCCCCATATTAGACTTGTTAAGAACCTATATATCTTACCTTTATTAGATCAAATTAATTCAGTTAATTTCAATTAATGAAACTCACATTAGGAAATTCTTACATTTTCCCACTTGGGCAATATTAATTGAAACAGAACTGTGTGTGCACCCTTATATTGGTCTAGAGATTATTCTTAATAGTCAATCCGATCCCATAAAGTCTCGAACACCGAATCATGGCGGTAACTGCATGTATTCACGCAGAGCCTTTCATAGTTACAAGTGCTTTCAACTTTACTGATATGGATTCAATATGGTAATGTGCCAAATAAATAATACCTCATAATGAGTGATACTTCATGTGTTATTTATTTTGTTAGCCAAATTCTCTCTCCTTAAGTGTCACAAAACCTAGTGTGTCACTAGAGAATATCCTTTATGGTTCCAACGAACCTGCATATGTCTTACCTTGATAGTTAACTGTACTTTATGTGTAACAGGACATATCGTTAAGGCTAATATCAAGAATGCCCCATAGCCCGTACTCAAGGTTTACACAATACCTCGAGATTTTTATCAAATATGTGTACTTAACTTGATAAATCTACATTCACAAATACCTCATTGAATGCAAAAGAGTTGATACATATTCAAATATTACAAAATGTAACAAAATTAGATACGAACTTCATAAAAGCAAAATAAAACTAAACAGCTCCTACTAATTAATAGTATCCCATGATACTCCTAAGCCCATGTTCATGACATGTTGATCAAATACATAAGGGCGAAGGCCTTTGGTTAGCGGATCTGCAATCATATTATCTGTTGAAATGTGCTCTACTGCAATGTCACCAGTCTGAACTTTTTCCTTTATAGTCAGGTACTTGACCTCCATATGCTTAGATCCCTTGAGACATCTATTATTGTTAACAAACAACACTGTAAAGTTATTATCACAATACAACTGTATGAGTCTATCTACAAAATCAAATATGGTCAACTCCTTAATGAGGTTCCGAAGCCAAATTGCTCGAATAACGGCCGAAAAGCATGCTACAAACTCCGCTTGCATGGTAGATGATGTCATTGATTTCTGTTTCTCACTTTTCCATGATACTGCACCTCCTGCTAACTTAAAGATGTAACCTGTTGTCGACTTCTTTTCATCCTGACAGCCAGCAAAGTCTGAATCCGAATATCCAACCAGCTGTAGGTCCTAAACATGTTTGTAAATCAGCATATAGCCTTTTGTCCTCTTTAAGTACCTCAAAACCTTTTTAGCAGCAAGCCAATGATCGTGTCCTAGATTTGACTGATATCTGCTTAGAAGTCCTATTGCAAAAGTAATATCTGGTCTAGTACATACTTGAACATACATAATACTCCCAAGTGCACTAGCATAATGTACATTCTTCATTTGGGCTTTCTTAAAATCTAAATGAGGACATTGTGACAGACTCAACTTATTACCCTTACTGACAGGAGCAATTCCTGGCTTACATTGCTGCATGTTGAATCTTTCTAAGATACGATCAACATATGCCCTTTGAGATAAACCCAATAGTCGGCGATAATGATTTCTATGAATCTCAATGCCAAGGACAAAAGACGTCTTACCAAGGTCCTTCATATTAAAGTTCTTTGACAACATCTGCTTTGTCTCATGTAGTAAACCAATGTCACTGCTTGCAAGCAGGATATCATTCACATAGAGTATAAGGAAAATGAATTTCCTCCCACTGACCTTGCAGTATATACACTGATCTACTTTGTTCTCAATAAAACCAAATGAAGTGACAACACTATGAAACTTCAAGTACCATTGTCTAGAAGCTTGCTTGAGACCATAAATAGACTTTTTCAATCTACATACAAGCGTACCTGAATCATCTACCGCAAAACCTTCGGGTTGCATCATATAGACTTCTTCATTAAGGTTTCCATTGAGAAAGACAGTTTTAACATCCATCTGGTGTAACTCCATATCAAAATGAGCTATTAATGCCGTGACAACTCTGAAAAAATCTTTAGAAGAGATTGGAGAAAAAATTGCTTCATAGTCTACTCCTTCTTTCTGAGTGAAACCCTTGGCTACCAATCTGGCTTTAAACTTCTCAATCTTTCCTTTGGAGTCCCTTTTAGTCTTATACACCCATTTGCAGCCAATGGGTCTATGATCTTCAGGTAATTCAACAAGTTCCCAAACACCATTATGCTTCATAGACTGTATTTCATCTCTCATTGCATCCAACCACAGTTCTGACTGAGGACAAGAAACAGCTTCCGCATAAGTCACTGGATCAACCACATAACGGATACCATAGTTTTGCTCCCATGGCTCTCTAAAATTTCTTTCTTCAAAGCCTGGCATGATCCTCTAAGAAAGGCAGCTCAGTCAATTAGGCATAATATTATCCTGGTCACTCTGAGCGTCTTTATACTCTAAGCTAAATCTCCGGGTAGTTTTGCAGCTAAAAGGCAGTTCCTGAAGGGTTTGAACAAGAGGTTCGCCCATGCGGAATAACATACCTGCTGTAAACTGACCTGGTTTTCCCTGGCTCTAAATAGTCTAGTGGTATAGCTGATCGTCTCTTCCTAATGGATCTCCTTACTGGAGTAGCAATAGCCATATCCTGCACTTGAGAGCCTTGAGGAATTTCATTAGGAGCTGTCTCGACAACAAGATCCTGAGCCTCAATAGGTTCGATCTATTGTGTGGGAGTCTCCACAATTATCTGTATGGGAGGAGATAAATATACAACATTACCCACCGTACTATTATCCTCAATAATTTGTGAGCAGCTACTTTCTTCGGCCACATCAAACTCCAGAAACTTTGCCGTTTGCGATTCCACAATTCTTATGCCTCTATTGGGATTATAGAATCAATATCTCTTCGAATGTTCCGGGTAAAATACAAAGTAACACCGAGTGGTTCTAGAGTCCAACTTAGTTAATGTTGGATTATACAACTTTACTTCTGTAGGACATCCCCAAACCTTAAGATGGTTTAAGCAAGGCTTACGTCCAGTCTATAACTCAAAAGGAGTTAATGAAATAGCTTTAGTAGGTACACGATTCAGAATGTACAAAACTGTTTTCAAAGTTTCACCTCACAGAAAACCAAGTAAATTTGTCTTACTAATCATATTCCTCACCATTTCCATAAAGGTGGATTGCGCCTTTCGGCTACACCATTTTGCTCAGGACTGCCAGGCATGGTAAACTGAGCCACTATCTTAGAATCCTCTAAGTATTTGGCAAATGGCCCCTTAAGCTGTCCGGCATTGCCATGCTTGCCATAATACTCTCCACCTCGATCAGATCTAACAACCTTTATGACATTTCCCAACTGTTTCTCGACTTCAGTCCAAAAAATCTTGAACTTGTCAAGAGACTCAGATTTTTCTTTAATCAAGTATAGATAGTCATATTGAGAATAGTCATTAATAAATATGATGAAATAAAATTTTTACACAAGGTTGTCATATAAGGTCCATTTATGTTAGTGTGAATGACCTCCAACAAGTCAGAACTTTGGACTGCAGTTTTCTTTCTTATCTTGGTCATTTTACTTCTACAATAGTCTATGCATGTCCCTAGGTCATTTTTAAAAGTAGGTAGGATGTTAGTCTTTATTAGCTTTTCTACTCTATCCTTAGAGATATGACCAAGCTGTTTATGCCACAATGCATAAGACCGTTCTTTAGGCAGTGGTCTCTTGGAAACAACCTTTTTAGCTGTATAAACGACATATACACAATCTGTACAATCCGTTGGACATATAACAGCACTCAACCTTATTTGAATTAAGAAACAAAGAAATAACAATGTTCTTGATTTCAAAAGAGTAACCATACATGTCCAAACACGATACGGAAACTAAGTTTCGTCTAAAAGAAGGTACATAAAAAGTGTCTTTCAATATTAATCTAAAACCAGAGTCTAGAATCAAGATAACATCTCCCACAAACACAACATCGACTTTCTCGTTGTTTCCCACAGTGAGTTTTGACTCATCCTGATTTGGCTTCCTTCGGTTTATGAATCATTGTATGGTAAACGCAACATGATTAGTTGCATCACTATCGAGCCACAAAGAACTGGATGGTGCTTCTGATAGGTTGGATTCACAAACAAATGCCAAAGAATCATTACCTGTAAGCTCACATTTGGATAACCAAGTTTTAAATTTTTCATAGTCCTTCTTTATGCGACCTTTTTTCTTACAAAAGAAATAGTGGTCACCATTCCTTTTGAAAGATGTTTTATTTAGACCCATATTGTCAAATTGACCGGTAGTGTCATGAGTTCCTTTATGAGTACGATTTCTGGACTTCTTTTCTTTTCTTTTGTGGGAGCCAGAAATATATAAGGCTAGATGCCCTTTTTTCTTCTTAAGTTTCTCTTCCTCTACCACCACCTTTGCTATCAAGTCATTAACTGACCAAGTCTCATCTTGGGAATTGTAATTTGCTTTTATAATTCCAAAATCAGGTGAAAGGGTGTTTAGGGCTTGATGCACAATGTAAGCATCAGGAATGGAAACATTAAGAGCTTGAAACTTCCTTTTTAGGTTTACCATCTTAAGGACATAATCTTTAACCCCAGCAATACCATCATACTTCATATTGAAGAGCTTTTGAAGAAGTGTACCAACCTCAGCATTAGATGAAATGCGGTTTCTAGTCTCTAAGGCTGCCATCATTTCCTTAGCAGTACAGTCAGTTAGCAAACCACTTTTCAAGTGTTCTTAAATGGATTTCTTCATTGTCAATAAGCAAATCCAATTGCTCTTTTCCCAGGCAACATAGTCCGTTTTCTCAGTTTCAATACCGGTAGCTGTGATATCTGCGGCTTATCCTTTGTAAGAGCAATGTGAACATCTACCAGCTCCATTCCAAATAGAAAATCCTCTTTCCATTTCTTAAAGTTCAACTCAGTAAGGATCTCAATGGAAATGGAATTGCCGTTTACAGAAAAGGTGACTGGAAAAACAAACAAACAATACAATCAGCATCATGTGGGTACTTATCTAGAGAGTTACATACATCATCATATAATCATCTTTGAGCAAAAAATATGACATGCAATTGTATACTCTCCACATGACCGCGGCCATGATAACATGTTCTAATTTTTCATAAAATCACCACCTTTGGGTGTATGAACTACTAAGATTAGTCATTTCTCAAGCATATGCTATATATGTATCCCTCCATGAACCAATACAAGATCACCTCCTTTGGGAGTATGATCACATAATAGAACATGAGACATCTCACCACAATATGAGACCGATATTTCTTAAACCCAGTCAAGTGTGCCACTTTGGTGGTCACTACCCAACTGAATCCTTGAAAATCTCTCATACCAGGGATATGATTTATATGTATCACATTCACTATATACATGTAATGCCAGACGTAAAGACAGGAGCATATGTCTCTGAAATTACATGCCATGCTAATTATATTATTCCATTCATTGATAGACAATGAATTACACTCTACATAATCCTTATGTGGTGATATACATGTGAACTACCATATGTATTTCCGAAACCATAGAGAAATACAAGAAAATACGCAAAAATACCCTAAAAATACACGTATATAGGGCTCTATACGTATTTTCATATCATTAAAAGCTTCAAACATATAAAATAAATATACCATAATATAGAGAATCTTGATACGAGCACGTCGGTACCAAGAACGTCTAAAACGGACGTCAGATGCGCCCTCATGTGTTGCAGGAAGGTGCGGCGTGTGTTCAAATCGGTCAAACCGGTCAACATAGCCAGTCCAACTGGTCAATGGTCAACAGTCAACGGACCGGTTCGATCGGTTGATCGGTCGGGTCAACTTCCGGGTCGGGTCGGGTCGGGTCAGGATACAGATCGGGTTAGGATATGGGTCGGGTCATGATCGGGTCGGATTAGGATCCGCGCCTCGCTAACGTCATGTTGATGTCAGCATGTGGTTACCGGCGGAACAATGCGCCGGTTCGGCATGGCCGCGCGTGGCCGTCACGCGCCGTTGCGCCTATGGCGCGTGTCAGTGCGTGAGGGCACGTTTGGCCTCTTCCACTGACGTGCCGCCCATCAATCTTCTCGTCTCGACGAGTAGATTCGAATATGCAATAAAATTTTGCTTTTATCCAACAAAAAATTTCGAAAATGAGTAAAAATCCTTTCGGACATAACGAAAACGGTTCTAATCCACATGTTTTGATTCTAATATATGGATGGCTCTGATACCAAATGTATTTCAATTAATTTCAATTAATGAAGCCTATGTTAGGAAATTCTTATAACATCTTCCATCTCTAGGCCATGGAAAACTGCTTCTAATCAATTTTTTGAATGGAAAATGCTTAGAAAACGGTACTTTCTTGGCTACACATCCCTCCAAGTATATGGGGTTAAGCAGCCATTTTTTAACATTTTTTAAATAGATTTTGTCAATTTGAAAAAATCCCACTTTTGAAATGTGTGCTCGCAACAAAGTGATGGTACCGTTCTTTAAGTATTGCCCTTTTTGAATTAGCAAGTAATTCAAAAACAAAACATGAATAGCAAATCGATATGCGAGTAATTTCCATAATTGCAACTTATCAATCAAAGGCGTGGTTGAAGGACTTCCTCTAACTAGAAATGGAGTTTACATTTGTTCTTCAATCTGTAGATGAGATAAGCAGGATCATTTCAGTAATGCTCCCCAAGGTCATACCACCCTTCTTCCACAACCAAACGATGTCAAAATAATTATCTCTAGCCCTAAAGGCCAGACTTGAGAGATAATCCTCAGAGAAGCATTGTCATAAAATTGTAACTAGTTCAAACAGGAAATAAACCCAAAAAAAAGTGTTGCACTTCTCAGTTATACATCAAAAGGCAAAAGGACGCATGATAAGGAATTCTAAATTCATGGGAAGCAAACACTACTTGTGTATACCTCAGTCGATGTCAATCAGTTCCGGACCTGAACTCCTGAAGATGGAGACTTTGAACACGGAAAAACTACAACTGATGAGCTCAAACACGCAGATGTCTCTTACTCGCAGGTGCGTTTCTCTCGTAAATGCAGACCAGCCGGTAGAGGAGAAGAACCCTGCTTGCATACGTCGATTGAACCTGAACTCCACCGGCCATGATTTGTCTGAATGCCTGAGAGTCACAGTTTGATCGACTTCCATAACGTGTTGCTTGATGAATCCACGAGGAACTCTCTGCCCATGTACGGCGAAAGAAGGCCATGATCATTCGTTAGTTGTGTGTGCTTATGGCGAAAGCACACAAGATGAAGGTTTATGTCTTAGTATTTGCTGATGAAAAAAACTTAACTAATGAAAGCCATCAATCCTAATTGCAATCTGAAGTCAAAAGGGAAAAATGTCGGTTGATCACGGAAAATAAGGATAGACGTGGCCATTCGAATATGTACTAGATCAAAAAATTGAAACTTAATTGAAACTTAAGAAATTACATTGTGTAACTCGACGTTCTTTCATTCCATTACAATTTGCTAATTTTACAAATCGACCATCTAATTAAACAGAGTCAATATCTCTTCCCTTTTTTTTTTTTTGGTTCATCGTTGGACCAATGTTAATATGAGGAAAGATATATAGCTAGCATTCATGACTAGATTTGAGATAGTATAGTGGTAAATTAACAGCCAGGATCTTACCATGTGTCTCTTAATATGAGTTGGTTGCATCACCACCGTGAAAAAGGGGTTCTCAGATTCAAATTTACTGGCTAATTCAACGCTGGCGAGTGGGCTTGGACGAGTAGGACGGCATGTAGACTGTTTGATCTTGCCTATATACTCAAAAAAAAAAAAAAATGAGAACTTCAATAGACACCAGCACGAATGATTCATTGATTGACTTACTATTTAAAGATGGTGGGAAATTTAAATTTAGATAATTGGCCGAAATCAATTTCATATTGGCCTTGCAAGCGAGCCTAAAGCAACACTTACAGTGTTCATCTCATAATCAACAGGAGTATCAGGTACTTACCAGCACTATCAAAGGTGGAGACATTGAACACGGTATCATTTTCATCAATGAGCTCAAACACACAAACATCTCCTGAGCGCAGACGTGTTTCTCTCACAAATGCTGGCCAACCGGCACTGAAGGATGTCACATGGCTGTATGAATAGCTCCAAATTATCTTCACCAGCCACGATTTGTTTGAATACCTAAGAATTGCAGTTTCTTTGTTTTCGTGAATGTGTTTCTTGACGAATCCGAGAGGAATTTTCTGCATGCCCATGAATAGTTATAACAACAAATTTGTAGAAAGAACATAGTATAAGCATACAGTCACAAGAGAAGCACACAAGATGTAGAATCATGGCAAAATTTTCTAGTATCAGAAATTTTATGAACAGTCTTTACAATCTAATGAAGGCAATCGTTCTTAACCAGCAACGCGAAAATGAAGCATCAATTTTTATACTCCTAGACATTAAATTTAGGATAGGGTACATAGTCTGAAGTAATTAATCTTGTGATATACATGAATAGTAGCCACAGGTTGAATGGAAGAAAAAGAAAAAGAAAAAGAAAACGATATGGATGACTTGAATGCGGTTTCATCAACTTGTTGCTTCATTGTCGGTTTAATGGCTTTTGATGCCGATTGCCTAAACAGAAGCTAAATAAATAGAGTGAGAAAACTTCTCTTAATAAATCTGAATGGTTGTGACAAAACACAATAGGAATTATCCCATCTGATAAAATGACAAATATAACTAGCCTTTGACAAAGCGAACGTAGCATCAAAACAGGATTTTACCAGGCTTCTTTTGATATAAGATGGCCGCATCATCACTTTGAAAAAGGGATTCTCCAATTCGAACTTGTTGGCTAATTCGAGCCTGGTGAGAGGCCTCGGACTTGTAGGGCCATGAAAAACCAGCTCAGAGTGGCTCTCTCCGCATCTCGATTGTTCAATCATGTCTGTACATTAAGGATTGAGGATTTTAATCGACACTGATTTGAGCATGTTGTTAATTGACATATTGGTGAAAAGACCATCATAGGAATCAAATTTAAAGTAATTTTTTGAAATAAGTTCTGCATCCACTTCGCATATATTAGACGTAACTAGTTAACACAATATGCACCACTACCAAATGATCATACAAAAAGCTTATCTTTTCAAAAGTTTCATAACTAAAAAAAAAAAAATCAAAGCAAAGAAAGTGATTTAAGCAGAAGTGCCGTCTCTTATAATATCACAAACCGGACCTCCAAATTCTCGTGATGAGCAGCTAGAACTTCGCTGAGATAAATATGATTTGGTCCTCAGTCTTTTACATGGCATGAAATTTTCCGAATCTTTAATTTCTGCGACACCTATCCTTTTTCGTGAGAGAAGTTCAGCCTCATGGTTCGATGCCTCGCCACTGCTCGAGGAATAATCTATCTCAGAAGCACTTTTATCAAATATAATCACATGAAACATGGAGTCCCCTTCGTATTTGAAAACTACGAGGTGACCATGACCAATCGAGTAATGCTCCATAAATTCCAGCCAGCCCTTCCCCAGCCAAAACATGCCATTGTCGCACTTCTTTAGTTCTATAGGCCAGGTTGAACCATGTGGGACCTTGAGAAACACCAAACTTGAGAGATCGTTACCATATTTCCTCAAGAGCCTACTCGGAATTCCCTGTTATATGATAAACTTCAAGTGTCATCACGAGGGCCTCCTTCATCATGCAAAAAGAACTGGTAAAAGACTAAGAAAATGTTATGTTCTACACATTCGACGAAAGATCAATTTCCATGGACATTATTGATGGTGGTTGATCGTTTTCGTCAGAAAAACACTTGAAATACAAAACATCATATGAAACATGAGGGGTCAAATCACTTCATGACTCCATTAACCAGTGTTCTCTCATCTGATTTTCAAATTACCTGGGTCAAATCTTGCGACATATTGGGTCCAGCTCACGTGGACCACAAGCTTACACCCCATGATATAGTGAGAAGACATCTTATGCGTATAGTACACTCAAAGCAGGATCGCTATAGCTATTTCTCGTCCCAAAACCAAGGAAACGTTCTTGGATGTACAGAATGAGTGTGAATTTTTGAGAAGTAAAGCCATGCATGCAATGTTAGATGAAACAATGGCACCAGATGGTGGAGGCCAAATTGAGAATGAGTTTGAACTCACAAGTTTTCCAGAATCAAGTGTGCCAGAGAGTATGATCTTGAAGAAGTGAGGGCCAGCTTCTCTCTGGCGGCGGCAACGACCACGGCAAGCCATGCAGTAGCGACACTGAATGCTCAAGGAAGAAGAAGGAGGAGGAGGAAGACGATGATGAGGACGACGGAGGTGGTTTTGGGTTTCAACAGGAGCCTGTCAAAGTGGCTGCGAGGCCTTTGTTCTTGATTGAAGCAAATCTTTTAGTGGGTTTGTGCGCATGATTATTTATGGTCGTGTGGCTCAATGAAGGATTGAGATCAGGAATGAGCATACACGTGGCTTCGCTTCTTACTCATGCATGAAGCGACAGTTCTGATCATCAATCCATTTACTGTTCTTAATTCTTTTGATTCAGTACCCGATGTTTCATTTGATTATGCAAGGTCGGACAAATCTCATGTACAGAATCAAAGGAAATGGAGATCCGCGCATGGTCCTTGGCATTAGGATTTCAGATTGGAAACACCATTCCATAGTCTTGAAAATCAAGGATGTTTCATCTCATTCAATTCCGAATTCTATTCCATTTCAATTCGGTTTCTATCCGCAGAACATGTCTATGTACTTTGTATAAATTCTCATCGTCTTCTTCCACGTTCATCTACGTCTTCCCTGTCCCTCCTAACGAATGTTTTCATCTCCTGCTCACATTTTCTTATTGGAACATTCGAAGGTCTTGCATTTTCTCACATATCTTTTCTCGTATGCCCCTCTTCCGACGAATGTTTTCGCACCTTCGCTGCACTAATTTCGCGCATACGCCATTGCTTAACTGACCAACGCTCGGTGCAATAAAGCATTGCTGACCTTATTATTATCTTATGCAAGTCTCCCTCAAGCATAAGTGACATTGATTTATCACATAAAATACCCTAGACACCATGATCTTATGAAATAATCCTGTCTCTAAGACTTATGAAATAATCCAAGGTATGACTATTGAGTATCAAGTTGAGCATACATGATCTTACAACACCATCATACATTAACACCCAACGATTACTTTAGTGGTCAGCTCAACCAACACTAACCAGACTAATGTATAAATATAAGAACAAACTCACCCACTATCAACGAGCTTCAAAGCATAAAATCACTCACACAAGCTGCCTTTTCTTCTTTTCTTTCTTCTTCCCCTGCTTTTCTTCCAACTCATCAATAACTATGTTCAGGAACATTCTAATTCAAGTAGATTTACATTCTCTGATTTGCAATCACCAGGAAATAAGAAGATTTATGTGAGCAAGCAAAAGTGAGCTCTTCGTTGATTAATCACAGTATAGATAAAGAAGGCATGGACTAGTGTCAGTTAAATTTGTTTCTTGAGTTCCTCTCGGTACCAAAAACAGCCTCCAGTGTGACACTTCCGTTGTTAATCTCAATCGATACAAATCACTTCTTTATCTTCGCTTCTGAAAATGGAGGCTCTGAACAGGATATCGTCCCTATTGACAAGCTCGAACACGCAGACATCTCCTTCATGCAGGCAAGCTTCTCTCGTGAATGCAGACCAGCTGACCGTCAAGGAAGCAACATGGAAGCGCTGATAGACCCGGAGCTTCACCTCCCATGATCGGTCCGAATAAACAAGAGTCAACATTCGCTGATCTTCCCAAATGTACGTCTTTATGAACACCCAGGGAATGTTCTACCCACATTGTAATTTGATGACCAACCAATGTTATGAGAAGAAACGAGCATAATATAAGCATGCAAATTCATGAGAGAAGCGGAGAAGATGCAGATAATTCAAGCTCTGGCTCACCAATTTTCTGTTAATATGATTTGGCAATATCACAAATATTGAAAAACGGATGCTCCGATTCAAATTTGTTAGCTTTTTCGTGAGCAGTGACAGGGCTCAGACTTGGAGAACTATGGAAAGCTGGCTCTGAAGAGCTGTCTCGGCATTGAGACTGTTTGATTTGGATCCGACCTGCATTACAAAGATGAGAACTCTCATAAGCACCAGTATGAACTCTTCATGAATTGACCATGAATATAATTAACATGGATTGCAAATCAATATGCATGATCGTCTTCATGCACTTCCCAGAAGATGTAACCAAGTAGATTTGGCAGCTCCCATATCATTATCTCATCAATCGACAAAGCAAAAACTTCTAGAAAGGTTTATTAGGATTTGAAAAAAGAAAAAAAAAAATAGAAAGCATATCAGCAGAAACAAGACTTATAAAGCAACAACTGACTGACACCTAAACATTTAGAATTGAATGTGGCGCCATCAGCGAGTGTCCATTTGAATTGCTATAAACCTCACAAATCATACAGAAGAATTCGTCATCTTGGAAGGCTCATATCTAGGGAAAAAAACAGAAAAAACGCACTTTTTATGGATTCATCACTGATGAACTGAACAAAGGATTCATAATTAGGAATACTGAATTCCTAGGAAATCTAGATGGCATCAAGTGACACTTGCAGTGTTCATCTCGATCAACATATATTAGGTCCTTACCATCAGTGCTGAAAATGGAGACTCTGAATGCTATCCTATCAATGAGCTCGAACACACAGACATCTCCTACATAAACACCAGTTTCTCTTGTGTATGAGGACCAACTGGTAGTGGGAAATGCCATATCTCTATGCTCATAGCTCTTCAGCTTCACCTGCCATGATCTGTTTGAGTACCTAAGAGTTGCAGTCTGCTTGTTCTTTTGGACATGTTTCCTAAAGAAGTCACGAGGAACACTCTGCCCAGTAGGTGTTTGAACAACCAAAATAAGATTAAGAAAGGTGATAGAATAAGGATACACTCACCAGAGAAACATGCACGAAATGTAGATTTATGATAAAATTTTCTTATTTCAGGAGTTTTAATCAATTTTTTTTACTTGCAATGGAAGCTATTAATCATAACCACTTAATCTGCAATTTCCCATCTAAATGTTGAAGTATATGCTCATGGACAAAAACCGAAGCCATCAATTTTCAGACAAGATATGGATAGGATTCACATTTGAATTTGACTTATCCCAAGAACACTTCAAGCAAAATAACATGTCATGTGGTTTCCTACACAAACCAAATGAATTTGGTAAGAACCAGAAGATAAGACAAAATACAAACAGCGACCATGCTTGAATTCGACATTGACACCAACAAATAGAGCTTCAGACCCTACCAAACGTTTCTGAACATAAGTAGGCTGCATAACCACTTTGAAAAAGGGATGGACCGACTCGAATTGGCTGGCTAATTCAAGAGTGGTGAGAGGCCTTGGACCTGTAGAACCACAGAAAACCAGCTCAAGGTGACTTACTCTGCTTCCAAATTGTTTGATTTTGTCTGTACTCAAGAAATGAGAACTTGATGTAGTAAATTCGTCGTCATCTTCAAATTGGAAGTAATTTATTAACGATATTTTCCACATAGTTCATCAATCAACATATAAATATAGTTTATTAAGATGCTTTGAAGGAAGTGAACTAGAAAATAACTGAGGAATGAGAGTTATGCTGAGGAGGAACATGATGTAGAACCACAAGTCGCACCTCCAAATTCTCGTGACGAGCCGTTTGAACTTAGCCAAGAACAAAGCATGGACCCCTTTGAATCTTCGATTCCATGACATTTTCCTCTTTTTGCGAGAGAGATTCACCCTTGGGGCTTGATACATCAGTTTGGATGCTCGAGGGATAATCAATCTCCAAAGCACTCTTATCGAATATTATCACATGGAAAATGGAGTCCCCTTCATATTTGAAGACTAATAGGTGATTATGACCGATTAAATAATGCTCCATGAATTTTTGCAACCTTTTCAACAACCAAACCTTGTCATTGTCAGTGTTTTCTAGTTTCACAGGCCAGGTTGAACCACCTGGAACCTTAAGAAGCACCAGACCTGACAGATCTTTTGCATATCTTCTTAAGAAGCTTTTTGGAATTCCCTGTGATGAAAGTCATGGAACATCTTTTGCACTTAGTTACAGCTAAACTTTAGATGCCAAAAGAAAACCAGAGCGAAAATGTAGGAAATCTTACCTTGTACAAGTGCCAATATTAACTGTATATTAATAAATGTTCATTTTCACAATAATAATGTTGAGAAATGCTAGGTATGCTAAGACTAGTTTGCTAAATCAGTATACAAAATAGCGTGATAAATAATAAATGCTTTTCCGAACATGCGGGTCATATTCAACTTCTAATAAGAATCCGCGGCACAACTTATTAGACCCATTTGGAAGACCAGACTCAAATTTTTGCCCTTAAGGTTTTTTATTTGATTTTATTTTTGTCCTTTTTGCTAGAATTGAACAGTTTGTTGCAAACCAGAGACGACCTTGATGAACAGCATGAGCTGTGAAATTCAAAAAGATAATTGAAACTGTAATAAAATCACTTCATGACTCCGTTTTACAAATGAACTCACTCTCATCTGATTTTCAAATGATGTGGGTCAAAACTTGCGACATATTGGGTCCAGTTCACATGGACCACAAGCTTAAACCATTCCATGATATAGTCAGAAGACATCTTATGCGTATGATACTCTCAAAGCAGGATTACTAGCTGTTTCTCGTCCCAAAACCAAGGAAATGTTCTTGCATGTACAGAATGAGGGTGAGATTTCGAGAAGTAAAGCCATGCATGCAATGTTAAATGAAACAATGGCATGAGATGGTGAAGGCGAAATGGAGAATGTTGTGGAGCTACTGTGTGAACTCACGAGCTTTCCAGATTCAAGTGTGTCAGAGAGTATGATCTTGAAGAAGTGAGGACCACTTGAATTTAAAGCCTCCTACTGCTGGGCACATTCGTCTTCTCTCTGGCGGCGGCCACGACAGCAAGCCATGTAGTAGCGACACTGAATGCTCGAAGAAGAAGAAGAAGAAGAAGAGGAAGAAGAAGAGGTTGGTGGTGGTTTTGGGTTTCCGCATGAGCCTGCAAAATGACTGTTTGGCCTTCGCTCTTGATTGAAGCAAATCTTTCAGTGGGTTTATGCGCACGATCTTTTATGAGACAGTTTGTGTAAATAATGGAAGAAATGTCACATAAGAAGGATTGAAAGAAAGGACAGAGTTGAGTGGCACGATGAACGGTGAAATCAGGAATGGGCATTACATGTGGCTTCGCTCCATGCTCCTGCTTTAAGTGAGTTCTGATCATCAATCAATTTACTGTTCTTGTTGTTTACACAAAAAAACACCTACTTTTAGTTATTATTGATGAGTGATGTTTAATTGATAAGCACCGACCTTTTATTATTATCCACAAGTATTAGACTTAATCGAGATTAAAGTTTGGTCAATAATAAATAGAATAATTGACACCTTGAATGGAATCGATAACTCGCTATGCAAGTCATTAACAACATTAGTTATTGACGAGAGCTTTCATCAAGACTTGAGAAGTTGATCAACAAATTCATTGACATTAGGCAATTGATACGCGGACGTAATTGCTGGGAAGTTATATTTTGTTGCCACTAGTTTGTTACAACTTCTTGCAAATAAGTGTTATAGATAATAGGATTTAGTAGATAACACAACTTTTTGTAATCGCAATTAGGAATTTATTTGTTTATTTGAATTCCAAAGTTATAACCACTATATGTAACCATCAATTGTGGGCTATAAATAACCATATTATACTCTTTGTAAAGCCCCGACCAATTAATCAAAGAACTTAATGTTTTCGCAAATATATCTTTATTTTTACTTTTCTGCAATTTAAATATCTTTCAATTGTTGTGCTTTAGAGGTAGTTTTTAGATCTTCGTGATCGATTAAATTATGAAATTGTATTTTTATCATTGATTAAATTCTAGCAAAGCTTTTCATGTCGTTGGACTTTATCGTTGATTGAATCCCATTGAAGCATACTTTTTCCTTGTGTTCCATTGATACAACTCATGTCTAGAATCGTCATAAAACCCATCTCTTCTTAATAAAAATCAAAGAACGGAATTTCGGTGAAAGGTATTTTGTTGTCGACACAACTTCGGCGAATGATCTTTTTGGCATGCCTAATGGGACAACTTGTAGTTTGATTTGAGGACATTTAGGCTATGAATGACAATCATTCTGTTTCAGAAATCAATTTCTGTTCCTAGAGGAATTTCTAAGCAAAAAAACATGTTTGATAACAACATAAAATTTTTATTCTAAAAATAGAAATTTGTTTGATAACGGTATAAAATTTTTCCCTCTTCGGTGGCAGGAGAGTGGACGGCAGATAGCGGACTGTGGTAGCGGACGGCAGGCGACAGGCGGTGGCAGCGAATGGCGGGGGGAGGCGACGGCGGACAATGATGCGGCCAATGCGGAGGATGGTGGCTGGAGGCGGCCGGTGATGAGAGGAGGGCTGTGGTGGGAGGAGGGCGATTGGTGGCGAGAGACGGTGGCTGGTGGCCCACAGTGGCTGGAGGAGGGCGGGCGGATGTGTAAGCGGTGGCCGGTGGATGGCGGGTGGCGGCCGGCAGTGGGAGGTGGGTGGCGACGAAAGGACGGAGGCCAATGGTGAGAGATGGTGGTCAGCAGTGGGAGATAGGTGGTAGTGGGAGGCAGGTGGCGGTGGGAGGAGTGTAGTCGGCGGTGGGAGACGGTGGCTGGCTCTCGGTGGCCGGCGACAGGAAGCGGACGACTATTAGAGGAGGACGGCAGGAGGTGGGAGCAGTGGTCGGTGGATGATAGGAGGCGACCTACAGCGGCCGGCGGTGGGAGGTGGGTGGCGGCTAAAGGCAAGTGGCTACGAGAGGAGGGATACCAGTTTCAGGAGACGGTGGCGGGCGGCAGCAAGAGACGGTGGCCGGTGGACGGCAGCTGGCGGTTGGAGACAGGGGGCAGTGGCGGGTGGTCGTGGTTAGCAAGTAGGCGGAGATGGGTAGGAAGTGGTCAATCGGCTAGTAGTGAGGATGAGTGAGGAGAAAAATTTTAACTTATCATTTCTATTCCAGAAATAGAAAAGCAAAAAATTTTAACTTTTAATTTCTATTTCAAAGCTATTTCTGGAACAAAAATTTATTCCAAAAATAGAAATAGAAATTACGTTACCAAATGCATTTCTATTCCAAACCTATTTCTGGAACAGAAATAGAGAAATAAAATAATTATCATTCGCAGCCTTAATGCCAAGAACAAGGAATCATCTAGAGTCTGGCATCGCCGCGAGTAACAATCCCAATTATAGTGACATGGCTATACACTCCAAATCTTCTACTATTAACTTAGCGTTAGCAATGCGACGGGAGCTCTGGTGGACGAAGTAGCGAGAACAGTACCAACGTCATCCATGATTCAAGCTGAAACACTAGGCTAGCTTGTTGCCGTCTCTCTCCTCGAAGCAAAGAAGGAAGAAGATATTGTACTTGAATTTGACTGTCTGTCTTTAGTTCATGTGGTTAACAGCTCACATCAAGGTAATTGAGAAGCACATGCTCTCATCGTGGAAGCTCGTAGGGTCATGGGCCAGTTCAAGACCATTTCTTTAGCCCATTGCAAAAGAGAATCCAATAGTGGAGCGGACTGGCTTTGTAAGACCCATAGACAAAAAAATCTACCCTCGAATTGGGTATCCCAACTCCCCCAATCTCTTTGGGATCTACTTTGTTTTGATGTCCCTGATGTGGGCTTTGGTGTTTCAAGTACTTTTAGATTCAATAAAATTTTGTTTGACCCAAGAAAAAAAAAAAACTGAGCGGCAGAAGTAGGCCAACGCGAGGGAGCATGCCTTCCCAGACGTCTCATTGAAGAACCATCAAGAGAAGTTACATCAAATCCTCATATGTTTGCCACCATGAAGAGATTGTTTGAAGAGTAACGAAATGGTATAGCTAAATACATTATGAGTCACATGTTAGATGTAATTGAGCCGATCATCATTAATGCCATGAATGATATGTTTTAGAGGTTAGGATTGTCCAATCAACCACCACTATCCAATCTAGCGGTAACAGAGCACGTTCTTACTTCTCCTTTATTTATTGATGCTAATAATGTTGGTTAGAGTAGTCAACCCCCTTGTAAGAAGTATGCCAAGGCTTGAATATTCTAATCTAGGTCACAATGATGAGAGTAAGCAAGGTAATGTTGGTCAAATTAACCAAATTGGTGACAATGATCTAGCAATTTAAATTGGTCAACGAGCCAGTCGATTGCCAAATGTTAAATTCATAAGGCTAGTTCTACTCAATTTGAATATCCTATTAGGTCTAACATGACGATTAACGTTGATGATTTGGCAAGACCAACGTTATCGCCTAGGGCGCAAATTGGCCAACCAAATTTATAATTGAACCTATTTAGGTTTGTTGAAGAAGTTCGACAACGATTGGGAATAGACAAATGTGTTATCATACCTATTTAAGGAGACCACATCCTGGATAGGTCGATAATCAGCCTTTTCCAAGAGGTTTTGAAATTCCTAAATTTGCCATTTTATTAGCGAAGATGAACAATTGATTATTGAACATATTGGTCAATTTATAATGCACTGTAGAAAAGCAAGGACAAATGAGTTTTTAAGACTTAGTTATTTCCTTTGTCTTTACTGAAAACTGCTTTTATCTGATACACTATTTTACCACCAAATTCGGTGTGTAATTAGGCACAGATGGAGAGACAATTTTATTCTCAATTTTATATAACAATACTTGAGGTATTGATTGCTGATTTGACCACGCTCTATCAATACAATAAACGAGTCGATCAAATAGTGTGTTGTTTGATTCAAGAAGGTTAGAAATAGATGCCTCACTTCACTCTCTAATAAAGAATTTGCAAATTTGACTTTCAATGTATTGAAATTTAATCTTAGAGAAAAATTCGAAAGCCAATCTTTTACTGATTTATGGGTGTCTAAGTATGAGTAAGTACTTAAGGACAGAAATAGTGGGCCACATGAAAACTTTACACAGAATGTGGCTTACGTGGAAAAACTTGTCAGATGATGAATCTCACCAAGATAAGATTTGGCAAGGAAAAATCGAATCTGCAAATGACAAGGAGGCATATGATGACTCATAATTATCTAATTTAAAATAATTGAATGATCCATGTATCATTTGATTCTTTAAAAGGGGCATATGTTTACACCAAAAATGACAAACTTTGAATTATTATCGACAAGTGATAAATTTAGTCAATTGAGCAGAGTTTGGTTACCAACATTTTGGTTATTATCAATAAGTATCAGACTTAGTCGATAAGAGCATAATTTGATCAACAATGAGCAAAACAATCAACAAGTTGAAGTGAATCAACAACTTGCTAAAGAAGTTATCGATAACATCAATTATTGACGAGAGCCTTTATTAAGCCTCGAGTAGTTAATTGATAGAGTCATCAACAGTGGGCAATCAATACAAAGACATAACTACTGGGTAGTTTTGTTTTGTTGACGCTAATTTAGGGAATTTATAATTTATTGTAGATAAGTGTTCTAGACAATAAGAACCAGTGGATCACATAACTTCTTGTAACCGCCATTAGAAAGTTACTTGTTTATTTGGATTCCAAAGTTGTAACCGTCATATGTAATGGTCGATTGTAGGCTATAATTAACCATATCATATTCTTTGTAAAGTCCTAGTCAACTCATCAAAGAACTCAACGTTCTCGTAAATTTATCTTTATCTTTACTTTTTTGTAATTTAAATATCTTTCAATTCCCGTACTTTAATGGTAGTTTTCAAATCTTTGCCGTCGATTAAATTCCGACGTTGTATCTTTATCATTGCACTTTATCATTGATTAAATTCCGTTAAACTATATTTGGTTCTTGTGTTTCATCGATACAACTCCCGTATGGAATTGTCATGTAATCCGTCTCTTTTTAATAAAAACCGAAAAACAAATTTCAGCGAATGATTTTTCGTCGACAATACAATTTTTGCAAAAACACTTGTTTTGTCACTGTATTGGATGTTTCATTTTATCGTATATCCTGCTGGATCAAATTACTTTCATCCTAGCGATCCAAATCATTACTTATCGACAACAACGATGATAAAATAAAAAATAAAAAATCCATTGTTATTTGGCCATAGTGGGTCGGCAATATTCATCATACCGCATGTAGTCAGTCAGTCACTCTCGACTCTTTATCAGATTGTAACTCTAGAAAACATTATTACATGATTTTAAAAGTCAAAGTATTGGTAAGCAATTATTTTCCTTGTATCATCCTTCTCTAATGTTCAAAAAAGCTCCTTTGTCATGGGCATAAAACGTCACCTCTGATCATTATTTTTTTTTTGTCAATTTTTGTCTTTTTATCCAAATTAAACTTAGCAATTTATTAAAATTTTCCCAGCCAAAAAAATTACATAAAATCTCGCTCCAAAAAAATGATAAATTGTTGGCTCAATTCCATTGTTGGGACCAAACAAAGGAATATCAATGCCGTTTCCTTTTATAATTTCATTCCATTCGGTTCCATTCCAATCCGAATTTTATCCCGTTCCAAATCTGTTTCTATCTACAATACATGTCTATATGTTTCATAAATTTGTTTATCGTCTTTTTCCACTTTCTTCTGCATTTTCCTCTGTCCCTTCTGACCAAATGTTTTCATCTCTTGCTGACATTTTCTCATCGTCGGAGCATTCGAATGTCTTCGTTTCATATCACCAAACCATCTCAAATGGACTTCCCTCATCTTATCCTCAATTAAAGTGATACTGACTTTTTCTTGCACATCTTTTCTCGTATGCCCACTCATGTGACGAAACATTCACATCTCCACCGCACTAACATCGCTGGCCTTTATTATTGTCCCGTAGAATTATCCCTCAAGTTCTAAGCGATATTCATTTGAGAAATGATTGCGTGACAGCTCCATCTCTGCTGCTCGTTTTCCTCTTGAAATCGGGGAACTTTTCGTATCTCAAGGGGGAAATGAGTTTTAACATATCGTTTCCTCGTATTAAAAGAAAAAGGAAAGAAAGTAAGCGGCGTTTTTTCTGATTGCCCATCCCGTGCAAAATGAAGCGAGTGGTTCTCCTAGCACCGTCATCGCATGAACAAGAAAGTGGCAGCACCGAAATGCTAGGCATCCGTCTTTCTACCGAAAACTTCACCAACACTAACAAGACTAATATACAAATATAAGAATCAACTCACTCACTATCACGAGCTCTAAAGCATCACACAAGCTGCCTTTTCTTCTTTTCATTCTTCTTCCCCTGTTTTCTTCCGGGCCCATCAATGACTGATCTCATGAACGTTCTGATTCAAGTAGATTTACATTCATCTGATTTGCAATTACCAGGAAACAATAACATTTATGCGAGCAAGTAGAAGTGATCTTCTTCATTGATTAATCACAGTATAGATAAAGGAAGCATGAACTAGTGTTAGCTAATTTGTTTCTCGAGTTCCTCTCGGCATCGGAAACAGCCTAAAGTGCGACACTTCCCGTTGTTGATCTCACTCGATTCAAGTCACTTCTTTATCTTCACTACTGAAGACGGAGACTCTGAACACGACATTGTCCCTATTGATGAGCTCGAACACACAGACATCTCCTATGCGCAGGCAAGCTTCTCTTGCTAACGCAGACCAACCAATCCCCAAGGATGCAATGCTTAAGTGCTGATAGACCCGGAGCTGCACCTCAAATGATCGACCCAAATAAACAAGATTCACCATTTGATGGTTTTTTCGAATGTATGTCTTCACGAACTGCCATGGAATGGTCTGCTCACATAGTAGTTTGATGATGAACAAATGTATGAGAAGAAACGAGCATAATATAAGCATGCAAATTCAAGAGCGAAGCATAGAAAATGTAGATAAGTTAAAGCTCTGGCTTACGAAATTTTGTCTATTTATATGACTTGGTGATATCGTGACATTGCAAAATGGATACTCTGATTCAAATTCGGAAGCTTTTTCATGAGCAGTGACAGGGTTCAGACATGGAGAAGTGTGGAAAGCTGACTCCAAAGAGCTCTCTTGGCATTGAGACCGTTCGATTTGGATCTGACCTGCAATACAAAGAGGAGAATTCTCGTAAGCACCAGTAGGAACTTTTCACTAATTGACCTTGAGAAAGGTTTTAACATGGATTGCAAATCAATATGCACGATTGTTTTCATGCTCTTCCTAGAAGATGTAATCAAGTAGTTTTTGCACCTCCCTAATCATTATCTCATCAAAACAAAAATCTTCTTAAAAGGTTTTCAGGATTGGAAAACAGATTAAGAACAGAAAGTACATCAGCAGAAACACAACTTATAAAGCAACAAGTGACTGACACCTGCAAATTTAGATGTGAATGTGGCGCCATCAGTGAGTGTGCATTTGAATTCATACAGAAGAATTCTTCATCATCTTGGAAGGCTCGTAACTTAGGAAAAAAACAGAAAAAGGGTGCACTTTTAATGGATTCATCACTGCCGAACTGAACAAAGGAGTCATAATTTGGAATACTGAGTTCCTAGGTGATTTAGACGGCGTACAGTGAAACTTTGACTGTTCATCTCAATCAACATGGATCAGGCCCTTACCATTATGGCTGAAAATGGAGACTCTCAAGACAATGTTATCCCTATCAATGAGCTCGAACACGCAGACATCTCTTACACAGAGACCAGTTTCTCTCGCGAATGAGGGCCAACCAATAGCGAGACATGCTATATTTCTGTGTTCATAGCACCTCAGCTTCACCTGCCACAATCTGTCTGAGTACCTAAGAGTCGCGATTTGTTTGTCCTTTTGAATATGTTTCCTGACGAATTCTTGAGGGATGCTCTGCCAGTAGGTGTTTGAATAACCAATACATGATTAACAAAGGTGATAGAATAAGGATACGAAATATGCGAATTTATGATAATATTTTCTAGTTTCAGGAGTTTCAATCAACTGTTTTTACTTGCTAACGGAAGTCATCAATCATAACCATTCAACCCGCAATTTCGCGTCTAAATGTCAAAATATATGCTCCTGGACAAAAGCTGTAGCCATCAATTTGGAGACAAGTTATAGATAGGATTCATATCTGAATTTGACTCATACCATGAACACTACGAGGAAAATAACATGCCATCTGGTTTCCTACACAAACTAATTCGACTGGGCAAACACTAGAATATATGACAAAATACAAACAGTGATTATGTTTGAATTCAACGTATGCCACCGGAAAAGAGCTCGGGATCTTACCAAAAATCTCTGCACATAAGTAGGCCGCATCGCCACTATGAAAGAGGGATGGTCGGATTTGAATTTGCTGGCTAATTCAAGAGCAGTGAGACGCCTCGGAACTGCAGAACCATGAAAAACCAGCTCAAGATGACTTACTCTACATCGAAATTGTTTGATTTCGTCTGCATTTGAGAAATGAGAACTGCACTAGTTTTTATCAATTAATTGACTACGACATTCGCATCGATGGGAAAAATAATGTAATCTATAATTTCAAGATAAACATGATTTGATGTGGTAATTTCATAATCACCTTCATATTAGAAGTAAATAATTAACTAAGATTCCACAAACTTTATTAATCAACATATAAAAATAGCTTATTTGTTATTAAGTTATGAAGAAATTGAACATGACAAGAACTGAGGTAAGAGAGTCATGCCGAGAAGGACCACAAGTCACACCTCCAAGTTCTCGTGACGAGCTGTTTGAACTTGGCCAAGAACAAGGCACGAAACCCTCTGAATCTTCAATTTCCACGATATTTTGCTCTTTCTGCGAGAGGAATTCGTCCTCGGGACTCGATAAATCAGTTTTGATGCTCAAGGGATAATCAATCTCCGAAGCACTCTTATCGAATATTATCACATGGAAAATGGAGTCCCCTTCATACTTGAAGACTATGAGGTGACCATGATCGATCGAATAATGCTCCATGAATTTTCGCCACCCTTTGCACAACCATACGATGCCATCCTCATTCTTTTCTAGTTTCACAGGCCAGGTGGAACCAGCAGGAACCTTCAGAAGCACCACACCTGAGAGATCTTTTCCATATCTTCTTAAGAAGCTTTTTGGAATTCTCTGTGATGAAATTTTATGGTAAATCCATTGCCCTTAATTATAGCTAAATTCAAAAATGCCAAAAAGAGAAAAACCAGGAAACTTGACATTTCACCCTGCAGATGAATGATCAAGCTCCACAGACAGTGCTGTCACTATACAACTGCGGAATTCAATTGTCCAATAAACGTTCATCTTTCACAATAATAATGTTGAGGAATGCTAGCTATGCTAAAATAAAATCGCCAAATTACTATACTAAATAACACGATAAATTATAAACGGATTTCCGAACAAGCGGGTCATGTTCAACTCCTAACAAAAAAATCCGCCGCATAACTTATTATACCAATTTGAAAGACCAGACTCAATAACCTTTCAGAGATATCCATTACCTCGTTTCCCAAAAATAACCCGAATAAACTTGGCCTTCAGGTTTTCAGTTTTATTTCAATTTTTATCTTTCCCTTTTTGCTAGCATTTGACAGTTCATAGCAAGCCAGAGACGTCCTTGACGAACCAGCTTGAAGACAATTGATGGGTATGGAACGAACTGTGAAGTGGGGATGAACTCACAAGCTTTCCGGAGCCGAGCGTACGAGAGAGCACGATCTTGAAGAAATGAGGACTGCCGCTCGGTGGGGTGTCAGGAGTTTTCTCCCGCCCGGCACCTTCGCCTTCCCTCCGGGGGCGATGACCGCGTTGATGGCGACGGCGAGCCATGACCGATCTCTGGTGACTTTGACTGACTGACTGACCGCTGAAGAAGCGGAGAAGAAGACGAAGAAGAAAGGGAAAGAATGGTTGGCAGGTGCAGGAACGCGTGCGTTTTCGTGCGTTTTCGTCTTTTACTATCAGGTTTAGACAACGGCTTCTGCTGGTTTTGTGCCTTTCCTTTTCTGTACGGAGTTACGTCTCTATCCGTCTCCTAGATTTTATCAACGAAAAATATTATCAAAAATCCTAAATTACGTGACTTATAATAATTTATCATGAACTTATAATGGGTGCATCACTCAAGATGGGCCAAATCCGGCCCGTAAGCCATAAGGGCCCACAAGGTAGTAATTTGCATATTACTATAAATAATAGGCACCCTTTAGAAAAACCAACGTGTTCTTTTCATATGCAAAAGAACACACTCTTTCGAACATAACGTTTTCTCTGTTTTTCCTATGAAACGCAAACGAGTACGAAAGACGATCTTAAAACTCTCAAGCACAAAGTGATACTTAATCCGTGACAATACCCGGTATGTTCATTGTGTGATATGACTGTACGATCGGTGATGCAAATTGATGGTCATCGGGCACGTTTTTCGCATTGATCGAATTCGTTTCGAATATGTTTCGAATGTGTCAATCGGAGATTGAGTTTTTCTAACATTGGTATCAGAGCAAGATTACTTGTTTTCCCATCATGCATGTGTATTGTCTCTAACATTACGAGTCGCCGATCTGTTCATGCATGTTTTGATTTTTGTTTTTATGTCAAAACTTAAATTTTATTGCATAAACAAAAAGTGCTCATCAAGACGAACAAAATGAAGGGCGGCGCATTGCCGGAGGAGGCCGCATGTGCCCTTATGTGTCGACAAGGGTCGTGGGCGCAATGTCACGTGAGGCCCATGTGCGGTCGTAGCGAAACGGCGCGTCAGCATCGCCAACTGCCGACGGTGACGTCAACGTGATGTCATCGGAGCGCGGATCCAAGTTTGACCTGAGACTTGACTCAGTTTACCGTTGACCCGACCCGGTTGATCGTTGACCATTTGGCTAACTCGGTTGACTGTTGACCTGATTCGGTTGACCGTTGACCGGTCAACAGTCTGACCAATCAAATCGGACAGGTTCAGACCAAGCAAAATGACCCATTGTATTTTTTCGGCTCGTTCGAGCTCATTTGAACTCCAATTTGGGCGTTTTTGGTATTGACGTGCTCGTATTGGAATGTTCTACGTTATGATATATTTGCTGCACTTATGAATGTGAAAATGCACGATAAACCCTATGTACACGTACCTAGGGGTATATTCTTTGTCATTTTCTCTAGTATTTCTCTATAATTTTTTGAAATACAAGTGTTAGATCATATGTATATAAATAAACATTCCTTATCTTAATGTATCATGGATTATAAGTAATCCCTTTGTTCTACTTTCGTTGCAGGAACAATGGTACATTGAAGACGCACTCCGATAATCCTAAGAACGCCAGCTCAAAAGGAGAGGCTTGAGAAATTAAGAATCAAGTTAACTCTTTATCGATGGGATGCTGGAGATAATATGATGACACATATTATCAAGGTCAACAAAATGATATAGAATATTATTTGGAACGGTTTTGTAATGCCGGAATATGTAATGGTTGGAGTTCTAAAATGCACTATTCCTGAGGAGTTGGGAAGAATGCTTAATAATGTTAAAGAAACCTTAAAGGGTCAAAGCTATAAAATGCTTGTGGAGAATTTTCTGCAAGAATACATAAGGGTTGGGGGAAGGAGAACATCAACCCTTGCATTGAATATGTCTTGGCGCAAACCATGACCCGGATCTAGGGGTTTTCTGGGAGCCTCCATTTTTGTTCCAAAGAAAATAGAATTTTTTAAAGAATTTTATTAGTTATTTCCTGTCTATGGGTTGGATTGGTACACTTGATTTTATTCTTTTAGGATTTGGAATCAATTCTGTAAATGTTTCAAGTTGATATTACATGTTTTTAAATATTTGTGAATATGTTATGAAATATATATGGTTATGAATTTTTGTGATTTCTCATTTAATATTGCCATATTATATGTTATGTCATATGTGGGAAGTTCTTAAAAGTTTGTATAACTTTTGAAGAACCAATTTCCTTACATAAATGATTATGTTAATAATAATTTCAAATTAGGATTTTTAGATAATGATTGGGAACATAGTGAACTTTCGACTCTAAGACCTTTTGTGAAACTATTCATTAACATGATTCGCTTATGTAATCATGATGCTGATGAAGCATTTAGATAGGTTTTAATAATTCGTGAATATGTGTTTAAAATATTCAGATACGATGGCTTCAGCAATTAAGAATATAGTGGTTGAACTTAATAAGGGAGAAAAAATTGAATGATGACAATTATGAGATTTGAAGTCTTAAGATTCAATATGTGCTAGAAGAGCAAGAGGCACTCGAAGTTCTTAACCAGATTATGGAAGAACCTGAGGATGGGACAACTGCCCAACACAAAAGGGACAAAGATGCATTTGCTATTTGGAAAAGAAAGAACTCTCTTACTCGCATTATGTTGCTAAACAGCATGGACAATGACATCATGCGAGAGTTCGGACGTTTCCAGAACATCAAAGATATGTGGGCTGCACTGGCATCAAGATTTGGTCGAACTTCTGTGACCAAATTGAGACAACTCACTATATGTTTCGACTCATATAAGATGTCTCATGGAAAGTACATAAAATAACATTTGAGGCAGATGTTGAATATGATTAGTGAATTGAAAGATGCTAGCTACATACTCACTAATGAATAACAGGTGTAGTCAGTAATCCGCTCTTTGCCTCAAAGCTGAGAGCACATAAAGATCCATTTGACTCACAATGAGGGTATCAAAATCTTTGAGGATGCTATGCGGCATCTTGGGCTAGAAGAGGATCGCCTCATGGCAGCTAAGTCAGAAACTGATATTTATTTTGCTAGTTCTAGCTCGCATGGAGTTTTGGGTTCCGAGAGGAAGCACCTTGCTGAGTCAAAGAAGTGGAAAGCTAAGGGAGCAAGTCTTTCAGGGAAGAAACCGAGGCACAACCAACGGGAGAAAGGAAAACGTCCTTTCAAGAAGAATATTTCAAGAGTGAAATGTTATAACTATGGCAAAAAGGGTCACTTTGCTTATGACTATGGCGAGTCAAAAAAGGGAGAAACCCTTAGCATTCATGTAAATGCTACTTATGTGTTTAGTTCGGTATTTCTAACTGAATCTAATTTTTTGTGGACTGTAGACTCGAGAGCCACATACCATGTAGCGAAGGACAGAGTAGCTTTCGTGGAGTTCCGACAAGTACCACAAGGAACGAAGTGGATATACGTGGAGAACAATTCAAGAGTGGAGGTCAGAGGCATTGACACCTGTCAACTACTTATGCATGGTGGACACACATTGTTCCTACATGATGTGCTCTTTGCTCCAAAGATTTGTCAGAATTTAGTTTGGGTATTGGTTTTAGTTAGACTTGGTTTTAATGTAAACTTCCATAACAATGGTGTAGACTTGTCTTTAGGTACAAGTTATTATGATTTCATATATTTTTTAGATGGTTTCATTGTATTAGATGTTAACTATTGTGAAGTTAATGTTAGTTATTCCTTATTTACATTATCTGATTCTTGTGAGAATGATGTGAATGTGTAGCATGCTAGCCTTGGTCATATTGGCCAACAAAGAATGAATCGATTGGCTAAAGATGGCTTATTGGGCAATATTAAAAATGTTGATTTGCTCATATGCGAGCATTGCCTAGAAGCAAAATAACGCGGAAATCATTTGGAAAAGGAATAAGAGCTAACTTTCCTTTGCAATTAATCCATATTAATATCTGTGGTCCGATGAATGTAAAAGCAAGGCACGGGTCTGTTTATTTCATCACATTCATTGATGGTTATACTCGATTCGGACATGTCGATCTAATTTCTCATAAGTCCGAGGCTTTAAATTGTTTTAAAAGATTTATGAGTTTAGTGGAAAATCAATTAGACCAAAAAAAAAAATAAAAGCATTAAAATCCGATTGAGGCCGAGAATATCTGTTTGATCGGTTCAGAAATTTATGTGATGAAAAGGGAATAGAAAGACAATTGACTATTCCATATACTCCTCAATAAAATGGTGTTGCGGAAAGAAAAAACAGAACCTTAATGGAAATAGTTAGGTCAATGATGATACAAGCTAATTTGCTTATCACCTTTTGAGGTGATGCTTTGTTGACTGCTGCCTACATACTTAACCGTGTGCCTTCTAAATCAGTTGCTTCTACTCCACATGAGTTATGGACATGCAGAAAGCCTGATTTAAGTTTTTTAAAATTTTGGGGTTGTGCTGTCTATACTCGTGAGTCTTTTAACAAGTATGTAAAATTAGGCCTCAGAGGCAAAAAGAGTATTTTTATAAGATACTCAGAGCACTCAAATGGATATGTATTCATACGTGAGCAAAAAAGCGGAAGTATAACTGAATTTAAATCACAGGATGTCACATTATTAGAGAATGAATTTTTCTAAAAAGGGCGAAGTAGGTGGAAATTACTCACTATATGAATCTGTGAATCGTGATAGTGAAGTTAGTGGGAGCATTGTGACAAATGAAGAGTTGAATGCAACCAGTCTCAATTACAACCACTTAAAGAGATGCACCACCATTATCTAATTCGAGTGGGAGCGCAATGGAACATGGTGAATCATTAGGAATACAACATTCCATACAACAATCAAGTTGTAATAGGATTCCCCGTTGACGTTTTGACATTAAATGAGAAGCTTTCATGATCACTCCACAAGATAAAGATGAGCCGAAGAATGTGAACGATGCTCAAATGTGCCCTGATAAGGAAAAATGGATACATGCAATGGAAGAAGAAATTGAGTTATTAAGATCAAACCAAGTTTGGGAATTGGTTGACCTTTCAAAAGGACGCAAAACCATTAGGAACAAATGGGTTCTCAAAATAAAGTATAAGGCTGATGGCTCAATAAAGAGGTATAAGGCTCGCCTTGTGGTGAAATGATATAATCAATAGGAAGGAATTGACTTTGAAGAAACTTTTTCTTTTGCGGTTAGATTTATCTCTATTCGTCTTATTCTGGCAATAGTAGCTATTATAGATCTTGAATTACATCAAATTGATGTAAAGATTGCATTCCTCAATGGAGACTTAGAGAAAGAAATTTATATGGAACAACTTGTTGGTTTCATTACAAAAGGTCAGGAGCATAAAGTGTGTTGACTATTGAGGTCAATATATAGCCTTAAGTAGTTTTCGAGATAATGGTATATACGTTTTCACAATGCCATAATGGCATATGATTTTGTAATGATTAGTGAAGACAATTGTGCATATATCAAAAGATCCAAAGATCAATTTGTAATCTTATCATTGTATGTTGATGATATACTAATTGCCGGAAGCAGTATAGAGTTTGTTAATACAGTCAAGAATTGGTTATCTTCCAATTTTGAGACGAAAGATATGGGTGAAGTTGCATACATTCTTAGAGTTAAGATTTTAAGAGATCGCTCAAAGAAATCCTTATCCCTTTCACAAGAGACGTATGCGAATAAAATCCTTGAGCGATTTCGTATGCAAGACTGTAAATCAATATATACTCTTATTGCAAAGGGTGAACCATTAAGCGACAAAATGTGTCCTAAGTCTTCACATGAAAAGGAGAAAAAAAAACAAGTTCTATATGCTAGTGCTGTTGGAAGCTTGATGTACACTATGATGTGTACAAGACCTGATATTTGTTATGCAGTTGGAATGGTAAGTAGATACCAATTAAATCCAGGTTAAGCACATTAGATCGTCGTCAAAAGAATCCTGAGATATCTAAAGGGAAGTGCCGACTATGCACTGACTTATCAAGGATGTGATTTATACCTTGAAGGCTATACTGATGCTGACTGGGAAGGAGATTTAAAAGAAATGAAATCTATTTCTAGAGACGTGTTCTTACTGAATAATTGTGCTATATCTTGGAGCAGTAAAAACCAATAGTATGTAGTCTTATCTACAATAGAAACCGAGTTTGTGGCTCTATCAACAGCGGCACAAGAAGTTGTTTGGCTTAGAAGAAGATTTTTGGATCCTTTAGGTGTTACCGTGAATGCTGCAATCCCAGTATTGGTCTATTGTGACAGCCAAGCAGCAATAACGTATACTAAGGATCCCAAGTACCATGGAAAGACCAAACATATAGATATCAAATATAACTATGTCAAGGACATGGCTGCACGAAAAGAAGTGAACGTGAAGTACATATCTACACAAAGGATGATAGCAGATTCTATAACGAAGCTGATTCATAGAGAAGTTTTCCATGGTTATGTGAGATCTCTAGGATCGTATAGAATATGATGTATTGAATATTGTAATTTTTCTTGAATGTTCACTATTAATGAAGTTTGTTATTATCAATGCTTATAAGTTTGTATGACGTTTGTGAATGTCGATATTGAGCGCATTATATAGATGAGAGATTAGCCCATTCACATGGGTAATCGCCTCTACTCACTGTGCGATGAATAGAGATGAGACAATTTTAAACTTGTTATCTAATTGATAATTGAGAGCTCAAGTTTGAAGCATGTACATTACCTTAATAGAATGTTAAGATAAGGACATATAGATTATTATGTTCGAAAGTGAAATGACCTACATATTTCACTTTACCTGTCTTTAATGCCAAATGTAAGTTCTGATAGACGCCTATGAATAGAGTAGATTTGTGAACTCAAGTTAGGTATTGAGTATGTCTAAACTATCATTTGTATGGTATTGAGAGTGAAGACATACGCTCTATGGGAAAAGAAGAGAATACTGTAATCCGTATTTCATATTACGTATGCATAGGATGACCGATAAGGGTTGACAAAAATTATGATATCAACTTTTAAGTCGTACGAGACTCTTGAGGAAAATAGTTTTTTTTTAATTAAAGTACTTTCACGACTCTTACTTATTCTCAAAATTTCTATTCAGTGTTTGCTATCTTAAAATGTTGCTGATGGTCATGATAATTCGGTCCAATGGGGCATTTTTAGAAAAACGAGTTGGACTAAAATGGAGATGTTTAAAGAAAGAAGAAGATCAATATAATTTATGATGTCACATTTTATATTTGTATTCATAGGTCGACCAATCATGATTTTGAGTAAATTATAGTTGTGAATACAATATACGAGATACTAAAAAAGATCAAGAGAGATAAAAAATGTGACTGATTGATCTAGGGAACTGCATACTAATTCTACTCTGGATAATACCCGATTTGAGCTGTTATATATTCCTAACAGATGTATAACAATGAGCTCTTATAGTATGCTAGTCGCACGGATTATTTGTCAATATGAACTTTGCAAGAAAGAGAGTTGTGTTTAGCTCATCGTGAGCGAGTGAGAGATGAAAAACATAATGGGTGGACCGCCCAAGATGAACCAAACCCGACCCGTGAGCCATAAGAGCCCACAAAATAGTTATTTGCCTATCACTAAAAATAATAGGCACCCATTGGAAAAACTAATGTGTTTTTTTTATATGCAAAAGAACACACTCCTTCAAACGTATTGTTTTCTCTGTTTTTCCTATGGAACACAAATAAGTACGAAAGACGATTAAATAACTCTCAAGCGCAAAGTTACACTTAATCTGTGATAATACCGGATATGTTCGTTGTGTGATATACTTGTACGATCGGTAAATACAAGTTGATGGTTATCGGGCACGTTTTCCGCATTGATCAAATTCGTTTTGAATATGTTCTGAATGTGTCGATCGGGGATTGAGTTTTCCAAACAACACGAAAAACCCTAAACTATGCCACTTGTGACAAATTTACCCTAAACCTTTTTTTGTGACATGAAAAATCTCAAATTATACCACTTGTGACACATTTGCCCCATAATACTTTTACCCATGGACATTTTCGTCTTTTTTCTTTTTCTTTTTTTTTCTTCTCTCTTCCCTCCGCCGGCCATGGCGGAAGGAAGCTGGTAAGGGCCCTCACAGGCATTGAGCAAGGGCTGCCCTCGCTTGAGTCGAAGTCGGGCGAGAGCTGCCCTTGCCTTCGCTAGATCCAGCGGCATAGTTTAGGGTTTTTGATAGTATTTTCCTTGTTATTTTATCAACTAGTGTTTGGAAAAAAACTAAAGAAACCTTATTATTTCCAAGGGCAAAAATTATAATTCTTTTCTTACTTTTTAGTCAAATCACTCTTTTGCCTCAAAATAAGGTAAGACAAATTTGTTTCAAGCGATAAATACAAGATAATAAGAAAAAATGTAATGGCCATTAAAAAACAACAACGACAACAATAATAATACGGGTAAATTTGATTTTTAGTTTTTCATATATCCTTCATTAGTTAGCCATTTAAAAGGACCGTGGTTGGTGGGATGGCATCGTTATTATCATTGAAATGTATAAAAAAAAACTACTTTTACTCTTAATGTTTGGTTTTGTAAGCATTTTAGTTAATTTACTGTTTCCGTTAATTAAGTTTTCTCTCATATTGTATATTTTTGTCTTAAGTAAGGTAATAGAGAGAATTCCTACACGAAGTGAGATGTAAATATACTTTGACCCTTTAAAAGTCATGTGCATTACACATACAAATGAAAAAAAAAATTGAGTGTTAATGAAGGTTCGGGGCAATATTATGTAATGATTAAAAAGTTTGTACTATCACAAAACTTCATAATTTTTTTTTGGTAATTTCCCCTTATATAATAATTTATTAAAAAGTAGGGAAAAAGCTACTAAAAACCCCAAACTTTATCCCCTATGACATATTTACCTCGAACTTTTTTTTGACACAAAAAATCCCAAACTTTATTATTTATGACACATTTACCATAATACACATTATCCATGGGCATTTTCGTCTTTTCTGTTTTTTCTTCTTTTTTTTTTACTTTTTTTTTCCTTTTCGGCGAGAGGGGCCCTCGTCGACGTCCGACAAGGCTTGCCCTCGCCTGGGCAAGGTCGGGCGAGGGCCCCCGAACGAGGGGGCCCTCGCCTGGGTGAGCGAGGGCGAGCCTTGCTTGGGCGAGGTTGGGCGAGCCTCGCCGGCATCGGGCGTGGCTAGGTCCTCGCCTGGGCAAGCTGGGGCGAGCCTCGCCGGAAAGGAAAAAAAAAGTAAAAAAAAACAGAAAAAGTAGAAAAGACGAAAATGCCCATGGACAATGTGTATTGGGGTAAATGTGTCACAAATAATAAAGTTTGGGATTTTTGGTGTCACAAAAAAAGTTTAGGGTAAATGTGTCACAAGAGGTAAAGTTTGAGGTTTTTGGTGGTTTTTTCCCTAAAAAGTAAATTATATTATCATGCAAATCAAATTAGAATATTTGCTATTTTATTACTATTCCAACTCTGCTCTAGCATCATTTCCGTTGTTAAACTTTTTAATATTAAACAATAACATGAATCAAACAACACGCAAGGGTGTGAGTACATTAATCTATGGATCATGTTAACGAGTAGTTAGCCACTAGGCGCTCAGCCCAGTAGGTAGGGGGATGGGGGTGGTGACGCGTGAGTGAAGAGGCAGGGCTTCAAAATCTACACATAGCATACAATGCACCAATGAATATTCTCACTTTTGAAAAAAAAATTAAATTTTAAAAAGTGAAAATCACTTAATTTGATTATTAAATCCTTTAAATAAGGGGTTAATTAGAAAAAAACAACAACTTTACATTGAATGACAATTCTGGCCCGAACTTTTTTTTATCTCATTAAAAAGCACTAACTTTTACTCGTGTCCTAAATTTGGTCCCTCTGATATAAAATTTTCAAATTGTTCAAGTCAAATTTGGGGTTTAAGTTAAAGTTTGTGATTTTTTATAGGGAAAATTCAAATTAAGGACCCCAAGTGAGGTCAAATTCTCAAAAAAGGGTCCAAAGTGAATGGTGTGTCAAATAAGAGTTTGAAGTGCTTAATCAGTCTCAAATAATGACCCGAAGTGCCCAAAAAATCTCAAATAAGGACCTGGGTCCCCGGTCGGCCAAAATACCTGCTGGTCGGCGAAAAAAGTTACTGTTCCGGTATCGGAACAGTAACTTTTTAATTTTTTTTAATTTTTTCCTTTTCTGTTTTTTTTTATTTTCCTTTTCCTTTTTTTTTTTTTTTCTTTTCTTCCTCCGCCAGGGCCGGCGAAGGTCACCGGCCTCAGGCGAGGCCGCCCTCGCCGGTGTCGGGCGAGGATCCCCCCTCGCTTGGGCTAGGCGAGGCTTGACCTCGCCGGCGTTGGGCGAGGTCACCCTCGCCAGTTGCAGGCGAGGACTCGACCGACGGAGCAGAGATCTGGCGAAACCAACCTCAGATCTGGGACTCCACCGAGAACGGGAGCTCCGATCTGGCGAGGGCTCCAACCTCAGATCTGGACTCCAACCTCAGGCGAGGGCTCCAACCTCAGATCTGGGACTCCAACCTCAGGCGCGGACTTGACCGACGACACCCTCATCGGCGTTGGGCAAGGCCGGCCTCGCTCAGCCCAGGCGAGGGCGGCCCTCGCCTGACGCCGGCGAGGGTGGCCTCGCCTGAGGCCGGTAAGGGTGGCCTCGCCCAGCCCAGGCGAGGGCGGCCCTCGCCCAACGCAGGCGAGGGCGGCCCTCGCCCGACGCAGGCGAGGGCGGCCTCACTTGAGGCCAGCGACCTTCGCCGGCAGAAGAAGAAAAGAAAAGAAAAAAAGAAAAGGAAAAGGAAAATAAAAAAACAAAAAATAAAAAACAAAAAAAAAAATAAAAAGTTACTGTTCCGATGTCGGAACAGTAACTTTTTTCGTCGGCCGGGGACGCAGGTCCTTATTTGAGATTTTTTTAGGCACTTCGAGTCCTTATTTGAGACTGATTAAGCACTTCATGCCCTTATTTGATACACTATTCACTTTGGGCCATTTTTTGAGAATTTGACCCCACTTGGGGTTCTTAATTGAAATTTTCCCTTTTTTATAAGACAAAAAAAAGTGCGGGCCAAAATTGTCACTTAAGGTAAAGTTGTTGTTTTTTTTTTAATTAGGCCTTTAAATAAGTGCCTACAAACATTTTTTCATTAAGATTCCTAGACAATGGTGTGTTCTTAACTCTCAAAATAAAATAATTGGCATCATATCTCATAATGATTCTTCCGAAATAGGGTTAAATCATAAAAAACCCAAAATTAGTACACTTGTGATAAATTTACCATAAACTTATACACCTATAATAAATTTACTTTCCGTTAATTTTCGTTAAATTTTATTGTCAAATCGGTTATCGATTTAGAGTTTTATCCTCCTTTTATCACAGATGTATGAGTTTGTAACTTTTCGTGGTATTAATTCGATTTAACAGAAATTAATGGAAAATAAATTTATCATAAATGTAACAATTTGAAATTTATCATTATATTAACCTTTCAAATAAGACAACTTACCTTTTTTATCTACCATAAGATCAACTTTCCCCACCTCCTATACTTTTGACATAAGAGCATCCAATGCTCCCTCGAGCATTGTGATTTGCGATTGAAATTCCTTTGGTTGAAAGAAAAAAAGAAAGAAATAGAAAAGGAGCAAAAAGGAACAGAGACTTCATCATTTTCATCTCTGCTTCACTTTTTAGCTTTGCTTTTCTATGTTTCTGTTTTTTGTGAAAACCAAAATAAATGTTGTTTTACAAGATCCTCTCTACACTAATGATTGGAATCTTCATTGCTCGATTGGACCAATTAGACAAAGGGAGAGAAATGAAAATTTTGGAGATAATTTTTGAAAATTTCTCATTCTCTCCATCCCACATAGTTTTCGAAAACCTCTTGTTTTTTTCTCAGGCAAATTTTCATTCTCTTTGCGTTATGTGTACGGCGGCGCCTCTGGCCTGAAAGTCCAATGTCCCTATCGGAGGTGACCAAAGACACGGGCCACCAAAGGCCGGACGGGACATTCACGGTGGTCACCGACACTGTAGGCACACAATTATTTATCGAGCAAATTTTGATCGAAAAATGTAACCTCAATAAAAAGTACGATGTTGTGGCACAATATTGGTCGCGCATTGTGAGAGCTTTTTGACTGTGCCCGTTTGCTTAAATTAGACGGCGGAATCGCTGGATATCGTGACTTTTGATCATAGTCATTCGATCTCAATGAATTTGAAAAAAAATTGCGATTTTTATAGATTAAGTAATGACATGATGTTGATTTGGTCGTAAGATCGATGGGAGTTTTATCGAGATAGTATCGTGACTTTTCACCTTGGTACATTGGCTCAATTCACGAAAACCACGATCCCGACATTCCTTCCGAAATCTGCATTTTTGGAATGTTCAGGTCACTAGCTTTTGTTTAGGTTGAGAATCATATTGATTGGACATCGGACGAAAAAAAGTTATACACAATCAAATTTAGTCCTATATTATTTTGAAAAATTCTATGTTTCTCCATTATACTTTCACGTTTCTCTAATCAAGTTCATGTACTTTAAATTTCTCTAATCTAAGTCCTACTTTCACAAATTTTTTAATGAAGTCCTTTTGACACCAAATCCAGCTTGTGTGGCCGTCGGATGACGTAGTCGTGCAATGTAAATAAACATTTTCCAATGTGAACGTCCGCATGCTCATCAAACATTAAAATTTGCCCAAACTGCAGTTACACACCTCTCATTCACCACTTCAACCACGACGTCTACCATTGAATTCAGCAGAATAATACTTCTAGCATCGCCAGCATCTTAATGCGCCGCAGGCCGAAACTGTTTATGCAGCGAGTTTCGCCAACTCAATCATTGTAGATGCCACTTTGTCACGACCAAGGATGAAAAACTGAAAAGTAAACCTAACGAAAGGAACTTACGTATTTATGAGATGGATTCACTATAATTGGCAAGAAAAGATTGCAATAGAAAAGATTGTAATCGCTTTAATATTCAACACTCAAGTATTTCCAAATCCTAAATAATACGAAACCCGCAAGAATTAATCACAAGAAAGAATTTTTCTCAGTTTCTCAACTCTATTGGATGATGACTTTAAAAGTAATGTTGGCTTTCACAAGTTCCAGAAACAAAATAGGCTTCAAAATAGGGTTCAAAATACGTCTGCATCAAGGCTGCCTCGGAGCGGGGCGCCTGTGAAAATTGGCCTAGGCAACTGCTTGTTGCACTGGAAACACGTTCAGCTATTAGACGTCGGTCGGGTGCCCGACCAGCTTGGTTGGCCAACTTGGTCTAGGCACCCATACCTGGCCGTCAGCCTGGCCACTCCGTGGCCTGGTGCACCCGCTTGACGTCCTGCTATGTTCAGGTGTCGGGCGGGCTGCCTTCACGCACCCTCCGTTCGTCCCTCTCCTTCTCCGAGCCTCCACGAACACTTCAAGCGTACTAACAAACAAGAACTTCGAGCTATAATTAACAGAATCAACCGGCGGGGAAACAAATGTAATGGTAGTGTGGTATCCTCTTTTGTGCCAAGAGAATTTTGTTTCCACGAAAAATGTCTCTTTTGATCAGCAATCATGACAACAGAATTGTCTAAATGTGGCGAAGGGGGATCGTTTTAGCAAGGCCTCAAATTAAGCCTTTTCTAGTCTAGTTCTTTTAGGAAGTGGTCTTGTATGAGAAGGGGTGCTGCTGGGAGCTGTGAGCATGAATGTAATCAAGGAAGCGCGTGGGTCAATCATGGATCTAACGGTCGATCAGCCACCCATAACGTGGGAGATTTGGACTGGGAATATGTTTGGATGTTCGGCTTCGGCCAACCTCGCAGTCATTACCAGCAAAGTTTGGCTTGCTTGGCTCGAGCACTGGCTGCCCATCGATCAAGTCTCACTCAAAAGCATGGAAATTTATAGCAAGTGTTTTTGCCCCTTTCTCAGTGAATTTTTAATGGTGAAATTAAGGCAAACAATCCTTAAGATAAACGAGGAGTTACATTTAAAGCCAAAAGGCTTATATGCAAGGTTTAGAGAGAGAGAGAGAGACCTTGCTTCGGGCAAGTACTGAATGTAAAAAAACTATTTTACGCTTATAAACTTTCCCCTTTAACGTTTACTCTTCTACTTTTCCTTTTGGGGATTCAATCAATGTTACAGAACACGTACAAACCGCACTATGCTAAGGCGTCAGACTCCTTTGTCTCAGAGCATTAGCAATGCAACATGGTAATGATATAGTGATCGTTAGTCAGCAGAGTGCCCTTCGCTATGTGAAGCACCTTCCAAATCAATTTGAAACTGGGCCAGGACAATAAATCACGTAACTGCTTGAGCGTGGGCGTCATCCCGTTGACCCAACAAGGGTTGTGGGTTGTGGAACCATAAATACTCCTAATCTGACAACTCAATGTCCAATCTGCATCGAGAACATATGTAGCAATACATCAGTTATCTCCATCGGTGAGCATGCACAGAGAGAGAGAGAGAGAGAGAGAGAGAGCGAGAGAGAGAGAGAGAGAGAGAGAGATGTTCTGATCTAAGACTAGAGCAATAAATCAAAATGTTATGATCCAAGATTAAAGCTATAAATCGATAATTGGGTTCAATCTAACCTTGCCAATCATCACAGATCCATGGGAACCCTCAAGCCATCGCGTGCCAGTTGCACATTGATTCCTTCTCTGATTCAAACAATTTAGAAGTAAAGATCAGCCTTGTTCTTGATCCCTAATTTCATAATTAGAAGAAAGGGAGAGGAGGGTGGCAGAACTACGGATACCACTTGTTCCCATACATACATAAAGAGGAAAAGTATGCAAAAACTATATCGACAATCCTCACCTTGGAAACATAGTCTTTTAAGGCGTACAAATTGACACTTTTAATTGATAAAAAAAAAAAACGGACACTTTTGATAGACAAAACATGATTCGTTGTCAACCAGATGTAAAAAGCCGCTGAGAAAGTCTTGATGAGTAGGTTACCTTCTTGACCACTCGATAAGAGATTCATTGTCCTTGTCGTGGTCAAACTCATGAGTCATTCCAATTAGTAGAGCTTGCTTTGGACATATCCTCTTGATGGCTTCAAGACTCTGTGGTAAAAAAAAAATCTCAAGTTACTCAGATGCATCCTCAGGAGATTGCTCCTTCGGGCTCAAATCAGTAATAGTAATTAGCATCTTAAATACAGTGTTAAACCTGAGGCAAGCAAAAGTGAACATTATGAGATCCTTCCTGCAAAAGAAGAAAGCATTTGAGTACAGGACAATAATGCTGCCACGAAATTAACAATATGATATGCTATAACAAACCAATACTGCTAGCACAAAAAAGAGTGTATGGGCAGATACGTGTAATGGTAACATGAAGAAAGAGTCCCCAAATTTCTGTGTAGCCCATAAGTCAAAATACAAATCTATAGATTTATACCTTACAAAATACTCACAAACTGGCCACCAGCCTAAATAATTACGATAAATAGGGGACAGCACAAATCATATTGCTTAAAGGGGACCTTATTCTAAAGACAGTATTCCATGATTTAATGTGAAAACAGCCAAACAAGTAAATCTGCTATCAGAAAAGTGACGGTTCAACATAGCATCTGCTGTACCAACTTCTAACAAGTAAGGGAACCAACTAATAGTTGTACTCTCTAAGATGTGATGCTAAAATAAAATCGACCCTAATAGTTAAGGGAATCAGCTGGGAAATATCATGATTATAGGCACTTGGACTTCAAAACCTGCTAACATTTGCAAGAATGACTATGTAGACCTACCCACAATCACTACCCTTCAAGATCAAGTCTTTGTAGCACATAAATTATTGATCTTTTGGATATGCTTGATGCATAAGGGCGTTATAATGGAAAGGGAACAAATTCCCTCATATTTATCTCATTTTCCGAAGAGAAAGACAGCCACACTCAGTTATCTACAACAATCTTCTTTTACTATCCCTCTCAAACAAGAAAAGATTATCTACTTTGAACTCAAAATTCTTCACGACTGGTATTCTATACACTTGTACATTAACCAAGAAGAGTCTAGAATAGTTACTGATGCTGGAACGAGCTCCATGAAACGAAACCAGAGAGTGTGAGACTTCAGCACATATTTCAATCAACCACTTACTGTGATAAAAAAAAATATGTTCGGACGTATCTTATTCAGTACCACGTCCTTGGATCCATATTCTCATGGTTCTTTTTACATAATATCTAAAGAAGCAAACAATCATAAGAAAAGTCTAGCAACTACCAGCCAAATCAAGCATGCTCTACACCATAAGTGCAACTTAAATGCATGAATCATAAAGCCACATGTAAATGAAGTAAAACATCAAAAGACTTATTCATAATTCTATAAACTGTAATTGCCACAAAAATTCATCGAAACTTTAAATGAAAGCAAAGTTTTATTGGTAGCCTTCAATCAAAAAGATGCCATCAGGATAGCCAAAAAATTTATGACCTTGTACAGAGTATCCAAGATAAGAAGATCCAGCTGCCAAACCCCTTTTTTGGAAATAACTGCAAAACAATCAAGTTGTTCAGTCTTTAATCCAAGAAATCTCATGTTGTGTCTTCGTGAGGTGTAGATAGGAATATATTTATCAACATCTCTATCTGTCTATCAGCATGTGTAACTACGTGCTCGCAGTGCTTTTCTATTGTCTATGTGTTTAAGTTTCTTTCTCCATATACTTTCATTATCTGTTGTCGTCCTTCGGTTCAGTGAAAGTAGGATCTTCAGAAACAAAAAAGTGTTTATTTATGACATTAGGATTGAATGACTAATTCCCTTTGTCTTCCATCTTTGATTTTATGAATGAGGGCTGTAGTTATAAAATTTTCATGAACAACCAGTCTGCTGCACAAGACCACATATCTCAAGTAACATATGGTGTTCAGGCATGTAATACAACTAAGCAGGAGCTTGTAAGTAGAACCATCATATGAGACCATGTCCACATTATAAAAAAACATATTGATTTTGCATCCTGTTCCCTTATAATTTTCATGTGAACATGTATTAAGCAAATACCATAGCTTCAAGTAATTAAGTACCTAATAAGCAATCTGCTTATTGATGGAATAACTCATTGGAGGAACAGAATAATAAACTTGAACGAACAATACCATTATTAATCTTATAGAAACCTGAGTATAAAACTGAACTATCACTTACGTCAACTATCCGTCATCTCTACAACGGATACCATTATTTGATAGAAATCATGCAAACCGTTTTTGGCAAAGCTCAAGTTTCAACTATGCACTACACTTAAAAACCCAAGTCAAATTGTTTTTTGCTGCTTACTAAACCTCACAACTTCAGTATGTATGCCATATGACATAGTTGATTGTGCCTTACAACGTGATTTGAATTGCAGATTCATGTTCTTACACTCACCTTGCTCTGTGCTTGGGAGGAAGCGAGATACATCAGATATGTAAGCTACCTTGTATTTTTCTCCAAAAAGAAATCCAAGGCATACATAGTCTTCTCCATGCATCACCTACATCCACAAGACTGAAAATGAAAAACCTATTACTGAAAAAAAATTGTAGATAAGAGAGCTATACGAAAGATGTTGGCAAATCACCGGTAGGGGATAAAATTGCAGGCCTGAAGCAACAAATGATTTCTCACAATTTTCCTCGATAACCTTCCACTCAAGCTGTGCAACTCGTCTCACCTCCTGACCTTCCTTAAATTTCTTCCGAACCAAGTATGAGAATTTCCCTGCAATGCTGTCTCAAAGAACATAAACAGGATCATTTAAGTACCATTTATCATATTAAAAACCTCAACATGACATGTCCTGTGTAAATCCTCGCTATGGTTACGACACCCTTTGCAAGCCCCCACCCCCAGACCCAAAAAAGAAAACAAGAAAATATCTCCACAAAGGGAAAAGTGAGATAAATCTAGCCTTTTGTAGTACTCGTGTGTGATCCAACATTACTAAGTTAACAAACAAATCAGAAAAAACAACTTATGTTGCTAGAATGAACATTAAGAGAAAACAAGACATGAGAGCTCAGTTCTTTTAGGCCACTCATCATCTGTATTACCAGAAGAATGGAATTACTCGGCAGCTTGAACATATAAAACCTGAGGTCTTGTGGCTCAGCAACAAAGACCTCATGCAGGAGTAATGATACTGGGGTCATGCACACAGTGATCAAACTGAAAGGATACTCGAGAACAGAAAGATACCTTCAAGACAAGAAAACAAAAACTGAAATAGATGAGCATCTCAATACTTATGCAAAATAAGTTCTTACATTTAACTGATGCTAGTCTGTCTGCTCAATGAAAAGCATGCAAGGTCACGTGCAGTGATTCAAAAAAGAGGGTACTTTACAAAGTACTAATCCTGTTGATGCCACAATAATTGACGGACTTTTCTTTGACCTCACAAAGTCAAGCATAAGAAACATAAAACAAGGGAGCTTCTACTGAAATAAATTCAGGCACAATAAAAGTAGTATATAAGACAGAAATGATTGCAGCAGAGATGAGAACATTGTGATCACTGTTTTTGTTTTTCATTGAAGGGTGCTCAATAAAATATATTCTTCCTTAAATCATACAACCTATGGTAAAAGCAATCCATCCGCTATGGTAGAAGCCTAATATTTTTTGAAGCAAGCCCAGAGAGAGTATAAAATAGTTGCAAGAATTAACTCTCGCGAGTCTAGAAGTGTACCTGTCCATTGTATGCTGACTCAAGTATATAGGAGTTGGATCAATGTCATTCGTGCGACTAAAAGGTTGTATGGCACGAACATCATCCAGACCAAGAACTGCATCAGCGTGTTCATGAGTCAAGATTATCTGCAGTTTGCACAAATACTAGTTTTAGGCTCTAGCACTTAGAGATTGCTTCTATTGCAAAGCATTTGACTTGACGGTGATAAACAGATAAACAAGAAAATGAAAATCCTAAAAGAGTGTCAGAATGGTATATATTATGAAGTAGGTACTATTGAATATGCCGCACTAATCATCACAGCCTACTACCATGTGATATGAGTATTCTCTGTAGGAATAGTTTTTTGAAGATAGAACCAGGCACAGCTGACTAATGCTCCAAGAGAATAATATTGATATTTTCTGTTAAGACAGTTTAGCTTTTAAAATGGAAAATAAAAGATATCAAAGAAGTGATCAACCATTTAAGCATGACCTAGTAGAACATTGTAAGGAATATCCAAATTCTCTCCTAGCTATAGCCAGAACGTTAGAGAAGGCCGATAGCAGAAATGATCTAACATGAATTAAAAGTGAAGTCCACCAAAGATACACCATAAGATATGTGTTGCCGTTTGCAATTTTAAATCTGTTAAAATAGCAGTGAAAGCTCTGGAATCGCTCCGCAAGAACATAAAATTGCAAGAGGTATGATGATGTTTCCAATACATGGCTCTATTTTCCCCATAATGGAATTTGATACTGCCACTAGTCAGATTTTTCTACATTTGACCCAACACCAGTTAGGCCAACATTGTTCTCTTTTATAGAACTTTGAACTGAAGCTTCCAATTGAAAGAAAAAAAAAAAACACAGATTGTGAAAGATGAAAGTCCCATGTGCGGTTTTAATCCTATAGTCAAATCCTAGAGTTAGTAGAAGTTATAGTCCAAGGAGGTTTGAGACTAAAGCAGCCATTCTATCCACTTGGTCCTCAGGAATACATCCTCCAGAATAGAAAAAAAAGTGCTAACCTTGACAAGTCTCCAATGTCAGGGAAAAAGAAGTTAAATACTTCAAAACATTTAATAATTTAACAAAAATGACCCACGCCAGCATAAAACTAGCTGGGCCCTGAGTGTTTATAATAAAATGGAAAGTACTTCCTGTGTCCTAGCTTATGATCTGCATGAGAGTAAACAGCAATATGTTCTAATGCAACAAGTTGGAAGGAAGGTGTGTATGTTGGGGGGGGGGGGGGCGGGGGGGTGGGCTTAAACTGATTCCTTCTACAGCAGCAAATATAGTTCTCTAAATATACTAATCATGTTACTCCTGGCATCTATGGGTTATAACATATTTAATCACATTATTTATATAATTTCTTGAGCCCAATTTCGGATGAGGCCATTGAAAATATCTCCTTTAGACAGCGATTACTTGGATGAACCAATCAGCAAGTCAAATGAAAAAGTTTTGCATTTGTTGTTGGTTAGAATCATCTTCATCTGTGAATTGCAGAATTATCAATAAACTAGTGGCATCATTTGTTCAATCTGTAGAGAGATTTGCATACATACAAAGACAGCCTAGAAGATCACCCTTCCCATCAGGTGATGTATGTGGACATAATACTACTGGGACAAATATTTCCATGTCATATAGTACTCATGGATGATCTTGTGCTCAAAATGATCATTCAACAGTCCACGCACCATTTTAAGAACATTCATATAGAATCAACGAATACAATTAACAAGCTGGAAACCTGATATGAAGAAATCCATCAAGATCAGTCACATGTCAAACAACTGGAATTGAAAAGAGCAAACAATTAGTAAATATAAATCAATCATATATACAAACGAAGTACATAGGGATAACTCACTGAATCGACACAAGGAATCTTATATAATGTAAACCACCGAACTACTTGCTCCCTGAATGTCTTCCCAACGTCAATCAATATATAGCTATGCTTAGTATTATTTGGGCAGTAATCAATAAGAAGAGAGGTATTGCACCTGCAATTGACAGGATGAAAACTATCAAATCTTCATTTTCAAGGTATGAGAGATCGTTAGAACTCAACATCAAAATTTCACCATGATCTGCCTCAGAGGCCGGAGTAAATAATAAGCAACCTAACAAGTGAACAGGCGACACGCAATTGTCTTAAACTAATCGCAGGGCTTTTCCCAATTTTCCTGAGAAACTGATGCAGTGAAGATTGATGCAACTCACAAGGTTAGTTTATCTACTTTAGATAGCAAACAAAAGAATCTTTAGTTTTGACCAACTCAATAGTAGTGGAAATGAGATAATGGCAATGCTGTACAACCTGGCCATCATTTAAGAAATGGGTCTATGACCCATTTTGACAAGTCTAAATTAGACATTAGCCATGAGCTACTGCAGGCTATGTAAAGCAGATAAGCCATTCAGCCACAATATGTTGAAAAAGACCACTTAAATGTGCTGCATAACAGCAAAACATATCCATGTGACTACCATGAATACAAAATAGGCGTCGTTCCAGTCCAAACGAGGGTCCAACTAACCAGTAGAAGATAATAAGCCTCCAACGAAAGTCACCAAATACCAAATGAGGCACATGGTCCGGGGAACAGTCATAGTTTCCAAGTTGCACTCAACGACCACGTTACCACCCCATCTCTCTTAACAGATAAAGGCACTGCCAGTTTTAACCTGCTCAAACTCATCTAAATGGGGGCCATATTGATGTGTTTTCTCAAGATACCCAATGCACCATCGACACAACACATCCATACTCACACTTGCAACAGGACATCCACACACAACACCGCTCTAAACATTCCAAAATCAACGCACGGGACAAACAACGACCGGGGGAACCCAAAAAACAAAAAAATGAACGAAAATCCCAGCGACTCCTCGAATATTTCAAAGATCTATTCCAATCAAAGACCGAATCAAACGCCACAGCGAACCACATTCACCGATCTCGGTCCGAAAAAAACACAACGCATCGCCGCGAACCCAGCAATAGGGAGCAAATCGAATCGGCAGAAGCGACGCGGGCGGCACGAACCCCGTACCGGTAATTCGGGTTAGCATCCGGCGGGAGCAGGAGCGACTGGGAGCAGACGCGGCACGGCGGGTCCGACGGCTGGATCAGGCACCTCGCATTGGGGACGACGCTCGAGCACCCCGTCCCCAGAAAGATCAGGGCCGATCCTCCGCCGCCGCCGCCCCCCGCCGCCGGCCCGTTCGAGGCGCGGCTCGGGCCGATCCCCGCGCCTCCGACCTCCATCGATCCCAAAGGAATCACAGAGAGAGCTTCGGCGATGGCGTGGAGAGAACGGTAGCCTCGCCGGAGGAGCGCGACTCGAGATCCGTCACGGGCGGAGCGCGTGCATTTATATACGCTACCGGCTTTTTTTTCTGGGCGGGGGTTTTCGCGGCCGGACACGTGGCGGGCTCGGAGTGGTCGGGGCCCCGAGATGGACGACCGCTCTTCCTTTTTAATTTCCTCTCTTTTCTTTTTCTCGCAATTTCTTTCTTGCCCGTGTCAGGCAAAAGAACGACCGAGGTTTGGAGAATTTGATGATGCTGCCGGAAAATAGTGGCATTTCGCGTGACTCTTTTGAACTCCCCTTCTTTTCCGAATTTTCCTTTGCCTTTTTTCTTTTTTTTGGGTCGAGATTTTTTTTTTTTGGCTTGCTTGTACCGCACGGCATTGGTCGGGAATTTCCATTTTTGGCCGCCGGAAATCATTAGCATGAGTGCCGCGTGTGACCAAGGACAGTGAAAGGTACATGTCACGACGAATCAGGGGTGGACCCACTCTCGAGTTTTCGAGCCGCGTGGAGTTACCTGCCGACACGTTTCGGGATTTTACTGTTTTATCCCGTGACTTCTCGAAATCGGTGGGGACGCGTGATTACAGGTGATACGGGAGACAAAAATGTGGGGAGTACTCAAAACTGCTTTTTTGAAACTGATTTCACATTGGGTGTTGACTTCGGACGAATTCTCGCAGGAACTTCGATAAGATGTTCGGACATGTAGTATGTGACTGAGTAATTCTTCTGTTTTATGAATGTGCGTACTTATGTGACGAATTTGCGTTTCGTTAAGTAGTGGTGTGTTGTCACGTGGCTCCGGACAAAGTTTGGTGGAAAGTTGACGCCGGGGGACGCATTGCCATTGATGACTAAAACTTAGGGGGAAATTTGTAAAAATTGGGAGGTCGGGGGCAATTTGCAACAACTTTGAAAACTTGAGGGGGCAATATCTTATGAAAAGAAAGAAAAGAAGGCTCGTTTTATGTGTAGGAGGGATCTGTATGCTTCATGGCACGTGAAAGATTGATGCCTGATTCGCAGACCAGGCAATAGCAGCTCATGAAATGTAACATTGCCCCACTCATACTGTCACGAAAGGGGAAGGAAGGGAAGTGAGAACAAAGAAAGAATTGTATATCTGTTACTACTTGTTTTACATGTACAAAGCTTAATATGTAATACAAGATATGTGCAATAATAGGAAAGAATATCTTTTGTATAATCAATCCTAATCCTAGATTGATTCATTCAATCAACTATAATCTCGAAATGATTTAAATGTATCAATCATTATTTGGATTGATTCAGGCATATCTTCCAACACTCCCCCTCAAGCTGATGGCTTATATATGTCCAAGACACTTAGCTTGCTCAGTAGATATGCGTGTTGTCTTTGGTATAAAGATTTGGTGAAGATATCCATAGGTTGTTCTGTGGTTCTAATCCCTCTTGTTTTGATTATCCCTTCTTGGATCTTGTCTCGAGTGAAGTGACAATCCACTTCAATATGCTTTGTTCTCTCATGCACTACTGGATTTGCCGCAAGCTTAAGTGCTGCATCATTGTCGCAAAACAACAATGATGGTCCTTTTACTTTAACCCCAAGGTCCAAAAGGAGGCCTCGCATCCATACTATTTCACATACGGTCTTGGTCATAACTTGATATTCTGCCTCAGCTAATGATAAGGATACGGCAGACTATTTCTTTGTCTTTCATGAAAGCAATGATTCTCCTATTTTGATGCAAAATCCAGTGATAGACCTTCGGCTCATAGAACAGGTGGCATAATCCGTGTCACAATAGGCTGTCATTTCCATGTTACATTTTCTGGAAAGAAGAATTCCAAGTCCTGGTAATCCCTTTAAGTACTTCACGACTTTCAAGGTTGTATTCATGTGGGATTGTTTCGAACTATGCATGAATTGACTAAGTGTCTAAACTGCAGAACATATATCAGGTCTGGTCATGGTGAGGTAGATGAGTTTCCCGACGAGTCTTTGATAACTTGATGGATCCTTGAGTAATGGGTCATTATCTAATGATCCCATATCATATTCGGTTGTAGTCAATTTGATGTTATGCTCGATAGGGATAACAGTTTGATTTGCATCCTGATAGACCTGCTTCTGATATAATTTCCAAAATAAATTTCCGTTGGCTAAGAGAGATTCCCTCGTCTGATCGGGCAATTTCAATTCCAAGGAAATATTTGGGTGATCCTAAGTCTTTAATATGAAAAGTGGAATGCAAATAATCTTTCAGACTTTTGATAGCAAAATCATCGTTCCCCATAATTAGTATGTCATCGACATATATCATTAGATAAATAGATGACGTACCTCTCGTCCATGTAAATAGAGCATAATCATGTCGAGATTGACTGAAACCAGCTATCATAAGCGCAGTAGTAAACTTAGCGTACCACTGTCGAGAAGCATGTTTAAGACCATAAAAGGATTTATGGAGACGACATACTCTAGACTCCCCCTGTCTCCTTAATCTCTGCGGAAGATCCATATAAATTTCTTTATCCAGATCACCATGGAGGAAAGCATTGTGAACATCCATTTGATGTAATGGCCAATCACGAAAAGCAGCAATCGACAGAAAAGAGCGAACTGTGACGTCTTTCGCTACAGGAGAAAAAGTCTCATGATAGTCGAATCCCTCTCTTTGTGTGAAGCCTTTGGCTACTAATCGAGCTTTATATCTTTCAACTGATCCATCTACTTTGTAATTTATTTTGTAAACCCATTTGCAACCAATTGGTTTACGGTGTAGTGGCAATGGTACGATTTCCCAAGTTTTATTTTCCATCAAGGCATGTAATTCTACCTCCATTGCCTTTTGCCAACGTGGGTCAGTAATTACTTCTTCATATGTGGAAGGTTCTTTTTCTTCTGAAATTTGGCTACTACAACATGTGTGGTCCGATGACAGCCGATGAAAAGAAACATAAGAGGAAACTAGATAGTGAATACCTGATGAAGCAGTACACACGTAGTCCTTGGTCCATGTAGGTGGTCGAGTAGCACGACCGGAATGTCAAGGTAGATCAGGTTGTATTTGCTCAGATTGATTTCGAGTATTAGCTTCTCTTGTGAAAGAGGAGGCAGGACTCTCTTCAAAATTTTCTGCATATTCTTCTATCAAATGTTCTGGATTTGAAGAATTGCCAATGGTGTCTATTTCTGGGCTAGTATCTGGATAATTTGACAATGGAACAAGAACATATTGCTGTTGAGAAGACAAGTCCTCTTTAGATAAGAATTGACGATGATCCAGAATCAGTCCAGAATGTTCAGCCGAAGATGCTTCATTTTGGAAAGGAAATATGTCTTCATGGAAAATAACATCTCTACTTATAAAGAAATTTCCTGTGGATGGTTCAAAAACACAATAGCCCTTTTTGAGAGTCGGATATCCCATGAAAATGCATTGTCGGGCGCAGGGACCCATTTTGTCCTGAGGACCCAATGTAGTGGCATAGCATAAACAACCAAAAACTCTCAAATGATGAGTTTCTGGTTTCTTTCCAAAAAATAATGCAAATGGAGTTCGTCCATCAGGAATTCGGGATGGCATGCGATTGATTAAGTAAGCTACTGTGACTACACAATCACCCCAAAAATTATCTGGAATAGAAGCTTGGAACTTAAGGGCTCGTGCAACTTCTAAAAGATGGCGGTGCTTACGCTTAACAATCCCATTTTGTTGTGGAGTGTATGTGCATGTGCTTTCATGCAAAATTCCTCGAGAAGAAAAAAGCATTGCACATTCATTGTTAAAGAATTCCTTCCCATTATCAGTCTGAATACGCTGGACAGTTTTTCCAAATTGACTTTTTGAGAGAGAAAGGAAAAATTTCAAATGAGAATGCACTTGACTCTTGGATTGCATAAGAAAGACCCATGTAGTACGTGAGTAGTCGTCCATAATAGTAAGGAAAAATTGAGATCCATCATGATTTTGTGTATGATAAGGTCCCCAAACATTGGCATGAATCAGCGAAAAAATACTTGTGGCACGAGATTTGCCAGTGGGAAGGGGTGCACGAGATTGCTTTGCTAAAGGACAAATTTGACATTGAGGATGTGGAAAAAAAGCACTGTGACCCAATCGCTAATGAGAAAGAATATTTTTATCATTGGTACTGGCATTACACAATGATTGATTATTCAATGGAAAGCATGATAAATCAAAATTTTTGGGAAAGCTGGTCCAGAAATATAGCCTTTGTGAGACACTACCCAAACCCATCAGTTTGCCAGTCGAAAAAGCCTGAAAGAAACAATTATCAGAATTGAAGAAAACTTGATAGGGATTATCCTCACAAACTCTTGAAACAGAAATGAGATTGAAATGGAAATTAGGGACATATACGACTTTCCGAAGAGTGATGAGAGGACTAAGGATTACGGTGCCAATTTTTGTGACATATGTAACGTTTCCATTTGGAAGATATACTGAAATCGGCGAATTGAGATCTTTATCGATATGTGAGAAAAGACTTTTACTGCATATAATATGGTCACTAACACCCAAATCAATTATCCATGCATTATTTGAAATGGTGCTCAAACAGTAAGATGTACCTGAGAAACTTGCTATTTTATCAGAATTCTCCAATTTTTTTAGAGCTTTCATCAGCTGCTGATATTCATCATGAGTAATTTGCTGATTGAATTTGTCAGCACTTGGCCCAATGACCTGATGAACTGAGAATTCCTTTTCTTTCTTCCCTTTATCTCCGGGTTTCCATGTAATTTCCAGCAAGTATCTATTGTGTGATGTGGCCTTTTGCAATAATCACAAAATAATTTTCCTTTTAAATATTGGCCATTTCCATTTTTATACGTGGTTGAAGATGGACCGCCCGATTTAAAAATCGATGCTGATGCAGCTTCATAGGGGGCGTCCGATCCAGGGGCTTGGTTCTTCACTCGTGAGCCGTCGGATTTTGTGTTTCGATCTAGACCGTCCATTATGTACATGGAGCCCTTCTCTTTTCCGTGAAACCCTAGTGATGCAGCCGCAGATCTCCATTCTGCTCCTGCCTTTTCTGTGGCTATTCCTCTCGAGTGAGCTTTTGTCTGAGCCGCAAGGAGTATCGATTCCCCGACCTTTATGTGCTTCGACGAAGCCAGTTGTTGGCTTTCCTCCTAGACGGCGAGCTGGTAAATTCAGCCTAGTGACAGCATTGGATCCATCGCCAGAATCTGAGAACGAAAAGGTAAGCATGTTTCGTTCAAAATCAAGAGAAATCGAGTCGCCTTCTCCCTATCCTTCATGGACTTGTACTGTTGCAACGTTGATTCTAGCCTCTCAAGTTTTTCTTCAGCAGCTTCTAATTCATTCCAAAGCGTTGAAAGCTTGTTGAAACAAGTTGTGACCGTCATATTCCCTTGTTTTAATTCACTGAGTGCCTGGGTAAGAGAGAAAATTTTCGCACAATCAAGCTTACTATACATTTCTTTGATATTTTCCCACATGCACTTTGAGTCCTCCGTCGGGGGAAGTCTAGCTACAATCTCTGGAGAAATGCAATTGCCAATCCATGTTCGGATGAGGTGGTTGCATTTCCTCCAGTGTCGCGCCAGACGTTCGTCGGAGGGGATCGGGATGGCTCCGTCAAGGAAGCCGTCCTTGTCCTTTGTTACTAGTGCTCGTCGGAACTCCTGAGACCATCGAGAATAATTTTCCGGGCCGGTCAGTTGTTGGCTGATAAGACGTAACTCCGGTCCATCGGCGGTGGAAGTATATAGTGGGTCGCTAGGCTCCAGGCGACCACTGGTAGCAGGAAGTGAGAACGGCACCCACCCGGGTTGAACAACCGGGTAGGGATTCGTTCCTTGACTCAACATACCGGATTCGGATGCTTGACCCTCATAATGTATTCTGGGCTAGGGGTTTGGGCTTGCCCCAATGTTGGTTGGTGGGCTCTCTCTGGTCTGGTCGTGTTCTCCGTGGTCTGGAGAATTTTGGGCTTGATTTATTGGTCCTTGAAAATTGTACCACGGATTCGAATGAGTTGGTCCATACCAGAATGAGTTGAATGGGCCCTGGATGGGCAATCACTGGATGGGTTGGCCCTGGTTTGGTTGAGCTTGAACATGGCCTTGCTGAATAGGTTGGATTTGTTCGGTGGACGATTGACTTGATGTGATTCCAGTCGGATTCTCCACTGTTGATTTCACATGAGTATCCTCCAGATTTCCACTTGGAATTTGGTTTTCTGAACTGGAAGGGTTCTTTGACATGGTATCAGTAAGATGGTTTTTTTTTTTTTCAATTGAATTGCTCAAAGAACTGATTCTTACATCGGAGTGCTAACCTTGTTTTGCAGATTAGTGTCTTCCGCAACAACAAGGATAGAAAAGAAGAAACCGGAAGGCAATCAAAAAGGAGAATTTTTGCGGAAGCTAAGCCAGGAACATGAGCTCTGATACCATGTCACGAAAGGGGAAGGAAGAGAAGTGAGAACAAAGAAAGAATTGTATATCTGGTACTACTTGGTTTACATGTACAAAGCTTAATATATAATACAAGATATGTGCAATAACAGGAAAGAATATCTTTTGTATAATCAATCCTAATCCTAGATTGATTCATTCAATCAACTATAATCTCTAAATGATTTAAATGTATCAATCATTATTTGGATTGATTCAGGCATATCTTTCAACACATACTTTTGATTAATGTTCTGACCCAAAATAATTTTTGTTTTGATTAATGCTTAGCGTTGCAAATTATAAAAAAACTCGTTTATAGGATTTCAGAAAACCCGTATTTCATTTAATAACTCTAATTTTCATTTTAATTTAAAATGCTGAGTAGTCTTGTGGATCTTGCACATGGAGTTCTCATGAGCTTGAATGCAATATATAAGCCTCAGGATCAAGTAGACCTAATCAATTGGCGTGTGGCCCGACATCAATGTGCTCATTAGGCCCGATCACTTGAAGAGCAAAATGAGTAGGCCTAGGCAAGCCATTCCCTTCTTGAAACCGACTTGCCAAGATCCGTCCAAACTCATTCAACAATTCATTAATCATAGATGGCCTAGGAAACAATTTTTTAAGGCTCGATTGTAAGCCTGATTTGTCAACTGATCGAATATAGAGTTTAAGTCGCAAAAGTTTGGCTTTCTATTTCAATCTCTTGTATTTACCTCCGATCAGATTTACAATTTGGATTTAAATCGATTGCCGTAATAGCAAGTTACTAGGATAAAACTTTGTTACAAGTATGGTAAATAAAATTTGTCACATTGATAGGAATTGCCCAGTATTCTAAGACAAGATAGTTTTTATTCTCTCTATGGAAAAAATATATGTTTAGGCGGTTATATTCTACCAAAATCAGGAAATTTCTAGTTCTAGAAAACATCTTGAAGGTCAATAATACTAATTATACACACACACACACACACACATATATATATATATATACGGCATAAAAATTAGCTCACCATATTCCCCACTTGGATGATTTGGTGTTATATCATGTAAGTCTGATTGAGATGCACATTGATTATAGTTGTATGCTTTACATCTCTAGTGTACTATAACTAATTAAACTCTACTATATCTTAGCTAGTCGGGTCTCACTTTTAGGTATATTAACATAGGTTGATAAAATGCTAGTAAGCGATCAAGTTGGGCCGATAACATGGCCAAACTGAAGCATCGTCTCTAAGTCTAGTCCCTCTCGTCTCGTCGATTCCGGGTCATCGAAATTTAACTTCATGTATGGCTGAAATGAGTCCCACCATGTGGTGTTGTAAAAGCACCTGGGTAGGAGTCGAAGGACGTTTGAACAAACCTCGGAGGCACCGTCCAAATCTCTCTTTACACGGCCTGTCCTCTTTTTCAGACACAACTTGACCTTTGTTCTCTCCATTCCTTGCAAAAGGTGACTGTCTTGCAAGAAGCTATTTTATGAAAGCAATACTCTTTTAAGTTGATCAGTTCAGTCTCTTCTTTTTATAAGGAGTAACATTATGGTAGCTAGTCAGTGGAAATTAATCTATTGCAGGAGCTCATGGTAAACTCAAATTTCAAGGGGCAACTTAGGAGTCACAAGTCAATTGGTCTTTATTAAATCCATTGTCGGGCTGAATGGTAGTTTATATATTCACCGTTACACTATTGACAAGTGGAAGAGTTTGGTTACAATACTAGCTCCATTGATACGTGTCCTCCATCCAACGACGAATGTGTAATAATATTTTTATACTGATGGTGGACTTAATCATTATCCATTTATTTAAGACGATTAAGATCTTGTATGTTGTGTATTTAAAATCGGTAACGGTACACGTTTCTAGATATAACTAGGAACATACCTGTGTATGACTATCACACATGAGGGTGAATTTCTTTTCATTTGTATTAAGTTGGATTACGTATTTTTCTAACTTAAGCTGTATATATGAATCTTCCTCTTTTGAACAAAGTAAAAATGGAATTCTTAGTTCATATTATAAAATATAGGGATTAGATAATAGTTAGAAAATTCTTAATTGTCGTTGTTACACATAGGGAAATTTCATATGTCATCAACTACAATTTCGAAATATTGAGAGAAGATAATAAAAAACTTCCAATGAAATATTTAGTAGGAAGAGTTACAAAAAAGTTAGAATTTTCACTGATGGCTAACTTGCAACATTGAAACTTATTAAATCTGATGATCTTTTGTTGGACAAAACTCATGGTATTGAATTGGCAAGCACAAATTCTGATTGGAAGCAAAAGGAGTGGAAAGTGTAAGGAAAGTACATTATGCAAGGAGAATGATTAATCCCTTGTAATTTAGAGTCCTAGGTGTCATCTTGGAGGCAATTCTTGAGGAGGAGCTTCTTGTGATGTACTTAACTTGACCATCAACCCACGCTTTGCAGGAGAATAGATTCTTGTGTATTTTTCATTATTTGTTAGTTATGCAGATAAAATACGCAAATTAAATATTAGAAAGTATATCTTTTCACTTTAAATATTCAAATACACAAAGTAAAAAAAAATGAAATTAACTAATAAAAATTAATCGATATTTATGTCAAGACCATTGTGATTCAAATATGTATATTGTGATAATTTGATTTTTTTCAAAATGGTAGTTGTAAAACCACGATTTTGTCAAAATATTATCTTAGCATAATTATAGAAGTATGAAAAAAATCACTCAATTACATTTTCAGTGCAAAAAAGAAAGTACAATTTTTTGTGCTATTGTCGATCAAATTCTTTTTGTTAATAATATAACTTATCAACCTTTTTTGGCTAATAAATTGGTGGTTAATCAAATAACATGAATACATATCTCAGATAACTATACAAAACGAAAGCAAAATCGAAAAGAAGAAAATTAAAAGTTGGAACTCCCTAGCCAAAAGCTCATTGTAGATGTATATACAATTGTTATGAGCCTTTTGCCGATCAAATTTTTACTAATACATTAGTGTTTGATCAGATCAAAAATGTAAAATATCTAACACATCAATAGGGAAAAAAAATTTGGACCGCAAAAAAAAAAAACAGTAAAAAGAATTGCAGATTGGAACTTGGGTAATTAAAACAGAGTAAAGATAAATCATCCGATATGCTTGGTTCTTGTATAAAAATATACGTTTTACCTAAAATCTGAACACAAAAGTCAAAATTCAATATGCATTGAATCATAATCCAATTTCTAGAATCATACTGCTTCATACTCATATACAACTGTCTCATCATCTATATGCATCTCTCCAACTTTACACATGATATATTCACCATGATAAAAAAAAAAAAAAGGAAATCCGTTGGTTATTTGGCATGTATTATCCTAGGGAAATTTTATACGTAATCTAGAATCAAAGAATTTAGAGAAAATAATAAAATCTTCTAGGTAAATACCTAACAGGAAGACATATGGGAAACGTTAGAAATTTCCGTAATTCTTAATTTGCAATTTAAAACTCATTAAACATTATTATATCTATTTTTTGAACAAAACTTGCGATATCGATTGTGCTTTGAATGGGGCAAGCATATATTGGAAGCAAAAACAATGGAGAAGTGCAATAAAATACTCCTTGCAAGAAGAATGATAGACCTCTTGCTATTTAGAGTCCTACATGTTAACTTTAGAGGAAAGCCTTAGATTTAGAGAAAAGCTCGTGAAGATTGGAGAAATAGAGACATTAAGGGTCTATTTAGTAATATTTCTGTTCCCAGAAATAATTTCTGTTTAGAAATAGTTGTTTCTATTTCTATTCTCTAGATGAGTTTCTGAGCAAAAAAATGCGTTTAGTAATTGCACAAAATTTCTATTCCCGGAATAGAAAAAGAACATAAATGCGTTTGGTAGAACATTAAAAATTTCTACTCCCAATTTTTTCATTTAATTCTAAAATTATCGGTGGAGATTTAATAATTCATGTTTTTATAAAATTGGACTAGAAATAGGATAAGAATATATCATGATATAAAATTGGATGACCTTAATACAATCATAAAAAAAATTACTCCTTATAGACAAAGCAAATACCGGATAATAGTCGAGAAAATTGTAGTCTAGAGGACTTAACAATTCATGTTTGGATAAAATTGGACTATAAATAAAATAACAATATATTGTGATATAGAATTTGATGACCTTAATACAATCATGAAGAAAATTACTCCTTATAAACAAAGCAAATATCAAGTGATGGTTGATGAAATTATAGCTTAGGGTGTAGGATTTTAGGATTTGGGGTTAGGGTTTAACAATTTTGATTTTAAGGTTTAGGGTTTGGGGTTTTGGATTTTAGGGTTTAGGGTTTGTTGTTTAGGTTTTAGAGTTTCGGATTTGGGGTTTCGGGTTTCGAGTTTGGGGTTTAAGGGTTGGGGCTTAGGGTTTTGGGTAATGGGGTTTGGGATTTAGGGTTTTTGGTTTATGGTTTAGGATTCGGGGTTTTACAATTGAGCATTTTAGGATTTAGGGTTTGGAATTATGATTTTAGGGTTTTGGGTTTGGAGTTTTGGGGTTTAGGGTTTAGTGTTTTGGATTTGGGGTTTAGAAGGTTTAGGGTTTTAGGGATTTGGGGTTTAGGTTTTTTGAGTTTAGTGTTATGGGTTTTAGGGTTTAGCTATTGAGGTTTAAGGTTTTGGATTTTGGGGTTTAGGGCTTAAGGGTTAAGGTTTAAGGCTTTAGGATTAAAGGTTTAATATGAGAATATCTTGCAAAAGAGAGAGAGCTAATCTTGTTTCTCTATTATTTTTCTTTTTGTTCCAAAAATAGAAAAGTAGATTTTTTTTTACTTCTTATTTCTATTCCAAATCTATTCCCTAACTACTTTTCCGTTCCGGAGAACAAAAAACCTAACTGATATTACTAAACAGATTTATGTTCTTTTTCTATTCCAGGGAACAAAAGAACAAAAAAAACGAACAAGCAGAAACATTACTAAACTGACCCTAAAGAGCTAGAGATTTTGAAAATGAAAAGAATTAGGCTTCGTTCATTTTGCAGGAAATGTTACGATTTTGGAAAATGTTTTTCTAGAAATTATTTTTCAGGAAAATAATAATATTTTCTGGTGTTTGGCTAAAATATGAAAATGAACCAGAAATTATTTTCCATCATTTGGCATGGAAAATCCTCATTGTACACATTTTATTTTTTTAAAAAATAGAAATTTTAATTATTTTTACTTTTGAATTTTTTAAATATTTATTTTCTTTTCTTTTTATCTCTTTTTTTTTTCTTCCTTTGCCGGTTGCCGACCATGGCGATAGTTGGCGACCGACCATAGGCGAGGCTCAACCTCGCTCACCCAAGGCAGACGAGCTCGAGCCTTGCCGGCCTTGAGTAAGGCCTTGCTAGATCCGACGATGCTTGACCTCACCTTGCCTTGCCAGATCTAGCTGGGCTCGACCTTGCTTGATCTAGAGAGGTGAGGCTAGGCTTGGCCACGCTTGAGGGAGGCAAGGTGGAGCCTCGCTTGTGGCCAGTGATTGGTTGAGGAAGGTGAAAAACAAAAAAGAAAAGAAAAGGAAAAAAAAGAAAATAATTAAAAATTGGTTTTTTAAAAAAGAAAAGAAAAAGAAAAATAAAAATAAAAGTAAAATGTGTTTGGTGAAAAAAGATATGGAAAATGTTTTCTGTTTTCTGAAAAGTAGAAAACATTTTCCTTACTTTTGAAGGTGTTTTCTATATTGGCGAAAAATGTTTCCCTTGATTAGTTTATTTTTTGTGAATCGGACTTCGGAAAATTCGAAAAACATTTTTTTAAAAATTATTTTCCGTGAAACGAATGAAATCTTACATAAATTTATGGAGGTTTAATCCGCAATTGCTACCAATTTTGGGGATGAAGTGTTCAAGTGTCTTGTGCAATTGTAGAATGTCATTTCGAGTCTCAAGACGAAAATGCTTTGAGGCATATAGATTCACACGATCAATCGGCATCAATATTCACACCAAATGAGCTAAGAATGTAATGTCGGATGCGGGCATTCAAGGAAATGGTGGGAACTAAAAAACATGTTAGCTTGGTCTTGAGTTTTTTTTTTCGAAAAAAATAATATTCATTGCTCAAAATGATACACGAGAAGTGCATAAACTTCTATAGTAGAGCTAAGTCCAAAATACTACAACACAGAGCCAAATTTAGAAAACAAGGAGGATCAGTAGAGCACTAACAGGGTTAAACACACACTCGTTTTACAATAACAGATTTGTCAAGCAAAATAATCGGCAGCCGATAACTAAATGTGGTATTATCATCAGGAACTATGGCATTGCCAATTCGTGGTGCGCATCTAGGTTCGGCTTTCTCTACACCATCGTTGTATGGAGACAACCAAAATAGGTTAAACAAACATAGATTTAGCATTTGGAGAAGCAAATCTTCGTAATTTAATGAGACGTTAGAGCTCCTATAATTACCATTGAAACTAAAGGCAGATGACATGTACATGGATAGAGCACAAGGGTATTCAATTTCCTAAAACATTATTAAACTTTTAGATCTAAATCGGGAAATGATAGCTCATAAATCTAGTTAGATCGAGAGAGTTCAAACTCCAAAATCTAGAACTAAACCGGAAGAATAAAGCTCTCAAATCTAGATCGGAAGAGAAAAAAAAATAAGAAAAGAACAAGAAACTCGAGCAAAATGAACAAAAGAGGGAGGGGAGGGTCATCCTCCCCATGGCTGAAGGTTGAAGAAGACGATGGAGAGACTTGGTCTTGAGTTTAAGACATATAAAATGAGTAGTTTAAGCTCAACATAAATGGGGAAGTTAGTTCCAATCAATCCTAAACCTATTATACAAATGTCAATTAAGTTTTAAACTTTTCAGTTTTGTCAATTAAGTGCTAAACTTTTCAGTTTTGCCAATTAAGTGCTAAGTTTTTGCGTAAAGTTCCAATATATTTCTTCCAGCCATATTTTACTGGGAATTGCCAATGTAGCGTTGTGCCACTTAGGACGACCAGCAATAAGATAGTGATTTCCGATGAAAATTAATGGAATGACTATATTGAAATTTTGTGCAAAGATTTATGACTAAATTTACAATTAAAAAATTTAGGACTAAATTAATATCCATACAATAAGTTTAGAACTAATATGAGAAGTTCTCACATTGGTGCACTTGAATGAATGTGTCATTAAAAATAATGGGTTTCATGTGGATCCCATCAATCTGATGGTCTAGCTGCAATTTAGTACATGTATAGTTTTCAATGAATAATTTCTAGTATTACGATGACTCACTATGTCTCCCTATAAAAATATAAATTTTTAGATAATATTAATATCGTGATCGACTCTACCTATTACATTGTTTCTATAATATGAGTTTGGCCGATAATAATTTTCCAGTGGGGATTGTAGTGGTGCATCGGTTATAATAGTTGTGCTTCGTGCACCAGGACACAACTCTTTCTCAGTGCATGTATCTTTCTTGGTGCTAGCATCCCAAATACACAACTCCATTTACAATAAGACATAAAAGTCCTCTTCCATTGCATGAGTACTTGAAAGACATTCTCAACCACTAACTTCAACAAAAGAATCTCCCCCTCTCTCTCTCTCCCTCTCAAAAATATATATAATTAAATAAATGCGTAAAAGAACAAGTAAAGTATACATGTCACAAAATAGGCAAAATTACTTATTTAGTGTTACACCTATTATACAGATATTAATTCAGTCATTAACCTTTTAATTTTATCAATTTAATCCTATACCTTTGTGTGAGATTCGAATATAGCATTCCCGACCAATCTTCTCTGGAAACCGCTAACATGGAAATTCAATCATCGTCGGATGTTTTAACGTCAACGATTTTATACGAGAATTGGCCGGAAAGATTACATTAGAATTTTGCGTAAAAGTATAGGACCAACTTGGCAAAATCGGAAAGTTCGGGAATGAATTGACATCCACACAATAGATTCAGAACCGATTCAACAATTTCTTCTTACAAAATAAGACACAAGCAACGGTCATAGCACAAAATATGATAATTTGTAATAATGGCAAGTACACGAACGTAAACTAATTAATCCCATTCCTTTGTAATCAAATCACTCGTGCATATTCATGCATGTACAATTCATTAGTTACGCAAAAGATAATTATAATATAACCGGGGGATTATCACAAAATGGATGTTACCAGCCACGATTGCTAACTTACGACCCAAGTTGATGCAATAATGATCTCCTCCATGATGATGTCTCTTCCTCCACCATGTAAAGCTGTGAACCCCTATTCACTGTTCAATACTTGTCCTCAATTTGTGCTGTGAACCACACGACAAGAACCGAAAAGCTTTGAGCTTTTCCTAGGAATTTGGTCGTCTTAAAGCCGGATTGACCCGTTTCTTGGCATGATCCCTCTTGCATTACAATACATCCTCAAAATCCCAATTAGGAAATAATCGAACTACTTAATTGGGGACTGATCTCTCTCTCTCTCTCTCTCTCTCTCTGTTTGTGCAAAGCAGAAGAGAGTGAGGTTTGTAAAGTAAAGGGGCCTCAGCACAGTCAAGTTGTGGCATGCATTGTCTCCTCGTGAGGCATCAGTCATCCTTGTCCTCACCCACCTCTACCACTTTTTGTCCATCTCCCAGCTCGGATTAATTGTACCAGCGGAATCCAATTCTTTCATGCTAATAATTATTGAAATAATAATAGTAATAATAATGATAATATTAAGAATAAATGTAGTAGGAGTCCGGAAACTTGTCACGATAATACGCCCAAGTCCTAAAAGTTTCATCCCGTGCATTCAAATTTGTTAAGTTTATCGTTTTTATCCACTTTGGTCCTTTCATTAGTTTCATTAGATTTTAGTAGACGGAAAATCTGCGTGGCATATTTGTTTGAAAAATATATAATAAACAAAGAGTCTCATGACATTTCTGTCCACTTGAAATTGATGGAATTAAGGGAACCGGTATTTTCCCCTTCATTATTGAACGTAAAAGATACCTTAGACTAAATTAACTGACTAATACCATACAGGACTAATATGACAAACATAGGGTAAAGTCCACCACGGTCACTAATCTTAGTATCTATACCCATATTATTAAGTCAAAAGCTGACTTTCGTGTCACTTTTCACAAGTGTCGATATTGTTCCTAACACGCTTTCACCACAATGGAAAAAGTAGGGATACTTTTGGCATTATAAATGAGTGTCTCATCCTTTATTCGGTGGACCCCGAATACTGTATGTATGTTAGAAAAAATCAAATTTTTTCTGACCAACCGATGGAAAATATTTTTCAATTCCTTTTTAGGTCTTTAACAAACATTAGAAAATATTGTTATTTTCTTGAAAAACATTTTTCAGAAATATCATATTTTTTGTGAAACAAACGGAGCCTAATATTCTATTTTTTTCATCGGCAAAACATGTTCTCATGTGCTAGTCTTTATAGAAAAAAAAAATTATGTATAGGTAAGTGTTACATGTGCCAGCTCTAAAATAGTGATTGAAATGAAATTAAGACTAATATTAGGGATGTCAATGAGCCGGGTCGGGTTGGGCTTTCTTGATACCCGACCCGACCCGAAATCTACAGGGTCATGCTTGACCCGCCCAGACCCATCTGAGACCTTGTTCACCGTAGACCCCAAGGCTCGGCCCGGGCCGGGTCAAGTTGGGTTTTTTTTTTTTTTTTTTGCGCCCAGACAGAATCGAATCATCAAACAATTAATCAGGTTAGGTTGGTTGCTTCCCCAAAAATCACTTAGCTTGAGATCTACAACGTGAACAATAGGCACAATGAAGGCAACTTACAACACAAGGTAGAATATTACAATGTCTGCGTAGATGGCTGATCAATTTGGTGAATGGCTCACCAAGACTGTTTAACTCTTGTCGAGTATATACAGTCGTAGCATAACAAGGAAATTCAAGAGTAACTTCGTGTTGGGGAACCGTGGGAAAGCAAAACTCAAAAGCATAGAGTGTGGTTGTGGTCGGGTTTCGACCAACAAGCTTTCTGAAGCGCCTAAAATTCTCTTAAGAAAAAGTGACCCAGAGATTTCTGAAGCACCTACAGTCTCCTAAGATAACGCGACCCAGCACAAGAAGACGGAACTGAAGCTCTCATTGGCAATGAATTTTTCCCATATGCACATCAGAATTGTTAATTGGATCACTAAGTAATGATGTCTACTCTTTATATTCAAAAGCTATTTTCATAAGAAAAACCGCCATGGACAGCAATAGCTCCGGCAGTTCATGAATTGGTTGTCAAGCTAGTCGATCTCCACTCCACACTTTGTTCTATTCCGACCATTCTTTTTTGTCGTCTTGGCATTATCCATGTGCAAAATCTGCAACAACTGTCAATGGTCCAATAAATTGCAAAAAGAATATCATACTTTTCACTTTAGCTTTTCTTATAGGAGAGTTAAGGAAACTAATAGTTGCAATTCACTTACTATAGAAGACTTCCATTTGATCTTTTCATTGCCATTCGCAGTAGCTTGCTGAGATTGGTCCCGTATATGATGAAACATGAGCAAAAGAACAGCAGCATCAAGAGCGGCATATTCCAGCTGCAATTGCTCAAGTTAAATCAAAGGACTTCTGCTCTAATCATATTTCAGGAAACATCAATGGTTACTTTTCTCTGCGCTGTGTTTGCTCGTTAATATACGTTTATGGTTCTTTCCCTATCTTGGGGTTGAAAGTGGGGATGGTGTTTGTAAAAAAATAAGGAATATTCTACTTTTCTTGCATGTACTTTCACACTTTTTCCAATCAAGTCCCCATACTTTTATTTGTCGAATTGAGTCCTACTTTCACAAATTTTGGAATCAAATCCCTCTGACAACAAATCCGATTAAGTCCAACTAATCAGGTTAGTGACCAGTAAAATTAAATTTAAAGGGGCGTGCACAAAAGAAAACTTGATTAGTTAAGCACATAACAGAGACCGTGTGGATTCATTGCACTTTTTCTTGGATGATTGTATGCATATGATGAGACATATATATCCTATGTGAGCAGTATGAGTTTTCTATGCGCGCGAGTGTGTGAATATACGGCACTAGATCACTTGACATACATGTATTTCTTTTGCTACAAGAGAGAGTATATTATTAACATGTATGGTAACAATGTGTAAAGCTTCCACTGGGGAATTAAACAAAGCAAACAACCTTGTGTTGGATGCCATAGTTTACCAGCTATTTAAATAGTTTGACCATACTTCTGTTAAAACTGTAGTAGTCCAAACACTATCTAGTAAAAATAGGTCCCAAGTCATTTAGAGTCTAGAGTAAAAACTGACAAGTTACCTAAAATGGCAATCTCCAACTTCATCATTCATCTAGAGAAATTGATATCGAGTTTGGCTCCATGGTTGTAGTTGACAACTCTGCATTAAATTCACAATGAAAATGAGAATTAATGTATCCATTGAAACATATAAGGGTATTAATGTTCTACAACCATATTTTTTCACCTGACTCAAAGATTTCGAGTTCTTCTAAGTCCTCTTTATTCGAACGTGAAAGTGGCGCAGATTGTAACCAATCTTGAGCACATATAAGAGCATCCACCATGTTTGGGGTTAAAGAGCTACGAAACACATCAAGCACACGACCTCCTATGCTAAATGCATCCTCTGACACTACAGTTGAGACGGGCATGACCAAAATATCTCGAGCAATGAAAGAAATGATAGGATATCTTGAAGAATTTATTTTCCACAAACTTAAGATATCAAACTCAACGCTATAACGTTCAAGTTCTTCCTCCAAATACTTGTCTAATTTAGATTTTTCTTCCAAATATTATTGTCCGGTTTCGTTAAGATAAATTGCAGTCATAATATCAGCACCAACCACCGGAGACTTTGACACGTTAATCATCCTTGTGCTCTTTAGCCTCAAGTTGCTTTGGGGGGCATACACCAGTGCGGTATTACTCGAACAAAGACGTCAGAGGTGTTATTACTTTATCTTGTAAAGTTTCCGCTTGCTTGCTTTCATAAACACGATTAATCATTCACTTAACATATTCCCACTTATGCCGTGGGTTAAGTATGCAAGTAATGAACAAAGTAAGATTGATGTTGTTCACATTGGCAAAATACTTATTGAATTTGATCTTCGTTCTCTTAGCCATTTTCTGTAAAGTCGGGTCCTCATTTTCACAACATCTGTCAATCATGATATAAATCTCATACACATCCTTTGGCATATCATTACTAGTGACATAAGAAGAACCCGAAACTTTTAAAGTCGTATCAAAGAATAACTTCAGAAAAGGAAGAAAGTGACGGGCATACTTCTAATCATCACTAGTGCTCTCCAACAAATTTGCCATCTTGAAATTCCAATGAGCTAAAAGCTGTTTGGAACTTCAAAGCTGCTTCCAACATTATATATGTCGAGTTCCAACGAGTCTCGACATCCAAACATACAAGACTCTTGGACTCAATTTTCTCTAGCTCAATACAACCTTTAAACCGTCTCAACCTCGCAAGAGAAGACCTCACATAATGTATGGCTGAATGTATTCTAATAATCGAATCATTTATGTCTTTCAACCCCTCTCTCACAATCAAACTCAATATACGAGCACAACACCTCATGTGGGGCAACTCACCTCTCAATACCAGATAATTCCGAGAGTTTAGTCTCTTCTTCAAATATTGAATTCCCAAGTCATTTAAGCTAGCATTATCCACGGTGATAGAAAAAATGCTTTGAATCCCCTAATCAATCAAGCATTTCTCAATCGCTTTTCCTATTATCTTGGCAGAATGACTCGGGATATGACAAAAAATTAATATTTTCTTATGCAACTTCCAATCGGCATCAACAAAATGAGCAATGAGACACATATAACTCAAATTTTGACAAAAAGCCCATGTGTCTGTTGTAAGACACACTCTTGGAGATGTCTCCAAGAAATATTTCTTCAACTTACTTCTTTCATTCGTGTATAAATCATAACATTTGCGTCTCAAAGTGTTGCACGACGGGATTAAGAAATTTGGCTGGATTTTATTCACAAATCTCCGAAATCCCTCGTGCTCTACCAACTTGAAAGGCAATTCATCAAGAACAAACATGATCGCTAATTCTTTTCCACTATCATCTTGGTCAAATTTCCAAGGAACCGAGTCACTTTTTTGCCTTTTCTTGACATTTGCATATGGGAATTCCATTATTTTTCCCTTCCCAATAGTAACTTTTAAAGATATGTTAGATAAGCACACAAGACAAATATGACAAACACTGGGTAAAGTCCATCTATGGTCACTAAGTTGTGGAACTTGCAATCGCATCACCGACCTGATTTCAATCATCAAAGACATTTTCTTTTTTGCAATTGATATACTTTGATTGAAACCTGCCGATTTGATGGATACATGACCGATTTTTTGATCAATTGGGTGATTGTCGCGTAATTGTCGCGTTTAAATTTCGTTGAAAAATCTACCACATTTCCATGAGTGCCTCAAGTGCTAAAGTAAATAAATAAATAAAAGGTCAATACATTGAATGATTGAAATTCAAATTTGTACTAGGTTTTCACTAGTTTATTTTCTCCAGTGCAAAGTTGAAAGGAGTTCAATGATTCAAGTTCAAACCAAGGTACTTTAGTGAAAAAAAAAAAGAAGAAAATCCTACTCATTTGTTCGTTGATTTAAAATGAACTAATTCACACACTCGCGTAGAGTGGTGCAATTATTTTTTAGATTAATCCATATATATTTTTGCTTAATTTATCTGGCGTTATCATTATAAGGGGTAAGATGAGAACCGGAGAAATGAGATTATAAAAAAAATGGTAATTGGTAAAAATTTACGCGACACGAGTGGTCCTTGATGAAAATATACAGAGTGACGATGCTTGTGCGCGACTACATTGTAATTTCTCCCAAAATATTGAGACATGCCTCTTGATTTGATGCCATTGATACAATTTTTGGTCCGTTGCTCTTTCCCTTCTAATGTCTTTTCTTTGCCGAAAGGGGTAACGTACAAGATAAGATAATCATGGTCACATCGATTGAGAATTGGAGTAAGACCGTACCAAAGGCATCCGAAAAAAAAAAATGAACTCAAGAATTGATCAGTCGAGGTGGCCTACGAGTCATACGGGTCAAAAGGCATGAGATTTCAAATTCGATCATCTTTCACGGGTCGGATCACGAGATAGGCTAATTTAAGTCGGTAGATGAAAATGTGGTTCTTAGTCTCGGCAATATCACCTAAATGCAAAATAAAATATAAGGAGGGAGAAAGAACGCAAGAAAAATGCAGAATAAATTAAAGTCCAAGATAATTAAAGGGGGAAAATAAAAATAAAGATAAAAAATGTCCCACTTCTTAGTGATGTGCTGTTCTGATCATCACACTTCATTGAGGAGGGAGGCTTTGGCCCCCACCATCCAACTAGTCACACACCTTTCCAGGTTAGCAAAGCGTGGTACCAACAGTCATGATCATATCGTCACACGATACCCGTCCCATCATTCATTTCCCACATCATTTCACAGTCAAAGTGCGATAAAACTTTGCTTAATATGATGCTGAACGAGGATAGAAAATTCAGCTAAAGAAGCCACCCGCCTTTTACGAGATCACGAGCTTCATTTATGTGACGTAAGACTTTTAAAAATGGCTCGCTCTGTATCTGGTGTGGGGAGACTTTATTTTATTTTTCTAGCATTTCGGTGGAGTGATGGTGATGGGCTTGCCGATCTTGAGCCTTCGAGTCACAAGTGGTGCGAATAACTATGACTCAAGCCGGACTTTCTTGTAACGGATGTGGGATCTTGTGACAACGTCTGAAAGGGCCGCAAGTGCTGATCGCTCTTTCCCGACCCTTTATCAATAAAAGGAGAAGGACCGAAAGGTTGATATTCTAACATTCCAAGTTTTTGTTTTGTTGGGTTTTATTATTTGACAAAAAATGAATGATTTGCAAAACATATTCTTCAGAGATGATGGCTAATATCGCTCGAGATAATCGGTCAATAAAAAATATTTTTTTATCAATAATAATTTATGTCTAAACATTTTCGTAGATAGTAAAAATATTTTCGTTCATTCATTTTTATTTTTGATTTTTAAATCATTCATTTTTCGAGAAGTAAATGCACATTTAAAATTAGTTTATAAGTTAAAAAAAAAAAACTACAGCTTCTTCCTAGAGGATAAGTTTGCCTCTTGCTAACAAAATAGAAAGAAGAAAATAAAGCACTAAAAGTACATCAAGCACATGAGTGGAGCCCCACTCAAACCCCCTCAATCAAAGGACATCAATAGCCAACTTATCAAGCAAACAATATCAAAAAAAAAAAAAATTTCAAATGGTCAGCTAATAAATCAAATTTCATAAATATCATTATAAGAACAATAATACATTCATATTATCATTCCAAGTTTTTGTTTCGTTGGGCTTTATTTATTTTGCAAAAAATGAATGATTTGCAAAGTATATTCCTCCGAAATGATGGCTAGTATCACTCAAAATAATTAGTCAATAAAAAATATTTTTTTATCAATAACAATTTATGTCTAAATATTTTCGTGAACAATAAAAATATTTTCATTCGTTCATTTTTATTTTTTTATTTTTAAATCATTTATTTTTCAAGAAACAAATGCAATCTTAGGCTCCGTTTGTTTGGCGGAAAATATTGTGTTTTTGAAAAATATTTTCTCGAAAGTCATTTTCCTGGAAAATGTTTTCCCGGAACATAATTTTCCGGTGTTTGATAACCAATATGAAAAAGTTTCAGAAAATATTTTTTGCCGATGGTGGCGGCGACGAGCGGCGGCGGCAGTCGGTGGTCGATGGCGGCGGCAGTCGGTGGTCGACGGCGGCGGACGAGCGGCGACCAGCGACGATGGCCAGCGACCGGTGGCGGTGAGGGCGGCCGGCGGCGGGCAATTGGCGGCGGCGGGGGTGGCTGGCAACCGGTGGCGGCAGTGGCGGCGGCAAATGAGCGGCCACCGACGAGCGGCGGTCGGTGACCGGCGGCGACGACGGCCGACGACCGGCGATCGGCGGTGGCAACGGCGGCGGCCGGTGACCGGAGGTGGGAATGAGGAGTTTGGTGGAAAATGATTTCCGCTTTTCAAAAGTGGAAGTCATTTTCTATAAACTTAGGCTATTTTGTGAGGGGGAGAAGGAAAATGTTTTCCTCCGCCCCCCGAATACCGAAAAATCCGGAAAATATTTTTCGGAAGAATATTTTCCGCCAAACGAACGGAGCCTTAAAATTAATTTATAGGTTAAAAAAAATGCAGCTTCTTCCCAGAGGATATGTTTGCCTTTTGCTAACAAAATAGAAAGAAGAAAATAAAGCACTAAAAGTACATCGAGCACATGAATGGAGCCCCACTCAAGCCGAGAAAAGTGCCAAAAAAATCTTAAACTTTTTTGCATTAGTGCCAATTTAGTCGTAAACCTTTTTGTGGTGTCAATTCAGTTCTAAACTTTTTGCATTGATGCCAATTTACTCATAAATCTTTTTTTAGTGTCAATTAAATCCTAAACTTTTTTAAATTGGTATCAATTCAGTTCTAAACTTTTTATTTTTGTGCCAATTTAGTCTTTCCAGCTAATTTTGATCAGAATTTACCGACGTGGATGCCTGCTAGCCAGCGACCGGTCACTGGTGCTGACGTGGACAACTTAAATAATATTTTTTGAATTTTTATTTTTTTTCCTTTTTTTTTCCACTTTTTTTTTTTGTTTCTCCTTCCTCTGGCCAGTCGCTAGTCCAGTGACCGGCCAGAGGGCAGCAAGTTCGACCTCGTCGGCCATTGGCTAGGGTGGCCTCGTCCAGTGAAGCTGAGCCTCGCCTTGGTCGAGCGAGGCCTGACCAAGGTGAAGCTCAAGCCCTCGTCGGAGGCCGCAGTGAGGGCGAGGGCTCGAGCCTCGCCATGGTCAGGGGAGGCCTGACCTCACCAAATCTGGCGAGGTCGGGCCTCGCTAGCGACTAGGCGAGGCTCGACCTCGCCAGATTTGGCAAGGTCGGGCCTCCCCCAATCATGGCGAGGTTGGCCCTCGTCGCTGCCTCCAGCGAGGGCTCGAGCCTTGCCATGGTCGGGCGAGGCTCGACCTTGCCGAAGGCGTGGCATCGCCAAGTGAGGTCGCCCTCGCTAGTGGCCAGTGAGGTCGAGCTCGCCGGCCTTTGACCGATCGCTGAATCGGCCACTAGCCAGAGAAAGGAGAGGCAAAAAAAAAGTGAAAAAAAAAAAGAAAAAAAGGAAAAAAATATTAAAATATTGTTTAAATTGTCTACATCAGTGTTGATGACTGATCACCGACCGGCAGGTGTCCATATCGGTAAATTCCAATTAAAATTGGTCGAAAGGACTAAATTAGCATAAAAACAAAAGGTTTAGGACTGAATTAGCACTAATTTAAAAGGTTTAAGATTTAATTGGCACAAAAAAAAGGTTTAGGACTAAATTGGCACAAATACAAAAGATTTAGGACTAAATTGGCACAAAAAAAAATGTTTAGGACTAAATTGACACCAATACAAAAGGTTTGGGACTAAATTGACATTAAAAAAATGTTTAAGACTAAGTGGCATTAATGCAAAAAATTAAGTATTTTTTTGGCACTTTTCTCCACTTAAGCTCCCTCGATCAAAGGACATCAATAGCCAACTTATCAAGCAAAAAAAAAATAAGATCAAAAAATTTTATTTTTTCAAATGGTCAAATCAAATTTCACAAATATCATCATAAGAACAACAATACATTCATACCATCCATTTCATTTTTTTTTTGTTGCTAATATCACTAAATTTTTATGTGATGATTATTAGCCAACAAATAAAAAAGTAGAATCCCAATTTCATATAATAAAGTTCATGAAACATGCCCAATACTACTTTTATCCTTTATTCGTTTTTTTGGTCCCGAAAGTTGGACAAAGTTCTCTTATACATGCAAAAAAAGTGCCTTTTGCTCCCACTCAATATCTATACAAAGCCTCACTTTGCTCTCCCTCTCTCTTTTTGGTAAGCAGATATGGACGAGTCTTGGCGGATGCACATGGGAATGCACGTCCGTTCTCCGCCGCGGCCCACCGCCAGGACTCCCCCGCCGCCGGACCTCGCAGGGAGGGCACTGCCCCCTGAGACCCTCAACCCCGACGACTTCTCCGACGTTTTTGGCGGCCCGCCGCGCACTGTCCTCCTCCGCAAGTTCTCCGGCGACTTCGCGCCCTCCGATCCCGTCTCCAGCTTCTACAACGAGGTCTTCCGGCCGCCAGAGTTCGCCTCCCCAGCAAAGAAGTCCGGCCGGAGCCTGCCGGCGTTCAGGATCCAGGCGGCGGCAGCAGAGGTGTTCTACGGGGATGTGTTTGGGTCGGATAGGGACCGGAGGTCGAGGGAGCGGTCGAGGCCGGGGTCGAAGGTGATGTCGGGGTCGAAGTCGAAGTCGAATTCGTCATCGGCGCTGAGCTCGGAGGAGCTGAGCCCTCTCCGGCCGGTGATCGGGCACGACGTCGGACTGTCATCTTTCGCTTCGAAGCTCAGGTAGATACTGCACTTTTACTGGTTCTGTTTCCGGGTGAAACAGCTGCGACTAAAGAGAGATCTCCGTTTTTCTGATTTTTCAATTGAAGTGAGTTTAGATTACAAATCAAATCATTTCTATGTTAAAGTTGTTCTAAGTTGAGATCAGATTGAACAGGAATAGTAATCATCAAGATATGCAACGTACTCGAAAGTTGTATCAAAATTTTGTGTTGATCGATATTGACAGGCCGATCAACGTGCCGTGCCGATGGAATTCAATCACAACCGCTCCCGGCAATGATCTAAAGAAGCATGGAATTCCAGCATTCACCTACAGCCCGCCTTCATGGCCCGATGAGCGACTTACTGAACAAGAACACAAATCGAACTCGAGAAGCTCATACAATGGCTTTGCGCGGCCCGTTCCGTCGCCGGAATCCGTTACCGAAGAACCAAGCTCGCGCCAGCGAATGAAAATATCGGTCGAGGACGATGACATGGAGATCAACTCCCCATCATCCGTGATCTCTTCGCTCTGTCAAGATCCTGAGGGCAACAACCTCAGCATCCAAGATCGGGTTCACGTGGTCCGGGAACGAGAGATAGAGGACCAAGAGGAAGATGAGATATCGGGTTCTTTTGTCATTGAGATCGGTACTTTGAATCGCCGAGATGGCTCCGGCGATGCATTGGGGATCGACGAGGCGATCGCGTGGGCCAAGGAGAAGTTTCAAGCGCCGGGTGACGGGAAAGACGGATGGAGCGAGACAGAGCTCGGGAAGCAGAACTCTCCCGAAACCGAAGGTACGGTTACTAATATTAACTCGAGCAGCACTCGGGCCAATTTGGCTAATTATTTTGGCGATGCGAGGCTGACGATCGATCTCTTTATTGTCTGGCATTCTGAAGAGATGTCAAAAGCTTGTGAATTTCTTGGCACAAGCAGACATAGCAAGATGCAATGTTCAGAGGTAAACAATTTTAAGCAAATCAATCAGTACTGATGCAGAAGATATGCACTTATCTAAGTGACATTGTTTTCCCAACATGATTAGAAATCGGAAATGAGATCAACTACGAGTAAATTGCATCGGTCCGAATTCTTATGAGGCCTCGCATTTCTGTATTTGTCAGGAAGAACAAGATGAGCAGACAGGAGAAGACGGCGGCACGCAATCAGACAAAGATGTAAGCTATTCCTTATCTATGTCCATTGCATTTAAACTATACTGTACAATTCAAATTAATGAGATGGCATACAATGCGTTTGAAAGAAATCGACTGTTCTGCGCGACCATTAGTCCTTTGGCCTGAGGAAGAGTATCGATAGAAAACACTTGCTCTGCATCCAATGGATCTAAGAATCCCTGGCATAATGTCTTTCGACGGCGTTGTCACTAACTTTTGTGCAAGTAAAGGCGAACTTTGAGCTTTGCTCGCAGTTTGATAGATGATAGATGCTAACGGCTTGTGTTGTGTAGAAGGAAATGGAGCTGTTGGATCAGAACTTACGGGCATGGTCGGTCAGCAAAGAAAAAAACATCCGGCTACTCCTCTCGACACTACATCAGGTACTTAGCTCTCTCTCTTTCTTTCCCCGAACCCATCTCGCATTTTTTTTTTTGAGCCTTTAGTATTTGCTCACATCGGGGCTTGCGGCGGGCGTGGCCGGTTTCAGATCCTCTGGCCGAACAGCGGTTGGAGCTCGGTGCCCTTGATGAGTCTCATAGAGAGCTCTCAAGTGAAGAAGGCTTACCAGAGAGCGAGGCTGTGTCTCCACCCCAACAAGCTCCAGCAGAAAGGGGCGACGGATCGGCAAAAGTACGTCGCCCAGAAGGCCTTCTCGATCCTCCAGGTAAAATGAAAAATCTGTTCTTCTCGACTTAACCACGAGCGTGTTCGATGTCGGCGTCGGTAAGTGACGCTCAGCGACTGCTGCTATGACTTTCAGGAAGCTTGGGGTGTGTTCATCTCTCAGAATGCCCTCTTCAGCTAAGTGCAAAGATGGGCGAGACCCGAACCTTCTTCGTTGTGCGGAGAGCGACGGATCTCAAAAATTCGGCTAAGAGACCGAGTTCAAACGATCGCCATGGGTATTCCTATAGGGTATTTCACCGTGCGCTCGAATCACACCTGAATATCGCTCGGAAAATTTTTGTACTATAGTTTCTCAGTTTGTGCTTGGTGCAGCTTGACATGTTCCAATCTGCCTTCTGTTTTGTCAACAGCAAGAAAAGGAGATGAAAACTGACTGTTGATTTGCGTATATGATGTGAGTTTCCGCTTTGGCTTATGTAATGTGGACATTATTCAGACAGCATTTCAGAAGTTGATAGTGTATGGTGTTTGGCTTATCTTTTCTTTTCTTTTCTTTTCTTTTCAGTTCATATGCAAAGTCTAACTTCTATATAAAGTATAACAGAAAGACAACTTTCTCATGGTAAAATTTTTCTAATGTGTCATGAATTTCTCAATTGGGATTGATTCTGCCTAGATCTTTAACCGTTGGCTCCATAAATAAGGGGGAAATAAGATTAGGAATGAAAACAAGAGCGACACCATTACGACGGTAATTGTTAATCTTGTCCCACATCGCTCGGAAAATCTCATTTAAACATCTTTATAAGCCGATTAGATACTAGAACTAGTAACTTGAGTTGTTAGAATAATGAGTCAACAATGTATATCAAACATATTATTAGCTAAAATGAGCTTGGTATACATTGATGGCTCTCTATTCTAGCATCTTAAGCTTTTTTGGTAGGACTATTGTTAGCCTTATTATTTTCTAGATGGTTTTGTTTTTCTTTTTTCCTCCTCGATTTTGTTCCACTTTTACCGGATGTAATAATCAAAACGGTTAATATCATGAAAAACCCTAAACTTGTGCATTCATGACAAATTTATCCCAAATTAATTTTTTGACTACAAAAAACTCCAAATTAATGCAACTATGACAAATATACCACGTACTAATTTTTTTACTGCTAAAAATTCAAAATTGGTACATTTTTTTGATAAATTTACCGTCCGTTAGTTTCCGTTAAATTAGATTAATACCATGAAAAATCACAAACTGGTATACCTGTGACAACAGAGGGTAAAACCCTAAGTTGGTACACTCGGCAACTGTCACGTATAATCTTACTCGATAACTTGACGATAAAATTTAATGAAACTAATAGAGAGTAAATTTGTCACAATAGTACAAGTTTGGAATTTTTCGTGGTCAAAAAATTAGTTTGGGATAAATTTATCACAAGTGTACCAGTTTAAAGATTTTAGTGGTACTGACACTAATCAAAATATGAAGATGTCTTTTCGTTACAAAAATGAATAATAATGTACTAATATACATTGCTAGATTGGTGAGGAAAATGAGACATGTGAATAATTGGTATCTTTTTTACAACAATAAGATAAAAATCATCATAACTTTCGGCACGAGGGATAACAATTTCAGACACGACTATATAACATGACACGATATAACATTGAGCCGGTTATGGTTAAGTACGATTTAAGTACTTGAAAACAACGTGACTCGTTCTAAGAAATCTCAATATTTCTACGTATTATTCAATATTTAAAGATATCTTCGCAATACAATGAAAAAAAGGAACCATAGAATACATGAAGGCACAGCGCGCATAATTCCTATTATTTTGGTGTATTACAGGAAATTTTCGAATTTTTCGAACCAATTCAAGTGATGCATCGACTCATTGCCTCATATGTTCATGCAATTACAACTGAATAAAGGCATCAACGGTCATAGTGAGAAAGTTAAAAAAAAGAGTTGTGAAGAAACGAGGGCAAAAGCGGGTTCGCTTGCTGGTCATAAACTTGAGGATAGAGGAGAGGAGAGTATGGTTGGAAAGATCAATAGGATGGCAGAATGTGCACCTGATTAATAGTTATGAAGGTTCTTTTGTTCCGGGATTTTCGTAGAAAAAATTATCCAAAAGATCATAAACATAGTACCCGCAGCTCTCGGTGCAGCTCGCCGAAGTTGGAGGAGGCGGACGTCCCGTCGTTGCCGAGCCACAAGGCAAAGGCGGAGGTGGAGGTAGAGGCGGCGGCGGACGGCCGAGATTGGAGCAGCATGGTGGGGGGGCGCCTAGTGGGCTGCGATTGCTAGCGCCGTGAGCTTCGATGGTTAATGTTCTTAGGGTTTTGTCATGTAGAGACAGAGAGCAGAGAGAAGGGGAAAGAGAGAGGGGGATTTGTGTCACGCCCCGACTCAAATCCAATGTTTTCCACACCTCATTTCCCTGAGTCGAACGGTGCGACATCCCAGGAATACGTCACCAACTCATGACAGTCCCGCATCAGAATCAATCGTAGCGGAAACAAATAATTAAACCCGGACAATAAATTGAAAAATACCATAATTAAACTTAACGTCCAACCGCCAATACTTACAAACCTTACATCATCCATATATGAACATACTTACACCTTCCCGTTCTTTTTGAGTCCATAATTTTACATGCATATCCACTTTTATTACCTTAAAAACCATACACCAGAAAGAGGCAAATATCCTATCTACCAAAAATGGTATTACATGAACATTAACTCATCGCCTCTTCACTAGTCCTTATATCCTCGGTACGACGTCCATTTAGAGTGTATTCCACGAAATTATTCTCGGTGTGCATGACTGTACCAAAACGTTCTGGTGGCAGCGGTGGCGACTGATTCCTTGTTTAGGCGGGTTATCTGAAATGGTTTGGTTTATACAACCATGAGACACTTCTTAATAAGTTGCAACCTAAACCCTACCTAGGCTATTACGTACTTCCAGACAATCACACAAACATACACATTCACATGCATCAAATCATCACATAGCAGGCACATCAGTCACTCTTGCCAGACTCAATCATGCATTCAACCTGCACTCAATCACAATCTCGTCGTATGCAACACACGCATGTACAATTCTCATCCCACATATTCATTCCGTTCTCATTTTCTCTTTTCCACATCACTCGCCAATGACCCGCGTTGAAGTACACGCCTCAGGCACACTGCGACCATTCATCACTACACTTTTGGCCCGCGTACCCGTACACGCCTTAGGCCTCTCGATCGCGCTCCGAGCATCACATATCTCGGTCCAATCCCACATTCACACTTGATTGCGTCCCAAGCATCACACACCTCGGTCCAATCCCACATTCACACTTTCCTTAGACCGCGCCAAATGGGACGGGCCTACATGATTGAAACCCGAGCTTATAATGTCTCGATTCGATCCCGGTCTCACCCGAGCTGATCGTGCTTCGGACTGATTCTCAACCTTGCTTTTTCAAGCCTCAGCCTGTGCCAAATGCAACAGACCTACGTGATCGCTGCCCGAGCTTATGATACTCGGCCTGATCCCAATACTCGTAATTCCACACCTTCACATAAATTCCACAATCACATGCCACACCACATTTCTTTCTTACTCACGCGCATGCTCGACACGCATATACCACACCCAATTGGCCCATCACACGTGGCCCGTGCACGCTTCAATTAACACGTAAAACATGCTCACTCGGCATTCGACATGGCCAATTTCAACAATTAATTTAATCTGGCCCACGCGTGCACATAATCAAACACATTTCAATCCATCAAATCACAGTTCAATAAACACACAAGGCCACTCATGGACCCACAAACATAGCCACGTTCATAGGCATAATTTCGACATTTCCGAGCATATTAAACACCATAATCCAGCCATACTATCACATACCAAACTGACACCATTTGTCCTTAAATCGAGCCCTAAGCTCGCTAATTCCATCCCACAACATTCGACACTTTATTCAGTCCCACTCCAGCCTCGAAATATCCTCATTTCATCCTCAAATCAACTCATATAACACACATTCAAGCCTAAATTCTGGTCACGAGGCATCAACAATTCAATCCTGACACCAACTCCATTCCGCCCACCAAAACAAACATCCAAAGAATCGGGTAAAAACTGGACAATTTACATAGTGACCGAAATCCCATACAGATAAATAGTAAACGAACTCCGAAAATTCTGAAATTTGGACACGTTGCGTAAAACATCTTGCTAAACATTTTCTGTGAAGAACTCAAAATCCACCCAGTTCCAACTGGAAACACCTCTTTTGATCACTTAAAGTCAAACAAAATCCGATTCGCTCGAACAACCCCTCAGGCCATCAAAATACAAGTCATTCGGTACCCAAATCATCTTAGAAATTCTTGAAATTTTTATATGTTATAGCCACAAATGTCCCCAACAACCTTTGTGAAGGAAGTATTTTGGAAATATGTCTGGAAAAATTTATAAAAATTCGAACAGACCCGAAGGTCAAGTGAACAGTAAATCGGGCAGTTTTATTTCGGTCCAAAGATAGACTTCCGAATGGCCCCAAATAATCTCTAAAAATTCCCAAATTAAAGTATGTTATACCTCAAGATGTTGGAAACAACTTTCATGAAGAAACCTTCCTCAAATTAAGCCCACAAAATTCTCTACAAAAATAGCAATCCGGGTGGATACAGTAACCGCAAATCCGTGATTCAACCCGAACCTAACGGATTCAAACCCTAATCGATTTCTACCGAATTCCAACCTCCAAAACTCATTTCCCGACGTCTAATCCAACCTGCAACAACCACTAACAGCCATACACAACCACCAATAACCATGATCAACCACCAATAACCATTATCAACTCCTTAATTAACCTCTAAATCTCCTAAACCACACCCAAACGAGTTCGAAAAAATACCCGACGTCTTAGGCGAGATTTAGATTACAACTTACTTGGTTCTAAACTAAAGCGGCTAGAACGTAGTGTGGCGGCGAATAGCGAGGATGGCGGTAGACGGCGGCGCGGCTTGGCGGTGGCAAAAGCAAGCGACGACAGTCCGGCGGTGTGGCGCGGCGGCCGACAACAAGGGGAGGAGATGGCTGGTTCAGTGAGGGGAGGGGCTGCCATGGGGGAGAGTGAGAGGAATGAGGAGAGAGAAGATTTTTTTGACTTAAATAGTCAAATTTGGACCAAAGTGGCAATTTACCAAAATACCCTTCCTCTAATCTTTTAGATCCGATGGTCCAGATTCGATCTTATCCTGAAATCGACGGCCCAGATCGAATCTCATACAAAATATCCAAAGGCAATCTTGTAATTTCTCAAAAAGTCCAAGGGTAAAAATGTCTTTTCCAAATTTGAGGGTAAAATGACCAAAATGCCCCTTGCCCATAAAACATGCCCTTTAATAATCCTTAGGGGCATTTTGGTTACTTTCTCAATTTCTTGCCCAATTTGAATTTTTCCGAATGATTTAAGCGCACCAAAAATTCACACGTGTCCCCTGCAACGTTGTCCTAGTGTTCCGTTGTAACTTCTTAATTTTCTGGTGTCCAATTTGAGCGAAATTCAATAATTAAATTCTATTAAACGCAACTCAAGCGTTTCTCAAGCTAACGAGTGGCTTGCTAGGGAAATTCGCAGAATCGACTCATAACTGATACTGAATCGAGTCACGTGCAAGTTTGTTCGGTACGTGACGACCTCGGTTGTTATTAAAATCACAAAGATCAATCACTTGATCCGAGGGGTACGATCGTTCGGTATAATTTCAGAATCATTCGTCCAGTCATTTCGTGGTCCAACAGAATCACCCGCAATCCACTACTAGGACAGTGGTGAACTGACCCCTAACTATTCTTGAATCGGCCAACAGTGAGTCAAAATATCACTTCCGCGATTTAATGATCGAAATTCATTCACGATCGAATTTCTTTTAGTCGAGCGAATTTAATTTCCCTATTAGCCATTCTCTAATGGTTAGCATCCTAGGAATGATCAGTTCCGGGCGAGAATTGACTACGAGTACATTTATAAAATCCAGTATTTCATAAATCCCAAATGGACTAATTTTTCAGGATGTCACAATTTGTGGGTGGTACCAAGGTGTCATGGGTCGGACCTAACCCTAACCCAACCCTAATAATACCCACAACTAAAAAGCCCTATTCATACAAGACAAGCCTCAACCCCAAAATAACCCAAATTTTAGGGTTCGGCTAGGCCAGCGAGGGTTGAGCCAGGCCAGCACAGGCCTTTTGAACACCCCTATCTACGTCAGCAATTTCTAGCTAAAATTATCCAGATTAACTCAATTGGCAAAAATGAAAATGTTTAGAATTCAATTGGTAAATTTGAAAGATTTATAATTGAATTGACGAAAGTATAATAAGTTTGAGACATTTTTTACAATATTCCCGAATTTTGTGTAATTTGTAATGAAAACATTGCACCAAAAGTCTTAGAACTTACTTGTGGAATGCATCAAAGTTTGAAACATTTCAATCGATTTAATTAAGTCCTAAACCTTTCACGTAAAGTACCAATGAAGTCTTTTTGACAATCATTTACACGACCGAAAAAAATATTAGTTTTTAGACTTAATACCATTTTTTGATAAAGGTTAACAACTTGACTGAACCAAATTAAAAAGTTCAAGACTCACATTTCATGCACAACGCAAGACTTGGCGCAAGTGGAAATAGGAACGAAATGGATGTTTTTCAGCACACTACACAACGGTTTCTTTCTCTTTTGCAAATGCTCCACATTTCACGCATGATCAATGAGATCTTCAGCGCCTCATGCAAACGAGTTAACGAACTTTTGATTCGATTCCTTGTACACTAAAAACGCATCCTCAGAGAGAGAGAGAGAGAGGGGTCATGCCGGCCCCCTGCCGATGGCGAGGGCTTTCGGGGCCTCACCTCGCAACATCGAGGGCTCGCTGGTCCCTCGTCGTCTAACAATGGACGAGTTGCCTGTTTTTTTCAATTTCACTTGGTTTCTTTTTTAATTTCGGGTTGAAAACACAAGCTAAAGAATACATAAAGTACATACCCATCTTTTATTCATTTCAGGAAGGAAACAACAAAGCCTGAAGGTGAACCAAAAGGCCACTATCTAAACAACCAAGTAACTAACGAATTGCTCAATGAAATAACAGTCCGACTCCATGGCGGAATGCACGGCATGCAAGTAAAGAGAAAGTTCCAAATCCAACATTACTATGATTCACAGAATTCCACATGAAAAAGCAAGAATAGTCCTATCTGTGATGTTTACCGAGTTTTCAATCCAGTATAGAAAAATAAAGAACAAAAAGTAAGCCAATTTGTTCGTCCGCCGACATTTTAAGTATGTGAGGTAAAGAACCATCAAGATCTAGCATCCACGATACCTGTAACAGACAAACCATACGAAAGAGGAGTCAATTCGTCACACGCCTTCAACAGTAACTAATCAAAAAGTGTCTCCAATTGGCCAAAGAGTGCGGTTTAATGATGTCATAGTTCAAACAATTACCAAAAATCCACTCACATTTGGTGCGTGAATAATTTGTGAATAATTAAAGTGAGTGCATGTGTGCACAACTGGTGTTATGAACATAAACATTTGATTCACGTTCAACTTAATTTATCTAGTAGGAAAGCATGAATAAAAGGCTACCCAAATGATCGCACAATGTCGCGATTTGCAACCTTGTCTAAGATGCAACTAGAGGATGATTACGTGACAGAAACAAAGTGCTGAAACTTTCCATCTGCTTATGGCAAATTAGATCCAACATCATGTAACCAAATACGGGAAATAATTTTACATCCAACGTCTGCAGCATTCTTACCGCTGAGAGTTTCTTCCTGGATTGCTTCATCTGTTTTCCAGACAATATCCTTCAGCCCAGTTGAAAGGTTCTTGTAAAACTGCAGAAAATAGGTTTGTGGTGTATAAGGTTGGACCCAAATTGAATTGACAGAAAAGTGCAAACATCGAAATTTTATAAATCAATAAAAAAAATACATGACAATGATACAAACAAAACTCTGCATTCCAGGAACTCGTTCGGGAAATGTATCTCTCCCTTTTCTCTTTCAAGCTATTGAGAATTATAAATATCTTCCTTGACCATACTCCTCATACCAAATACCCTTCTCATATTTTGAAACCTACAATTATCATCCTCACCTTTTGCATTGGAGTATTTTTCAGTTGGGGGAGATACAATATGTAGGTCTGAAAATATGAGGAGAGTATTTCATCTAGGGAGCACAGTTGAGAATGGATCTTGTGATTTTCCATTTAAGTTATATGTGTACAAAGATGTCATAATAATGTGCTAGACCAACTTAGTGCCATTGGTGTGTGTTGAAGGACCACACAGCATAAATGAAGTTTGTCAGAGACTCAATCAAAAAAAAAAAAAAAGAAACTAAAGGACAGGAAAAAGAAAAAATCGCGAGTTAGAAAATTAATTAAGGCTTGTCTTCAAAATGAATCCGCATGAGAAATGCCACGTCCATTTGAAAGAGTAATTTGCACAATAACCAATAGAGAGCATAAGGATTAAAGAGTTCAAATAATGTATTAACCTAAAGATCAACATTCAGATTGAAAATTATACCTTGTGAAACTCCAGTGTATCTCCACCAGACTTCCGCAGTTCAACCATGTATAGTGAAGGGGCCACCTCAAAAATCTGAAAAGAAGAGCTTAACTATCACTTGTTATGAATAAGTATTTTAGTTTATAATAGAATTGTTTGCGAGCACCATTACACCGAATAAAAGAAACAATAGCTTACCTCTGTTGCAACAGCTAAATGACCTTTCCGTCCAGTTTTCTCTCCAAGCAGCTTCATCTGCAACAGGAAACCGAGCATAGGTTAAGCCTTTAGGGTCCTTCATATTCTACATGGTTTGTCAATATTTTCCTTCAGTTGATAATGTAGAGAAGAGGACTATGAACATAAAAAACATGGTCAATGCAGGAATTATGTTAACATAAAACTGACACAGGTCATTGCTGTGCTAAATAAAAGATGACTCCAGCTAAATGCTCATAAAGTAGGGGCGAGAAGAGAGAGAGAAAACCAAGGAGAAAGGGGGGGGGGGGGGGGGGGGGGAGAGTGTTTGTGAGAGAGAGAGAGAGAGAGAGGTCATCTTATACCTTGAAGTTATTCTTCTTCACGTCAAAACCTAATGGCATAGCAGTTTCTTCAATCTTCGCAATTATCTCGTTAGCTGAACATTTTGATGTGAATCTCGTTTCACGTTTGACAAGTCCCTAGAATTCAGGGTACATCAGCTGTCAAATTTCTCACCAATTGATCTAGTTTCAAATTTCAATGATGGAAAAACAAGGTTAAATGCACAATAAAGAGGAATGCAAGTTGGAAAAAGAATGGAGACATCATTCTAAATGTTTTACTTGAGCAACTCAAAGGGGCTTGGAATCTGTAACAATGGCAAAATCTACTGCACTGAGTATTAGAGTACCCATCAAAATTGGTGATAAACCTAATGGAGAACGACCCTGAAGCACTCCTAGTCTTCATTTAGTGCAGTAACAGAGTCCTTATCAATTTCATTGTCCAAATTAATTTCATCATGCAAATGCAATCGAAGGTCTCAGAGGAAGAGATTCACGTTTGTTCATCAAACATAAGGAAAATGTTCCAATTATCACTGTCATCTTGTTATGAGCGAACATACCATTTGCTTTTCAAAAAGTGTGCTAAGGTTAAGACCCTGCGATGTAGAGATGAGTTCAAAGGCATTCATGGTGACAGGGGCCATCGGCCCTTCTTCACGCCTTTCCACTACGAGGTTTTGTGGGTCCTGCTGCCAAGAACACATCAAGTTCGAGTCATATTATGATGCCACAAGACAAACAGAACATCAAGGCAGAATGTTGAGAACTGAAGGAAAGAATCTTACAGCAGATTCACTGAAGATTGCATTCACATCATCGAGGCACACGTTGGCTTGCTCAAAAACTGGAGGTTTATATCCTTTCTTGAACCATTCATTCTCAATGACCTCCGCAATTGTAATCCGCTGTTCCATGCCATTATGGTGATGGTAAAGCATATGAAACATGAGCAAGGAACTCTCTAAAATAGAACCTTCCTATCCTTTCTCAAAGTACAAGAGAAAACCTACCAAATTCCAAAAATTATCAGGTAAAGAAAAAGAGTACAAGAAATGCACATACAGTCAATGGATTAGGATCCAGAATTCTTTTAATTAGCTTCTTTGCACTTGAGGAGAACCATGAAGGACATGTGAAGTCAGCCTTGAAAATCTGCAATGACAGAAATCTTATACAGTCAACTTCACTTGTGACGGATGCAATACAAGCAAAACAGAAAATCATGGAGAAAATAAAGCACAAAGATGCAGTGATCCTGGTGAATAAAACCTTCCTAAGCCAGCAAATGACAAGCCAACAGGCAACCTGCTGATGCAAATGAAGCTCTCACTTCTTGGATCTGATAACAGCTATACATGTACTTGTATAATATCTTTTTGATCCTTTGAGATTTTATCAATTTGTTGATTCGTTTTTGGGAAGAAATAAACTTTGCAGTTCTTTGCGTAGTTATTTAAGGTTTTGCTTTTAAAATTAAACTATAAAATGTGAAGTGACCATGTTCCTATGACCATCCATATGGAATAACCACAACACTGATTAAATTTCGGATTATATAGCTCTATCTCTCACCCCAACTGACTTAATAGTTTAAATTCCTGGTCTTGATATTAACTGAACAGTTAACAGAGGAAAGTCTTTTATTCATGCATTAATCAGAACCTCAATGCTATGAGTGTGTATGCTGCAATTTTATCTCATACTACAGGCATGTCACTGTAATGTGATGTGGATCTAATGTTTAATTGACTGGTGGGATGGTTGTATTGCTTACACTAGACAATAAATGTACAATAAATGGAAGCACCAACCTTTTTGTACAATGCCATGAGATTGGATTCCTCAAAGGGCAAAAAGCCAGCCATAAGGACAAAAAGAATAACGCCGCATGACCACAGGTCTGCCTTTGCCCCATCGTAGCCCTTGTTGTTAATAACCTGATATTGAAGAGGGCATACTGAAGTGAATGCCTAATGGCAAACAAGAATTGTAATTTAAATTAGCAGAAAATCTTGCAATACCTCAGGAGCAACATAATTTGGTGTTCCACAAGTAGTATGAAGTAGTCCATCATCCTAAGGAACACAGAGAAGGAACAGAGTTCAGAACTTGTCTTGTGACTTAAAGTATGCCTGATGGTATCCAGCTATAAATGCCAAAAAGAGTTGGGAATACACAAAAGCAATGACAAGTGTTGGTTTCATATCACTGCCGAAGATCCTACTATAAGCAGCTCTCAACCAATAATAATTCTTTAGTGCCGTGCAAACAAAAACAAAGATCCTATGAATGGCACCGCCGTTCAAACCCCCGATAAGATAATAAAGGCGCACAATATGCCACCTTTTAAGCATCTTTGCTCTTGAATGGATAAAAAACTGGAGTGATGAACCAATGCTCACCCGAACTTGCTGAGGGAGGGCACTCAGTCCAAAATCTGAAACTTTAAGAGTTCCATTAGCATCCAACAGCAAATTTTCTGGCTGTGATTTTCAAACCAAGTTAATCAATAAAAAATTGAGTACTTAATGTAGAATTCTTGTGAACAAGGTACATGCTCACAATCAACGTATCGGAAGAGAAATGTCACCTTCAGGTCCCTGTGGAAGACACCTCTGCTATGACAGTAATCCACAGCATTGATGAGCTGCTGAAAATATTTTCTCGCTTCATCTTCTTTCAACCTACCTCTGCTTGCCTGGCTCAATAAAAGATAGGTCAGAGACCCGATTGTAACTGAAAGGAAACAGGAAATTGCAACTATTGCCTCACAATTTTGTCAAATAACTCGCCACCAGTTACTAGCTCCAACACAATGTATATTTTCGTCTTGCTAGCCATCACCTACAGCAGTTTAAAGTACATCAATCACTCTGTCATGAAAACGTAAGAACCTTAAATAAACATACATATTACGTTATGGGCAAAAAACTGTAAAAATTGTAATCATGAGGTCATGATGATCAAAAGAAACATGGGAAAAAGTATCTAGTGTCTAACCTCAAACATGCGGATGACATTTGGGTGCCTGATCAATTTCATTGTTGAAATTTCTCGTTTAATCTGAAAATAAAAATTACATCAGAAGAAGGAAAACATCAGTAAGACAATGCTACACATTCAAACAACATAATCTTCTGACTGGAAGAAGAGAAAAACCGCATCACAAACAATGCAATACCAATATGTAAAAATATGAAGATATTGAAGGATATTTAGTAGAAGTATCTTTTTTTTTTTTTGGTAAGGTAGTAGAAGTATCTTTATTAGACACACAAACCATAATACTTAGTTATTACATTCAACAAAGGTATAGCAATGGCTAACTAGCTTCTTCTGGTTGCGGAGAAGCCAGATTAGTACAGGAAACAGCACTGAATCTTCCTGAATAAGATGAAGTGACAGTTTGATTCATGATTTTTGATTTTGCGGAAGTGACTGTGCAAATCATGTATGAGATTACAGAGAGAGAGTCCATCATCCTATCCTGTAATAAAAACCGTTGCAACAAATGAATGATTATGAATGATCAATTGAATTATCAGTAATATTAAATAAAAAGGCAATAAATTAAATCAATAGGCTAGAGTAAGCCAGGAAAAATTTGCTTCCTCAATCCATTTCCAGATAAAAGCGAGTTTCTCAGTTTAAAATACCGACTCTTTTCTCTATTCCAAATTTTAGGATTCGGTAATCAAACTATATATACCTTGACACGATGGGTATGTATCATCGTTGAAAAATGAATCTTGACAAGTCATTTCGCCAGAACTAACAGTAATAGGTAAGATAATCGGCCAGTTTGAGATGTTAAAATTCACAGCCACATGGCAAAGGAAAGAAAAATTACTTGTTGAGATAGTTAGCTACCACCAACACTTATGACAATAACTACAAAGAGGCAGAATGGCAGCGAAAATCTAGCGCTTTCCGAGGGTCTACACATGATATACTCACATGTAATTGTATGCTTACGGATTTGGAAATCCAACAAAGAATGTGCCCATGAGAACACTTTCGAGGAGAGAAAGCCAACAGAACAGTGTTATAGTATGAAATACCATAGGATGCAAAAACATTCCTAAAGGATTGCCCGTATGATTGACAATATCTGCCATGTCTCCTCATCAAATATAAAAAGATTCTTCTTGGTACATTGTCTATTACTTTCTCATTAGTCAAGAATGGCAGGAAAAATTAGTTTGCCGTCAATGATTTCAGATGTGATTTTCTTCTTTCAATTGAGCTATCCTGCCTCTACCTGTTTGAAGAATACTAGAATGGTTCAACTCAGAACGTTAAGTACATCTATTACCTGGTTTTCTTTCTTCAGCACACCTATATAATGGGATGAAACAGCTGTATATATCACACAGCCACTATCAGCATATGATGGTATACGGAAAAAAGCAAAGTATCGAATTTTCAAATCACAAATAGCATTCCCTCATCCATTCAAATGACCTCCATTTTAAAGAGTCCATCTCGCAAGACTACCTCGAAAGTTAAACAACGTAATATGCTTCGACAAGAATGCAGTAAGCCGCGCATCCCACTTCCACCCTATCTCCCCTCAACCAACCAACCAAAAAGTCAGACAATATCCGCGTGATATTTTTTTTTCTTGTTCTTTTTTTTTGCTTTTGCGTTGAGTGTTGGGGTCTCTCTTCAAACTCCCGACTAATCACATCGAGCCACGACAGTCTCCCCATACCATCCTACCGCAATCAAGTAATTCCTGCACACTTGGGTTCTATAGCGCCCAAAGCGAAGCCGACGCATGATAATCTCATTCCACAAGAGCGTTATCAAACTTTCACCATACCTGACCAATCATCTTGTGCTTCAAAACCTTCTCTTTATCCAGGATCTTGATGGCCACATTGTCCCCCGTCTCGATGTTCCTCGCAAACTTCACCTTCGCAAAAGTCCCCTCTCCCAGGGTCCTCCCAAGCTCGTACTTCCCGACGCGCGTCCTCCCGCTACTGCCCGCTCGTGACGACATGTTCCCTCCTCCCCTCTCTCCTCCAAGCTCTCCCTCCGCCTTCTCTCTCAAGAATCACAATTCAAGCTCGAGCTTCAGCAGGCGGATCAAGATCTCTTCTTTTTGCACGGTTGCCATACCTGCGTCTTCGCCACCTTCCTTTCCCTCCTCTTGCTACGTTCAACGCCAAGATTCGAAGCAAAAGGAAGGGACCCATCAAAAAGGGTCGACAAAGAATCACCCGAAACGTATCCAAGAACACCAACCCGGACCCAGAAAAGAGAATCCCGCGAATCCCAAGAAAATCCCAAGAATCCTTACCTAAAGACCATGAGAAACCACCCAGGCGAACAAGCGGGCTCTGCCGCCGACGGGGGGGAGGACGAAACGCGGTGACGGGTGACTGATGGATCGATCGGATCGATCGGCCGTCAAAGATTCGACATGAGGCAATAATTCTGTGGGGGGAGGAAGATCTGGAAGGGGAATTCTTCGTGGAGAAGGAACGTTTCAAAATGGAGGAAGCCTAACGAGGAGACCTTGGCAGGCGATGTGATACAACACGCTTGAGCCTTTGAGGCAATAATTGCACATTTTTATAATGTTTCATAAGGATGGGAGTGCTTATACGAGGAAAGTGTACATGCTCTTTCCTTAAAATCTCATTTTGTTAATTCCTTTTCAATTTTGGGGGATTTACAAAAGTGGCCATGTACTATTGCCCCCTCTTCAATTTTGGTCCTCATAACCCTCCTTTTTTTTTTTTTTTTTTTTTCCGTCGTCCTAAATTTGATCCTTAAACTAATCTCGGGTCGCGATTTCGGGGTTTTGGTCTCGATATAGATGGAAATTATTGACTAGGAATTCGAGATTAGCACATGGCCTTGAGATCGATGCAGAGCGGAAATATTAAGGGGGTAATAATCGGAATTTCTGCAAATGTTCCTAATCAATTTTGGTCCATGTCTTAAACCTTTTTTTTCCTTTTTTTTTTTGAGAGAGAGATTTGGGCCCTAAAAATCTAATCTTCAATCGTGATATAAGGTTCCGTTTATTTCGCAGAAAATGAATTATTTAAAAGATATTTTTATAAAAATAATCGCTTATATCACTTATCAAAATGAACGAATGAAAAATATTTTTATCGTTGGCGAAAATGTAGATGGGAAACATCGAATAAGTGTTGGGAGTGTGGAGCAAAAGCTCCTACACTAGAAATCACCAAAAGAGAACATAAGTTATAGCCTGGAAACATATGTACTGAAACCTATTTTTAATTAAAAGCTTAAGCTGATAAATTAATGGTTTCACATCATATTAATTTTTCGAAGTGAAATTTCTCTAACATTATTCACGCGTGGATCTCAATAGTAAGATGTGAAGATGCAAGAGGGAAGTGGAATAAGTGAAAAATTACGGGGGGGAATTGTAAGAGTGGTCTCTAAAGTATGGACCACTATTCAATTTTGGTCCGCGTGATTTTAACTTCGCTGTCAGATGCGGGTCCCGAACTGACTTTCCCACCACAATTACAAGAAAATCCCTGTAGTTCCGTCCAAAGTTAGTAAAACCTAAAGGAGACACCCCAAGAGTAAGAGTAGTTGGGACAAGGTTGGTGAAAGCTTCGAGTGCACAGGAAACAACAAGAAAGCATGGATGAACAATCCAAGAGCAAATTATCTGGACCTGGAGATTTATCTCCATACATGCTCCGAAGCACAGCCTTAACTTCTAATGGAGTAACAAGTTCAAGGAGAGAAAAAGCTTGGTCTGCATTTAACCTGAATTGCAATAGATCCCTTTGGCACGTAACCAGTATTCGAAGGACAGGACTGAGAGGACCCAGGCGACTTTCGGTAGTAGTTCACTGCCTCCTCACCGATGAGTTTGCGGCTTTCGATTTGCCTTCCATCCTCAGTCTAAAGAACCCTAACAGAATTTTTTTTGAAAGTTCTAATTTCAACCTTCTAATTAAAGAAAGCAGCGTTTTGATCCCCCAGTCTAAGCTAAAAAAAGCTCTTCTGTTGTCTATAAAAAGCTTCTTTGGAGTTCCTCAACTTCCTGTATTCAGCTCTACATTTTCAATTCTTCCTCAAGTAATGTATCGGTGATGACCACAAATCGTCAAAACTATTTGTTCACAGGGAATTAGAAGAGTGGAATGGTAATTAGACTTCGTTCCTGTTCATTGTGGTATTTGGTAACTTTCGAATATAAAGGAATGGAAATAGATATTGGGAACAAAAAAATGCTCCGTGCAATGTTTTCACCAATGTAGAAGAGGTAGGAATGAACGAGAAGGAATGGATAATTGTCCAAAAAGTCCTAAATTTATTTTGTGATAGTCAATTCAGTCCTAAACTTTTCAAATATGCAAATTTACTCTTAAACCTTTTATCGTGCCAATTTAGTCTTAAACATTTTGATGATTTGCATATTTAGTCCTAAACCTATTATTTTGATATTTGGCCGGAAGGACTACATTAGCAAATCGTTAAAAAGTTTAGAACTAAATTGGCAAATTATCAAAAGATCTAATACTAAATTAAGGTTTAAGACTACATTGGTAAATCATCAAAATGTTTAGACTAAATTGGCACAATTGAAATGTTTGCGACTGAATTGGCCATTGTATAATAGGTTTATGACTTTTTGAATAATTTTCCCCATGAAAGGATCGTGTATTACTAAAAAAAAAAAACAAATTCGAGAAATGGAGGAATATTTACGACAAGAAACACCTAAATCAACAAATATGCCAATACTTCTCCCATCCGTTCTTTCACTTTTCATTTTTTTTTTTGGCATCTTCTAAAATTGAATTTCTATTAATCTCTCCAATGTAGTCATGGCTACTGTTCGGAAACGGCGGTTCCGAACCGTGGCCAAGTATGAATTGGAACCAACTAGTTCTGGGCCAGTTCCGGTTCCGAGCCGATTCCGATTCCGATTCCGGGCTGGTTCATAATTTAAAATTTTAAAAAATAAATTATGAAATAAAAAAATTATGAATTATAAAATTATGAAATAATGAATTATTTAATATAAATTGTAATTGAAATGTAAATTGTAATCAAATTTGGGGATAAAAAGACAAGAGAGAAAGATGGGGCTTGAACTTAATAAATTATTATTAAGCGATTTACAATTCGTTACAATGATCTATAAAAAAAAATGGGCACAATATATATGCCCTAAAATGACTTCCAAAACCTAAGCATTCCGTACGTAAGGGTTACATGTCGTCGAATTATATTTCGGTTTCCCTAAACTCACGTAGGCGTGCCCGGTATGAGAAACAAGGGTCCCTAAAATATTTGCCAACTCCAATAGTTCTTTTACCCTTAGTTGTCACTATCTGTTCCGGTACCGGTACCAGTAATAGTGGTATCTCTGTCGTTAAAAAATTCGGATTCATTATTCTGATCTATCTCTTATTATCGGTATTGAGCCTTCGTCTAATCATTAACACAAGCATGAGCCTCCACTGATTCTGGAACTAATCTTGAACGATGTTCATCCAAAATATTACCTCCGGCACTGAATGCTTGTTCGACCGCAACTGTGGAACAAGGGATTGCAAAAATTTGTTTTGTAATAAGAGAAAGGATTAGGCATTAGCTTGCATGCTTCTTCTACCAATCCAAAATTAAAAAACCTGTACTACCTTCGAATTCAGTAAACTCAAAAGAAACAGTTAGATAAATCTCTAATTCAAAAATATTTCATATTACTCCCTTTTGTTTTTTTTTTGTCCATATAATAAAAGTTGGTACTCTCTACTAATTTTACCTGTACTCTCATTTTGTCTCTCTGTAGATTGAGAATATTCAATATCACCTAAATTATATTTAGTATAAAATTCATTATATAATTATATTACTACGTTTTTAACCTCACTTAGTATGGTTCTAATATTTATCGTATCATAATGTAAACATTGATAATACATATGCAAATAATCACTTAAACCATCTAATTTGCAACACGGATCAAAAACACAAGCAACTAAATAAATAATAAGAATTTCGCTATAATAATGTAGCAACTTCATTTTCATGATTACTATAGTATGTTATAATTCAACATCATTTTCATATTCATCAAAAACTCCAACAATATTAACACACTCTACTAAAAATAAATGCGTAGTAGGACAACAAATACCGGACAAAGTATAAGTTACATCATTAAAAACCTTTAAAATATCTAAAAATCTTTTGCAAATATCCCACTCTTGTGGGTATAAATTAATCTGAGGTATATTATTAGAAATGAATGCTCATAATAAATCTTTATATGCTAAAGATTCACTAAGCAAGTGAAAAGTAGAATTCCAACAAGTTAGAACATTTATTGGAAATCTTTTTGGCTTTTTGTCATTTTCTCTACAAAATCTACCCATTCTTTCATTTTTTGGGGATGTTTCCATAAAAATTGAATCGTCATTTTTATTGGTTCAAGAAAAATATCAAGAGTTTTCAAACCATCTTGTACACATAAATTTAAAACATGACAAGCACATCTAACGTGAAAAAATTTTCCGCCAAAAGCGGGTTTACAAATATTTTCTAAATCGGCAATTGAAACGGTATTTGCCGCGACATTATCAAAACCAATTGAAAAAAAAAAATTGTTAAGCAAACAATATTCTTCTAAAATTTGCCTAATTATTCTATAAATATTATTTGCCGTATACTTACCATCGAAAACTCTAAATGCATTAACTCTTTTTTGAATACTCCAATCGTCATCTATCCAATGACATGTTATGCCCATGTAAGAATGAATTTGCCAATGATCACTCCAAATATCACTACCTATATGTACGCATCCATTAAATTGCATAAAAAAATTTTGTAAATATTTTTTTCCATTTTTGTAAAGATCTTTAATTATTCGTTTAAATGAATTTTTAAGAACACGTTTTACTTGTGGAGCACATGCTTTTTGTACAAATTGATTAAAACCAAATCTTTCTCCAAAATTAAATGATAAATGCACAATGGAAACAAATTTACCTAATTCTTTCTTATAAGTATTTTCATTAAAACGAAATATATGGGAAGTGTTAGGATTGACGTACTCGGAAATTTATTGTTACTCGATATCGATTCCTATTTGGATTGGATGTTTGCTCTTAAGATGTCGTTTGAATGTTTCATATCATTGTCTACTTGTATATTGATATATTTTCCCACAACATTTACAAATTATATTATACCTTTTTTTACCAATATCAAACCTTTCCATTTTCGTGAAGTGATTCTAAATGTCAGATGTAAATTTTCGATCCGCCTCCTTTGTTGTAGATATTTCGGCAGAAGGATGAAGACTTTCTTGCGTCAGGACGCGCTCTACATCGGGAAAAATATTAATTTCATCATCTTGAAAATCTACATAATCACGAGGATTAAAAGAATGATGGGATTCCATCACGATATTCTTACATTTACCAGTTAGCACTCGACTTTCACTTGCCATTTTTCGAGTGAATTAAGAGAATTGAGCGGATTGATTAGGAGAATTAAGATAGAATTGCACGGATTGAGAAAATTGAAAGAATTTAGAGTATTTAGAGAATTTGAGAGAAGAGAATATGAGAGAATTGAGAGTATTGAGAGAATTTATAAAAAAAAATGAGAAAAAAATTTAGGATTAAAAAAAAGCTAGATAATTTTTATTTTTTTAAAAAAAATTTTGCCCGTTGCCAGGGCAGCCAAAAAGGCTGTGCCCTGGCAATGAGCCGTAGCAGGGCCTATAGACGTGTAGACCTTGTTGCAGGTTTTTTTTTAAATTAATTTATTTAAAATTTTTAATTTTTTTGGAACCGGGCTCGGAACTGCTGGTTCCGAACCGGTTCCAAAATTTCTGGAACCGGAACCGGGCCCGTAGGCCACGGGCTGGTTCTGGTTCCGAACAGCGGGCCCAATCAACGAGCCGGGCCTAGGTTTGATCGGGCCAGTTCTGGGCCAAAATCGGCCCGTGGTCATGACTACTCCAATGTCATGACAAACTTTAATAATGTTTCAAATTATAAAAACCCCAAAATCCAATTTCTATTGTCAACCGGTCCCCTCCTATGTTGGGTACGTTCTGTCTTCTTGGTTGATATTTGTAGGTTTTCCTCCTTTTCACGGGTGGTAGTGAGTCATTTGTCGTGTTCGGACGACCACTTTGAGTTTTTCTTGGTAAATTCCCAGTTTTTATATTTATTAATTAAGTCTACGATTGATGTATGTCATGATGACACTTTCTTGGTCGAAGTAGTCATTCTAGAATTTTTTATATGTCAATAGATCTATGATATCCATCTGATAATTGTAGGCTGGCTCTGTTTTTCAATACATGTTTTACAGGGACTAACAGTTGTTGAAGAATAACGTAAATTGAAAAACGAACGACGTAATGGTCGTGTTAGTACTACAAAACAACTCTAATCAAGTCCGATAAACTCGTTTAACTTGAAAATTAACCTCATTGAATTAGTTTATAGTGGTTAAAAATCTGACTTTTTTTGTGTGGATTAGGCACATCACAAGAGGTCAATTTTGTACGTACCCACACAAGCTTAAGCTTGGGCTTGCGTTTACTTGATCAATGAGTTTAGTCGAGACATTTCACTGGCTCATGCGGTTTTTTTTTTCTTTTTTTTTTTGGGGGGGGGGGGGGGGGGGGGGGGGGGGAGATTGGTACTGGTTCATTGATCATGAGTTTAATGGAATCATTTTATGGAGTTTGAGACTTATCTATTTAAGGTGGGCTTTCTCGTCATCAAAATAATTGCAACGGTTTTTTTTTTTAATTGGAGAACTCAAAAAAACAAAGTGCAAAGTTGAGACATTTAATTTAATGATAGTTTTCATATCAACATGAGTTTTGGCATATGAGATGAACTGTCCTCGAATAACACTTTGTTATTATCTATCAATGTCTACATATTCATCCAAATTATTCTATATTGACAGTTACCCTTTCTCTCCACCTACATACAATGGTTCTCCTCTAATATTTAGAATGATAATATGTAATAAATTTAGCAACTTAAATTTATAATGTCATCTCTTCAGTAATTGCAAACGCGCCCAATGCGTGCGTTAGAGCATATCGTGTGTAGAACTAACTTTAAAATTTGGTGTCCACCCCACAAATTATCGCAATGCCTTTGTCTTAATATAAGAAAATTTAAAGAGAAATTTAGATTTTATTGATGAATATTCGATCATATGAATAGTCACCTGACAAATCTCCAACTTTCACGGAGCACATGCCCCAACCCTTGAAATACATGTCCACCTTTTTCCTAATAAAAACTGTCACGTAAATCTCCTATCCAGTCTCCCCTGGTGTGTGACAAAAAATTAATTAAAAGAGAGCAAAAACTTTTATATACCCTCATGGCGCTTTTATGATCATTTCCATCTTTCTAGACACTAACGAGAGAAAACTCGAAGATAAAAATATTTAACAAAAGACATTTTAAAGGTTAAGTCCGCTGCGAAAAACTTAAATATTCTGAGAAAGATTTAAACTCAAATTTTAAAAAGACTAGACTTTCAAATATTCGGATTATTAGGTTGTGAATGACAACCATTTTATTTCATAAATCAATTTCTGGCTAGAAATTGATTTTTCTATTTCTGTTCTTGAAGGAGTTTCTAAGCAAAAAAATACATTTGATAACGACACAAAATTTCTATTCAAGAAACAGAAATTTGTTTAATAACGACATAAAATTTCTTCTTCTTGAGTAGCTGGCGAGTGAACGGCGGGCGACGGACGGTGGTGGCGAACGGTGGGCGATGGATGGCGAGGGGAGGAGACGGCGGCAAGAGGAGGGCTGCTGGAGGCGAGAGTAGTAGCTGGTGGACAGCGGGAGGTGGCCCACGGCAGCCGGCGGTGGGCAGCGATGGGGGACGGTGACCGATGGTGGGAGAAGGGCAGCCGGCAGCAAGTGATGGTGACCAGTGGACAGCGGGCGGCGGTCCATGGTGGCCGGTGATGGGAGATAGGTGGTGGCCCACGATGGGAGGAGGGCGACTGGAGGCAGAAGCGGTGGCCGTTGGATGGCTACCGACGGTGGGAGGTGGGTGGTGGCCGAAGGCGGGCGGCGACGGGAGAAGGGAGATCAGTGGCAGGAGACGGTGGCCAACGGTGGGAGGCGAGTGGCGGCGGGAGAAGGGCAGTCAGCAGTGAGAAACAGTGGTCAGTGGACGGCGACCGTGTTAGTGGTCTGCCCTAGGAATCAATCAAGGTTGATACTCTAATATTAGTTGTGAATTAGTTTGTGTCGGAAAATCAACTTTCACTATACTTTGGTAGTCATAATGTCTTGCTAGAAATTGCTTATGATTTGTGGGCCAAAAAAAGTTTTGAGCACACTGCTAATGTTTAGTGAATTTACAGGGTCGCACACAAAAGCGAATTAAGTTAATATTTTGTGCGTCAGGATCTACTTAAAATAAGAAGTAGATTTTAATTTATTCTCCTATTTAATTTATCTACGCGATCGTGCGTGTTATGAGATAACGATTAAATGTACGATTGAAGGTGAACGATTTGGCTGGCCCACTTCTTTTAATTCTGCTAGATAATGAGGTTGTATAAATATATAGATAATCGTTCTCTATCTAGGGCTTTTCGATGGAGTATCAAAAATCAAAAGGCGTTGAAGAAAAGGAACTTCACGATCTTTAGCTAGCACTTGGATCGTTGGAGACTTCTGTTCGTGTGTGTGGATATTAGTAGAGGTACAACACTTAAGGCGCTCATCCAAACACAATCAGCTGTCAATTTATATTCGATTTGCAAAAGGTACGTATCGAACTTTTATCTCGATTTCAATATACATATGGATCTTGTCTAGGGTACTAGGATTTCGGTTTACAAATATATTCCGCTGCGTTTTAACAACTGTAAAACCCTACGTCGAACCCTTCAGACCGGCAGTGGGATGTGGGAGGTAAGAGGAGGGTGGGTGGCGGTGAGAGATGGTGGCCAACGGTGAGAGACGGGCGGGCGATGGGAGGATTCGAGTGGCGAGGGGAGGAAGGCGCCCGTCGGCGGGAGATGGTGACCTGTGGATGGTGGGTGGCAGTAGGAGGTGGGCAATGGCCAGAGGCGAGCAATGGCCGCCAACAAGTGGGTGGCAATGGACAGCGGGTGAGCGACCAAGTAGTAGCAAGTGCGACCACGAGCGATGAGAAAAATTTTAACTTTTCATTTCTATTCAAGAAATAGAAAAGAAAAAAATTTTTACTTTTGATTTCTATTCCAGACTTACTTCTGTTTCAAAAATTTGTTCAAAAAATAGAAAATGAAATTGCATTACCAAACAGATTTTTGTTCTAAACTTATTTCTGGAGCAGAAATAAAGAAACAGAATGGTTATTATTTGCAGCATTATTATTCCTTTCAGCTGATGTTAGATCATGACTTACCTAATAATAAACGTGATTTAAATAAAACTTTTAGGGAAAGATTTGAGGTTGAAATAGTCTTTGAGTTTACTATTCATAGTGTAGAGGTTTTCCTTATATTTCTCTCTGGAAAAGATTATATGCGGAGTCAAGATTCACAAATATATTGAAAAGATTAGACTGCCATGACATATACTATTATTTAGGCAATTTTACAAGATCTTTTGTGAGTGTTGGAAATAATTTACACGAGTATGGTTGGAAGAGTAAAAGAAAGGTGATATCACGATGTTTCCCAAATTCTTATTGTGGCATCCTCCATAAGGGTGATCAGTTCCAGAGTAGGTTAGGTCCGGACCTAGAACCTGAAATCAATCCTGTTATAACCGGTTCTCAATTTTTGGAACCTAAAACGAACCCTGTTTTTCCTAGACCCTATTTTGGAACCGACCCTGTTTTTCCGGTTCGGTTTCAGGGTCTACCCGAGAACCTATTTTTTTTTGTTCCTTTTTTCGGTTTCATTTTTTTTAGCAAAATAATATAGGTAATAATGAAACAATTTAAAATAAAAAATAAATAACAAAAACCATTATCCATTACAAGTAACAATCCCCAAAATGAGCAATTGAACTTACAATCCATCAAAATCAACAATCCAAAATCACTATGTGGCAAGACATAGTTCAATCGCATAAATCTTTAAGAGTCACATTTCTAGGGAATTTATTCAACATGTTTAGCTTTTTATTTTGCGCTATGATGAGATAACTCATCACTTCTGTTTCCGAATGAAATATCTTGAAAGAAAAATCAAGAGACTTAACAGTAAAGCATCTGCTTTCACTAGAAAAATATCTATATATCTTATCTAAATCACACAATATTTAGATGACTTTAGGAGCCGTGCTGTTTTGCCCATAGTTGTGAAACATATTCCAATATTAAACCGGAAATCGGTTCTAAAACCGATGAAGTAGGATAACGTGATATAGGCTTTTTACTTTTTTGTACATTATCTCAAAACCGGTTCTAAAATAGGTTTGGATTGGTTTTTACTTGGAACCGGAAACCGGACCGATTTTAACCGGTTCCCAAAAAATGGAACCGGTTCCTGGACCTATTTTTTGAGTGGATTGGTCCGGTTTTCGGGTAAACCCGGTCTGGTTGCACACCCCTAATCCTCCGTTCAAGGAAAGCTGCCCATTCCCTGTATTGGGTGTATTATTTACACTTCAAACCCTTCGAAGTCTCGTTGAGCCAGCCCAAAGTCGATACCTAGCTAAAGCCACGATGCTTCCAGAGAATAAGTCAATAAAAGAATTCAGAAGCAAGAGCCAAAATTTAAGCGGACACTTTTCCCTCGTCTTATATAAAAATCACATGCCTTTTTTTTCTGACTGACATTGACGTGTGCTCAAGAACAATGAACAAAAGGATAAGCTACAGCAACGTTGAAAGAATGATAAGATAAGATTCTGCATAAAAACAATCATCCATGGTGAGTATGATCCGCACAAACAGGGGGCGAACTTGCATGTTCTGTAGTGGGGGAGGCTTTCCCTTCACGGCGGGGACAATACAATGACACCTCCGTTTGCTAATCAAGTACACAAACTTCTTTTTATTCGATGGAGCGCTGACGACTTTTTGAATTTTGTCTTAATACGGTGCTTCCATTAACTCAATGAATATTAATGAACAGAAATCGCTGATATGACATAATGATGTTAGGTAACTATTGAGTATGATGATGTGGCATGCTTGCACAATTTAGCTACTTGCGCTATCATTATCCCCCGTAACAATTAAAATTATGAATTGATTGATGGAGGTTATCTCCATTTGTGCATTTTTTATTTTTTTAGCAATGAATCATGAGAGATTCTTACCATTTCTATTTGTATATTTTCAGGATCATTTACTCTTGTATGTTGTTTATACAAAGCAATGTACATGATAGGATATGAAAATATCTGACTTTATTTTATTGTGATTCGCCAAACAATGGATATTATGTAGCAAAATTTCTGGATTTCATATCTTATCATGGTTAGAAATTTAGACGATCAAATGCAGCTAAGGGCTATATGCATGGATTGTACGATCTAAATCTTAATAAGCAAAGGAGCTCATTGCAACATTCCAAAGCTTTATGACAAGAAATGTAATTAGGCTACAACAACATGACGAGGTATATCAGCCAACGAATACAAAATCTAGTAAGAGAGAGAAAACGTGATTATCCGCCTTCGCAATCCCAAAGAGTATGAGACATCAGCTTTGTCTCCATTTTTGTGAAACTTCAACGTGAATCATAGAGTTACGGAAGAGAAGGAGCTTCGGTTCTCTTGCCTTTTTCTTGGAGTTTTGACATGAACCAAAGAACTACGGGAGAATAGTAAAGTTTCAACATGAACCGTAAATACGAAGGAGAAGGAGATGAGAGGGTGGGTTTCTTTTTTTCCAAAAATCTCATTACCTCTCATTCTTCCAATTAGAAATATACTTTTTAAGTTTGAATTTGTTCATTTAAAATCTAGGTTATTCTACTTCATTGTATTTACTTGTTTTGATTCTTATTTTTAGCTCTCTTTTTTTTTTTTCTAGTTTTATTCACTTACATCATTCCTTATTAAAATTTTTATTAAACCATGAACTATACTAATATACTAATATGCTGATATACCTAAAATATGTAATAAATACATATACTAAATATATAGAATATATTATAGAATAGAAAGAAAATTAACATAGGAATAAATAAAAACGAAAATTATTTATATATTTTTTTCATTTTGAATTTTCTTTTTTATATTAAGATTCAAATATTTAATTTTAAATTCTTATTTTAATTTTATTAATTAAGAAGTTTGTTATTCGAGAAATGCTTTTATACCTTCACCTTTATTCTGGCTCCTCCAAGGGATATTTTAATATGGGCTATGTCCCTTCTATATTTGATATTATCATATTTTGGATAGAAACCAAACATAGGATATTATAATTAATCCTAATATGACTTTTATCCCAGTTACTAAAACGAAGCAATAAGAAATTGGTTGAGTGATTAACTGCTCGGTTTGGTTGTAGTAGATCTGTATTTAAATCACAACATTTTTCACTCAAATTAACCTTGGGGCTACGCTCGTTACCTTATGAGTGGAGCTTTACCCAATGCATGTGAACAAAATGACTGGCGTATATCCATAGGGATTGATCGAGTTGAAAGGTTTAGATACATGTAATAAAAGAATGTTGGGAAAACCTCTTATGATATTTTAAAGTTGGCAAACCATCTATTTCTCATTATTATTTGATAAATGCATATGTTGATTATTTTAGGTGATGTTGATATAGAGAACACTTGTAACTATTGGTCATGTCCGAAGTGCATAGTTAAAAGACTCCTAAAAGTTGGATGGACCTTGATAGAGAGTGAACAAGTATGGGAGAACAGTTGTTAGTTTGAGAGAGTGGATGTAAGTTTGATGTAAACAAAACCACTGTAACACCTACATACATTATTTTCTATCTCTTTACTTATTTTAATTTTTATATGATAGAAGCATCTTGCATTTGATATTATCAAACCATCTTGCATCTATCAAATTTAACTTGAGTTATTCTACAAAAAATTATTAAGTTTTGAAAATCAACCTATTCACCCCCTTGTAGGTTGTATTGTTAGCTTCAGCAATTAGTATGAGAGCCACATTTTGTGGTTTAAAGTATTTTACTTTTGAGCATAAAGATTTTAATTTAGGGCTACAATGGTCTAAATGTTTGCGAAGGTCAATGTAACACAAGACCTATACACTTTGATGAGACTGATTATAGTTACTGGCATAAAGGACAAAAGTACACATTCAATGAACAGATTTTTTGCTGGCTGGAATGTTATCAAACATGGTCCATTCGCTGCTTAACCTGTGAGAACAACTGTCCCAACAATATCATCAAGAACCAAAAGCCAAACTACTCAAAAAAACGCCTCCACTAGCAGAAATCCCTTCAGAAGAATTGACCAGAAGACAAAATCTAAATGCCAAAGCTTCAAATATGCTATGTTGTGCCTTATATCCTTCTGCATTTAATTGCATATCTTCTTGTACTACAACCAAAGAATTTTGGGAAAGACTCGAAGTCACTTTTGAAGGTAATGATAGAGTCAAAATGACCAAAATAGACATACTACTAGGAAAGTATGAAACTTTCGAGATGAAGCCAGATGAGACTATTAGAAAAATGTATATGAGATATTATGAAATCGTCAATGGCCTTGCCAACCGAGGAAAAGCATTCACCAGTGTAGAGAATGTGAACAAATTGCTGAGAGTACTCCCAAATGAGGCTGTCATGTAAAGACATCCATTTGTGAAACGCTAAGAATTCAGCCTCTATCAATGAATGAGTTGATAGGAACCCTAACGGCCTATGAAGCTGAAGTTTAAAATGGCAAAATGGTCAAAAAGGTAAGAAATCTACCATATTTAAAGCTAACGCATTTGATGCTGATGATTTAACATCGTCGGAGGAGTATGATGAAGATAAGGAGATGCTTCTAAACCGAAGAATTAAATTTCAAAATTAAAAGATTGGGATATTGGCAAAAGGAAGAAATTGAATCTTTAAACGAAGAACTTAGCTTTAATAGAGAGGAACGGGATATTTTATAAAAGGACGGTGCTTATGTTAAGATAATGTCACGAAAAATCCCAAACTGATATTTTTGTGACAAATTTACACAAAACTAATTTTTTGATTACCAAAAATTCAAAATTGGTACACATATGATAAATCCTCAAACTAATTTATGGATCACAAAAAATCTCAAATTAGTACGTGTGTGACTCATGAGTGAATGCTTTTTTAGAAATCATAGCACTCAATTGATTGAAAAAAAATTATGACATTTAAGTGAGCGTCATATAAAAATTATGACATGGTGTTTTTATCTCCAACTCTAAACACGTAAAGACACTCATTTACCTTGCAAAGTTAACCCCATTGAATTAGCTTATAGTACTTAAAAAAACTTACTCATGTTTGTGGATTGTACACACCACATAAATTCGATTCACTACACAAAGACGTACCCATCTAGGTTTAGGCTCACATTTGTCTGATCAATAAGCTTAGCGGCGATATTTTTGCTGGAAGTATCCCTCATCCCATTGATAATGAGTGTGACCAATTCTTACTTGGTGTTGCTTCTATGATGGCTAGTGAGTGGGAACTTAGCTTCCGTCTAGAAATATATGTCATATCAAAACACAATTTGTAACTCGTTCAAGAACAAGGTCATATCCTAGGCTTAAAGCCGAGCTAGACTCATAACTTACTTTATAATGATAATGATTTAGAGGGCTCGGAATCTCTTTTGACAACCCTTAAAGAGTTGATGCGGCTGATTTCAATTGAAAATTGAGTACAGTACCTTGTTATAAGAAGAACTAATCCTTAGTTTGGGCTCATGAGGTTAATAGGATCATTCTATCGAGTTTGAGATTTATCTATCTAAAGTGGGCTTCCTCGATTAAAAGAGTTGCAAATCCAGACATTTAATTTGGGGAATTTGACAAAAAAAAATGCAGGCACGTGGGATGGCCAAATTGTCCTCAAATGACGCTTTATCTATCTATATCTCTATATTAATTCAAAATAACCTATTTTTATTATTAACTCCTTTCTCCACCCATATATGACGGTGCTCATCTCAAATGATAATGTTAAATAAATTTAGTAAATAATATCTACAGCATTATCAATTGAGTAATTGCAAATGCACCCGGCGTGGGCGTTAAAACTAATCACGTGTACAACTATCAAATTTGTTGTTCAACCTTCAATATCACGATGCCTCTGTTTTTAATATAAGGAAATTAAAGAGAAAATTATATTTTATTAATGAAAATTCAATGTCACTGAATAGTTACCTAACAAATCTCCTACTTTCACATAGCACGTAACCTAATCTTTAAATTTCATGTCCCTTTTTTAGGCAAAAAGTTGGAGGTTGAAATAGTCTTTTTGGTTTACTTTGTATATAGTAGAGGTTTTCTCCATATTTCTCTCTCGAAAAGACTATATCCAGAGGTTCAACATTCAATAATCATTTGCATCAACCATACTACCTTGACATATACTATCACCTAGGCAACTTTATAAGATCCTTTATTAGTGTTGGAAATAATTTACTCGATTATGGTTGGATGAGAAAAAAAGAAGTGATATTATGAAACCCTTTGCTAGTAGTGCCCATTAAAATTCTATAAGATCCTTTGTTAGTGCCCTTAATGATTTTGTTATGGGCACTCAAGCCTTTTGTATATTTTATGTCAAATGATCCTCCATTGAAGGAAAGCTACAGATTCCTGTATTCTGTGCATTCTTTATTCTTCGAAACCCATTGATCTCTAGATAGGGCAACCAAAATCAGCACCCAGCTAAAGTTACGATGATGTTCAAGAGAATGATTCAATAGAAGAATTTTAAAAGCAAGAGCAAAGACTTTAGTGGGGTACTTTTCCCTCATCTTATATAATAATCGCCTGCCTCCTTTCTAACTGACATTGACATTTGCTCAATAATGATGAATAAGAAATGAACAAAACAACGATAACTTTGAAAGGAAGAAAGGATAAGATGGTGCATGAGAAGAATAATCCATCGCGAGCATGATCCAGACAAAAATGGACCGACTTTGCATGTTCCGTGGTGGGCCTCTCACTTCTCATTATTCTCCCTGTATATGACAGGGATCATCATTTTTTTAATCAAGTATACTAGCTTTTTTTCTTTTTCAATCGAGTACCTGAACATTTCAAATTTCAGTTTGATACGGTGCTTTCATCAAGTCCGTGGGCGGAAATTGGCAATGTGACACTAGCGCGGTTAGATAACCGTTTAGCATGATGATATGGCAATACTTGCGCGGCAAAAATGTAGACCAGGCGTGTGGTACACGATGTTGGTCTTTGGAGGTAATTTTATTCTTACGCGCCTGGTCACGATTGTTTGGTGGTGGAGATGGTGGCCAATGGCGGTGCTGCTATTCCAGCCATAGCCGTGGTGGTTGGGATGCCATGGATGTCGGCGGTGAGGGCGGTGGTGTTTTGAAGATAGAAGGAGAGAAAGGTGTGAAGGGGACGACGGCCACGGCCGCCCAAAGAAGAAAAGGCTAGCCTGCAAGAAAAAGAAAAGGACAAAAAGAAGAACAAAGAAAAAAGAAGGAAAATAGTAGTCATGGCCATGGGCCAGTTTCGGCCTGGAACCGGACCGGAACCGGCCCGGTCAAACCCGGGCCCGCGGTTTGGAACCAGACCGGAACCGCCAGTTTCGGGCTTGGTTCCAATATTAAAAAAAAAAAAAAACCCCGCCGCCCTCGCCGGCGTCGGGCGAGGGCCGCCGTCGCTTGGGCTGGGCGAGGCCGGCCTTGCCAGATCGGGCGAGGGCTTGACCTCGCCGGCGTCGGGCGAGGCCACCCTTGCCTGCAACTGGCGAGGCCGGCCTCGCTCGACGCCAGTTCCGAACCTAAACCGGAACTGGAACCGGCCCTGAACCGGCCGGTTCATACTTGGCCATGAACCAGAACTAACCGGTTCCGAACCAGAACTAACCGGTTCCGAACCGTGGCCATGACTAGAAAATAGTATTGTTTGTTTTCATATGAGTTGGCATCTAGTCATTTATGGACAAATTTTCTAGAGCAAGTGAGACACGTCGGTATAAAAATATAGGAAATGAAAATGACATCGTTTTTTGACGGAAGCACTAAGTTGAGCTCAACTTTCGAAAGTTAAGATTCTTGATCGAAGAAAAAAGTTTATTTGATTGAATAAAGGGCAACATTTTAATGTACTTGCGATAACATTATTATCCCTTATGATGACTAAAATCCCTGCATAAAGCTCTTAACATGTAATTGTTTTTGTGTTCAAATCACTATATATTTCACTCAGGCCCACCTATCACCTCGCGAGTGAAAACAGACGAAGCAACTTACATATGTATATGAAGATTAGTCGAGTCAAAATGTTTGAATATATATAATAAAAATAATAATTAAATAAATCTACGCACCCAAAAAATTGATCAACCATACAAATTGGGATGTATAAGCTATATTAATACCTCGATGATTATTGAGGAGTAAGATTATCCCTTGTTAAAGTGTGCATTAGGTGAAAGACACCTCACTTTGAGGATAAAGATTGTTTTGATGTAGCTAGCAAGGATCACCTAAAGTGGATAAAGATTGTTTTGTTTAATTGATCGCCAGTAAAGTTTGAACAATGTTTAGATTTTGAGCAGTTTATATAGACAATGTGTTAGTGTGCATCATGTAAAATAAAAGTTTAGGGATAGAAAGACTGCACACAAGAAGTTATAGTGGTTTGACTTAGATCAATCCTCCGTCTACTCTCCTACGCTGATAGCTTACTGGCTGGATTCCACTATATGGTCAAGAAGAATTACAAGTTCTGAGTGATAACACTCTGTGAATGATAGAACTCTCTATCTCACACAATTACTCTTACAAACTATCATTCAAGATCTCAGTGTGTTGCTTAAGAAAGACAAGTAATATAATCAGAGTATGCTCAGACTTTGAACTTGTTGATCTTGAATTTTGTTCAGTGCCTTTAGCTCCTTGTTAATCTCCTTCTATACTCATCCACGTCCAAACTAGCCGTTAGACAGTTTTTAGAGGATTATCTTCCAATCTTCACCTTGGACAAATTTGTATAAAATTAATTGAGTAGCCGTTGGTTGATAAAATTTACATCCCACTGAATCTGGTCGCCTATACAACCAGAATTTTGGTTTTCATAAGTAGAGCTTTATCTGTTATGAAATATATACTTGTCATAATGTTTGATTATCAATCAATTATAGCCTTAGATTGAGTCAATAAAAAATTTCCTTATGTGAAATCCACGAAGATTACTAGCCGTTATGTTTCGTTCTAAGTAATTTCTGAGTCTGAAAAAGCTTTTGGTTCCATCTTTTCATTCAGAACTTAAGTCAGAGTAAGTCTTCAGTAAGGTCTAAACCTTTCATAAGTAAAGTTTGAAGTTCTTTATCTACTTAAAATAGTCTATGTGACTTTTATGGTAGAGTCTGAACTTCTCGTTCCAAATCCCGTAAAGTCTGAAGTCTGCCTTCTGAACCTAGTAAAGTCTAAGGTATTTCAGAAAGTTTAGTTCACTCAAAGTATTAAAGTTGCCACTTCCAGAATACATTTGCTTGGATCAAAATACTTCAGAGTACCTGTCAGATTTATAGAATTAACATGGATAGTTTTGTCAACTTCAAAATCTATTAGGAGGTTTCCTCAACAATATCCTCCTTTTTTATAATGACAAAAACTTCCATACATATTTAAAATAGTTTGATAGAATTTTGAGAATAAGAAACAATTAACCACATGAGACACAGGAAATGATAAGTGTAAGGCTTTAAAGCTTGTGTCCTTTCCTTTTTCAAGTAAGTCCAATAACCTGCATGATTAAAACATGTTATCTCCGCATATCAACCTGCATCTTTACGTAATTTGCATACATTCTCCCTCTTTTTGTCATTAGCAAATAATAAATAATTAAAGCATTAAACTGAATAAAACAACTATGTCAATCACAAACCATGTCAAAGTTTAAATTACATATCCAGTTCAAAATGCAAGGTGTGAAAGAGTAAGAGAGTTGAAACAGGCTATTTCTTTGTTAGGGTTCGAACAAGTTAGAAATTCTCTAGGATTTGAACTGCTTCCTCAATCATGGTAGAGCATTGACCAACATCTTTCTCTATGTTGGATAAATACTAAGCAACTGCTTTCTCAATGTCTGCCTTATTTTGTTCTAAATGAAGACGAAGATTTTGATTGTTTTCCTCAACAATAGCTTTAAGATTCTTCATGTCTTCTTCGAGAACTAATTGTTTTTATTTTTTATTTTTAGCATAAGTGAGAAAATGGTCCTATTCTCTAAGGTCTGTCCCTGGACGTTGTCATGTGCAGTCTGTTCAAACTCAGCCCCTTTCTCAGTCTCTATCTCCTCCTAAAAATCTGCATGTTCTGCAGCATCATGATCTTCCATTGCATGGTTAGGATGTTGGAGTGGAGATTGACCTTCATCTGTCTCCATTGGAACACTGCCTAGGTCCCGTTGTTGCAAACCTGATCTTTCGGGATTTGGTTCTAAAGTCTTGGTAGTAGGTTCTAACATTTTTGTAGCAGGCTCTGAAACTTCTTTCTCTTTTTATGTGATCTCAACATTTTGCCCTTCATCTCCTTTATCCTCTTCATATCTGAGGAGGAGTTTTCTTCTCTTTCTGTACACTTGAAAAAGAGTTAGTGAGACAGTCTACTCCTTTGTTTTCTCCTTTTCTTCTCTTATTCTTTTTGATCTTCTTCCCGCAGGTTGTACTTTTGACTTTTCAGCAACTTTTCCTTTGGCTTTGCTTTTAGCAATCTCCCTTTCCTTTCTAACATAATATTGCTTGAAATTCATCTTAGCAATCATTTTCTCCCCAACATACATCAAAGGAACAAAAGTTTTGCACAGGTACATTAGGAATTTGAATGTTTAGATAAATAAAAATCCCGGAGATCAATGCATTATGAGGAAGTTGTTCCTTGTCCTTCAACAATGTTCTGTACATATGAAGAATTATAATGTGAGGGAGAGAAAATGGAACCTCATTCAAGATTGCCCAAATCAACTTCACTTCAAATTTAGATAGGTTTGTCTTGGATGATGCTTTGGGCCTCAAGTAATTTATGATGATCTTATGTAAGATCATTGTTTTCTTCGTCAGATTAGTATAATATAAGTGCCTTTTGGAACCTCTGGAGAAATTTGGATTTTCTGAGGCTACCTTAGAAGCTTATTCTGCACTAACTTCAATTGGAGTAAATTTGGATCGTTTTACTCCAATAATATCAACCAATCTATTGGCTTTCAAGTCATACTTCTTATCACCCACTATAAACTGAATCTAGTTAGGAGACAAAATGGACAAATTTGAGTAGAAATAGGTAGTTAGCTCAACATATACATGAGCAGACTGAAGACAATATTCTTGCATACCAAACTTTTCAAAGTGTTGTTTCACCATAATACTAATACTTTCCAGATAGTCAAAATCAAGACTTCTGTGGTTCATAATTCCTCTGGACAACAAAAGTTTGTGATACTCTTGGTGCATTTGATTTTTGAACAGATTTTTATTTCCTTTTACTCCAGACGCGATTCCTATCCTCATCTCAAAATTGTTGAAGAGTCTTTCATTATCATCCTCCTTTATTTCTTCAACCTTAGAGTCTAAGCCATTCTTGGATTTAGGGCTTGCAAAAATAGGTTTCTTTAGAATAGGATTCGATGATTCTCCCACCTTTTCTTTACCTTTTCTTGAAACATTCTACTTCTTTTCAGGGCTAGACAAAATCTTTCTAGAATGACTAGTTTCAGGATGAAACAAAGAATACATTTTCACGAGTTCTACTTCAGATTGAAAACCATTGTCTCTTAGGCATTGATTTAATAGCAACTTAGATGCATTGCTCTTGTTCAACTTTTCATAAGTCTTCCATACAAAGTTAAGATCTTTGAAATAAAAGTCAGTTTTATCGGACGATTTTTGGGAAGACTATTGTTGAGATGCTTGAGGAGTTGCTTTTGAAGGTGCTTGCTTGTCCGATTCTATCTCAAATGAGTCTGTGATCTCCATGTATTCTACTCTTCTAGTAGGCTGGGATTCTCTATTGAGAATTCTTGAAGATCTTCTCTTATAAGGCATGATGATTCTCTGAGGTTTTCTTGAAAAGAAAGGTTTGATTTTGTGATTGAGGAGGAGCAAGAGGAGGAGCAATGTATGAAGAGGTGATGGAATGAATAGTCGAGTTCCTTCTAGGGCTTTTTATAAGGGAGATGATTTTTAGAAATAAAACCTCTTTTGGAAGTTATAAAATGTGATCTGATTATTCAGGAATTTAGAATAATAGACAAAGATATTTTAAGCACACTCAGTCAATAATATTTGGTAAATAAGAGTGCGTACCTGATTTTCTTTCAAATATAAGTATGGATATTGCCAAAATTTCCTACCATGAAAACATGCCTACCAAAATTTGAAATAATGATCTTACATTCCTTTTAGGTCTGAAAAGAGGCGTTCAAACTTTGATGGTTTAAGTCTGAAGAATTCCTGTCTTAAAAAATTCTTCAAGTGAAAGGATTAGTGATGCATAACTTATTACGAATAAATTCAAATGAAGATTTATCTAAAGGTTTTGTGAATATATCGGCTAATTGATTTTTAGAATCAATAAATTGAATATTGACATCACCATTCTGAATATGATCTCTGATGAAGTGGTGCTTGACTTCAATGTGTTTGGCTCGTGAATGAAGAATTGGATTCTTGGTTTGGTTGATAGCACTTGTGTTGTTATATTTGATTGCAACACTGGATTCTTCTATTCCAAAATCTTGTAATTGTTGCTTCATCCATAGAATCTGAGCGCAGTAGCTTCCTAAAGCTACATATTCTGCTTCTATTGTATATAGTGCAACTGTGCTTTGTTTTTTTGAGTACCAGGACACCAACATATTTCCAAGTAATTGGCATGTTCTTGTGGTACTTTTCCTATCCATTTTATAGCCAGCTAAGTTAGCATCAGAATAATTAATAAGAGTAAAATTTGATCTTTTTGAATACCATAGGCCAAACATTGGATAAGTTCCAATGTATTTGATTATCCTTTTTACTACTGTGAGATGTGATTCCTTTAGGTCAAATTGAAATCTAGCATACATACAGACACTAAATAGCATGTCAGGTCGAGAAGCAGTAAGATATAGCAATGATCCTATCATGTTTCCATACATCTTCTGGTCAATTTGTTTACCACTCTCATCTTTGTCCAATTTGGACGAATGAGATATTGAAATGTCTGTTTTCTTGCAGTTCTACACTCCAAACTTCTTGACAATCTCCTTTGCATACTTTCCTTAGCAAATGAAAATTCCATACTTGGTCTGTTTCACTTGTAATCTAAGAAAAAATGTCAATTCACCTATCATGCTCATCTCGAACTCTTTCTGCATGCACTTTGAAAAATCATTGCAAAGTACTTCATTAGAGGATTCAAATATTATATTATCCACATAAATTTGAACAATTAAAAATCTTTACCCTATCTCTTAATAAACGGGGTTGTATCAATCTTACCTTCATGAAATTATTCTGCAGAAGGAAGTTACTTTACCTTTCATACCAAGTACATGGTGTTTGTTTCAAACCATACAATGGCTTTGTAAGCTTGTAGACATAGTCAGACTTTCTTGGTTCTTCAAAGCTAGGGGGTTGTTCTACATATACCTCTTCTTTGATGTAACCATTCAGGAATGCACTTTTCATGTTCACTTGAAATAATTTAAAGTTATGGAAACAAGCATAAACTAAAAGTAGCCTATCTAGCAACCGATGTATAGGTTTCATCATAGTCTATGCCTTCTTCTTGTGAATATCATTTTGCTACAAGCCTTGCTTTGTTTCTTGTGACTTTTCATTTGTTATCCAGTTTATTTTTGAATACCCATTTGGTTCCAATTACTAGATAATTCTTAGGTCTTAGCACAAGTTCCCATACTTTATTAATTTTGAATTGATAAAGTTCTTCATGCATTTCTTCTATCCAGCTTTCGTTTATAAGTCCTTCATCAATTCCTTTTGGTTTTATCTTTAATATCAATGCCAAGGTTTTAATGTTTTCCTTGTATTTAGATCTAGTCTTAATGCCATATTCTATTTCTCTAATGATGAGATCTTTTGGATGACTAGATTTATGTTTCTAGTTTTTGTTGAATCTTTCCTTCTGAGCACTATCAGATTTTGAAGATTCTGTTTGTATGATCGATGAATCTTCCTTTGTTTCTTCAATAGGTTCAATGATCTTTAGAGATTCTTGTTGAGCTTCAAACATCTCTTGAACATTGTGAGATGGTTCAAATTCATTTTTTTGAGTCCGAACATTTTCATCAAATCTCACGTTCATTGTTTCCTCCACAATATGAGAGTTTTTTGTTGAAAACTCTATATGCCTTGCTTGTTGTGGAGTATTCAAGGAAAAATCATTCATCCGCTTTCTCATCAAACTTTCCAGAGTGATCATTTGGATTTTTGAGTATAAAGCATTTACAACCAAACACACGAAAGTATGAAATGTTGGGTTTTCTACCTTTATAAAGTTCATATGTGGTTTTGTCAAGAATAGATCTTAGAAAGACTCTGTTGATAATATAACATGCTATAGAGACTGCTTCTGCTAAAAAATGATAAGAAATCTTGCTTTCAATAAAAAGAGTTATTGCCATTTTTTGCAAAGAACGATTTTTCCTTTTCATAACACCATTATATTCTGGTGTATAAGGAGTAAAAAAGTTATGTTGAAAGCCATTTTCTTCACAAAAATTTGAAAAACTTTGATTTTCAAATTCTCCCCTATAATCAATTTTGATGATGGAAATAATATAACCCTTTTTATTTTGAACTCTTTTTGCAAATTTTGAAAAATATGAAAGGGCTTCATTTTTTTGAATAAGAAAGAATATCCAAGTGAATCTAGTAAAATCATCAACAATAACTAAACAATACTTATTACCACTAGTACTTTGAATTCTGGTTGGTACAAATAGATCTATATATAGAAGTTGCAAAGCACAATTAGTAGAAACATGATATATAAACTTAAAAGAGCTTTTGACCTGTTTCTCTAAGGCGCAAGCTGTGCACAATTATGTTTTCTTGTATTTCAAACTTGGCAGACCTCGATCAAGTTTTTTGTTTGAGATCTCTGAAATTTGTTTCATGCTGATGTGCCCCAACCTTATATGCAATAGGTCTTCATCTTCCTTGATAGAAATTAAGCATTGTGTAGAATAAAAATTTACATCTAGAAGATAGATATTACAATGTCTTTGTTCTGTGAAGGTTTGAGAAAGGCCTTTGCTAGAGCTAGAACATATGTTTTCTTGGAAGCTTATTTTAAAGCTTGTGTCACATAGTTGACTTATGTTGATCAAATTGTAATTGAGACCTTTTACCAATGAAACATTATTGATAGTAAGTCCTCTAATCTCAACGGTTCCTTTTCCAACAATTTTTCCTTTGTTACTTCCTCCATAGGAAACACTTTCACTATTTAGACTTTGAAATTTGATAAACATGCTTGGATCTCCTGTCATATGTCTTGAACAACCACTATCCAAGTACCATTTTCTTTTTCTCTTGCTGGTATCCTGAAAAAATCATATACACTTAAGCTTTTTTTGGTTCCCAGATTTGTTTGGATCATTGAGAGTTAGTAAATAGAGGCTATTTTTACAAAGTTTCTCCAAATTGGTCTCCAGACCTTAGGACAATTACTCTCAAAGTGCCATGGATCTCCACATTTTGTTCACTTAAGTGCACTTTGATCAACAGGTTTTACAAAATTCCTTTGAAAGTGATTTTTGTAAACTTTTCCATGAGGTCTTTACCTTATCTCTCGTTGACTTTTGGAAAATCAATCAAATGATCACTTTCCTTAACAAACCAAGTTTTTATTTGTTGTAATAAGGAATTTGAATGGAAAGTATATGTTCCGGCGTTTTTGAACCATTTAAAAATTTGGAAGTAATATCAAAAAACTTCCTTTTCAAAACAGAATTTTCTTCGGCAAGTAAATCTCGATTTTCCTTGATTTGATGAAGTTCTTTTTGCAGAAAATTGATTTTGTCCTTTTGAAGAATATCTTGTTGTCTCAGCACTGAATTCTCCTTTTTCAGTTCGGAGATTCTCTTAAGAGTAGCCTTAAATTCGGAGCATAATTCATCAATATAATTTGACACTTCAATTGGAATTTCAGGATACTTTACTTCGATTTCAACTTTAATGTCAGAATTTGAGTCTGAACTTGAATTTGAGTCTGAATCTGACTTGGCCATTAAACAGAAGTTTGCAATGTTTTTATCAATGTCTTCACATTCTGTATCACTCTAAATTTCTGCTTTCAAGGCTTTCTTTGCTTTTTCATATTTGCTCTTCTGTTTCTTCAAGAGTGGACAGTTTGATTTGATATGTCTACGCTTCTTACAATGGAAGCAAATTACTTTCTTTCATTTTTCTATCTCATTAGGGATCTTCCTTTTCTCAAATGGCTTCTTCCCTTTGAAGTTTCTTCCTTTCTTTTTCATTCTTTTGTACTTTTTTTTTTTTTTTTTATGAAAAGAGCCAGTTTTTCATCATCAATATCCTTTTCTTCTGAATTTGCATCATCGGAATCAACATTAGATTTTAAGGCAATTAACTTCTTACCTCTGGATTTATTCTCCTCATTCAGTTGTTTAGCTTCATATGAAAGAGTTCTAATAAGTTCATTCACTGATAGATGCATGATCCTTTGAGTCTCTTTAAGTGAGGTTTTTATGTTGTCCCACTCCTTTGATAATCCCTTCAGAAGCTTGTTCACTTTCATTGCATTTGAGACTGGTTATCCTTGATATGCAAGACCATTTACTATATCGGTAAATTTGTCATACATATCTGCAACCGATTCTCCTGTTTTCATTCTAAATGATTCATATTGGCCAAGCAATAGGTTGATCTGAGTATCCTTGGCACGACCTGTTCCTTCATATGTTGTGTAGAGAGTGTCCTAGATATCCTTTACTGATTCACAAGAAGCAATTTTCTTATATTCAATAGGTGCTAAAGCACAATAAAAAGAATAAATTGCTTTTGAATTTAAAGCTTCTCTTTTTGTTAACTTAGTTTGAGATAATGGAGGATCTGCTGGTTTGCTTTCATCTAACTTCTCTTTTTAGGTAGATGCAAATGTAGAAGGTTTTGGATTGACTCCTCTGATGATAACATTCCATTGCATATGATCAATTCATTTGATGAATGCCTTCATCTTGTTTTTCTAGACACTGTATTCCTTGCCATCGAAATATAATGGTCTGGTGTTGCTCTGTCCTTTAATGAGACATGGAGCACTCATGCTAGCCATAAAGATTGTTAGCTTAGAAGTAAAACACTTCAATAAATGAGCAACCCACTCTGATACTAATTGACGTAGCTAGTAAGGATCACCTAGAGGGGGGTGAATAGGTGATCTAAATGATTTTTGTTCAATTTAAGTTTGTAAAAAATTGATCACCAATAAAGTCTAAACAATGTTCAGATTATGAGCAGTTTATATAGATAATGTGCTAGTGTGCAATATGTAAAATAAAAGTTTAAGAAATTATAGTAGTTTGGCTTAGATTAATCCTACGTCCACTCTCCCACGCTGACAGTCTACTGGCTGGATTCCACTATATGATTAAGAAGAATTACAAGTTCTGAGTGATAACACTCAGTGAATGATAAAACTCTTTATCTCACACGATCACTCTTATAAAATATCCCTTAAGATCTCAGAGTTTTACTCAGGAAAAACAAGTAATATAATCGGAGTATGCTCAAACTTTAGACTTATTAATTCTTGAATTTCGTTTAGTGCTTTCAGCTCATCATTAATCTCCTTTTATACTCCTTTATGTCCAAACTAGCCGTTGGACAGTCTTCAGAGGATCATCATCTAATCTTCACCTTTGATAGATTTGTATAAAATTGATTGAGTAGTCGTTGGTTGATAAAATCTATATCCCACCGAATATGGTTGCCTATACAACTAGAATATTGGTTTCCATAAGTAGAGTTTTATCCGTTGTGAAATATATCTTGCCATAATGTTTGATTGTCAATCAATTACAGCCTGAGATTGAGTCAATTAAAACTTTCTTTCTACGAAATCCACGCTAGATCACTAGCCGTTATGATTTGTTCTGAATAATTTCTGAGTTTGAAAAGCTTTTGTTCTTGCTTTTCATTCAGAACTTAAGTTAGTGTGGGTCTTTAGTAAGGTCTGAACCTTTCATAAATAAGTTTTGAAGTTCTTTGTCTACTTAAAACAGAGTCTATGTGACTTTTATGGTAGAATCTAAACTTCTCGTTCTGAATCCCATAAAGTCAAAAGTCTTCCTTGTGAAACTCGTAGAATCCAAAGTCTTCCAGAAAGTTTAGTTCACTCAAACTATTAAAGTCAGAATACATTTACCTGGATCAAAATACTTCAAAGTACATGTCAGATTTACAGGATTAACATGGATTGTTTTGTCAACATCAAAATCTATTAGAAGGTTTCCTCAACATGTTTAAATTGATTCATATCTCATTAGCTTAATTTTTCGAGTGAAGTTAGATCTCGTTAGATATATTGATAAGTTCGGACTTGGATTCTATGTTGACGGTCTCTCTAAAAAAAGATAAGTTATCATTATTTTTATTTAAGATGTTCTAGTTTACGATTTTGTCCTCGGGTTGACATAACAATATGTTGCGTGGTTTTTACCCGTTAAGAGTAGGAGGATGATAGCAACCACTCCTGTAGTTTATGATGTTATTGAGTGCAAAATCTAGAGAGAGAGAGAGAGAGAGAGAGAGAGAGTGGAGGACACGGCCACCCTTGTGCGGCTATCGTCTTCCCCCTCGAAGAGAGAGAGAGAGAGAGAGTCCTAAGGAAAGAGAGAGAGGCCATGATGAGAGAGATCATGCGAGGAGAGAGAAATGGATTGCACGTAGAAAAAAAGAGAGTTGCGAGGAGAGAGACAGGGGTTGGCCAAGGTGTTAAGAAACTATTTTAACTTGTTCTATAGAAGTTTATGTTATGATGCACACGTGAGTGAATATATCCAAAAGTTTTTGAGTAAATGATCCAACTGAATATGTTAATAGGCATGGACTTACGTTTTCTTTTGGTGATCTCCTCGGACGAAAAGTATTGGTCTTCCTCTATACGCTCCTAACAATTCAAGTGACGCATTTTAACTTGACCTCACCAGTATGAGTTTGAAGAAATGGATTGTCAACCCATTTTGCCATCTAGAATATTCATTTAAAACTTTAAGCCATTAAATTATAAAACAACTTACCTTGAAATTGACCCAGTTGTAGATGGTTTCCATGCTTTCGACTTAGAAACTGATAGTTATGGGTTCGATTCATGTCATGGGAATTCAGATTTAAGCAGGGGGCCATGGTGCGGGCTTACTGTGCTAGTTTCCCTCCAAGTAGTTGATTAATTACGATCATGCCATTGCAGTGCAAAAAATAAATAATAAAAATATATTATTGTACGATCATATAAATTAACTGCTTTATCCCTCAGAATAGGTCATATATCGAAGTAGGACGGTATTTCACTGACAACCTCACGCATGCACCTTTAACAGGTATGGAAAATCCCCAAATTGCATAGTACTCCATCGATGTCTTGAAAAATCTCAATCTTTAATAACAACTTTATTTTCATAAATAGTTGAGATTTATTGAGATGTCGATGGTGGTACCATACGGAGTCTCCGTCCTTTTAACACAAGTAGAGGAGTAGCTTTATATATTTCACAATAAAAAATGACCAAATTATTTAGTATTCGAGATTAGTTAACTCTCTTGGAAGGTTAGCATTGTCTTCTCATTATGGCACTTGAATTGGTGCGGTGGGTTATCTTTCCTTAATCTTGATCATGTTGGTAACACGTCAAATGCTCATTTGTTTATTCAAGAATGTCTACGTTGATGGATGTCTCTTTTTCAAAGGACACGATTGCAATTATAATAATTATGGTTAATACCACGAAAAACCTCAAAATGGTACATGTATGATAAATTTACCCCAAATTAATTTTTTGATGTCAAAATACCCTCGACCTGTACAATTGTGATAAATTTAGCATTAATTAATTTCCATTAAATTGAATTAATACCACAAAAAACCATAAACTGGTAGACTTGTGACAAACAGAAGATAAAACCCTAAATCGATACACCCGTTAACTGTCACATGTTAGTTAACTCAATAATTTGATAGTAAAATTTAATAGAAACTAAGAGAAGGTAAATTTGTTATAAGTGTACTAGTTTTGGGTTTTTCATGATATTAACCATAACAATTATGATGTAGTTTTGAAGGGATATTACACACATTCTCCCCAAACTCTGGAGTAGTATACATTTGTCCTTGAATTTTCAATTGTTACATTATGATTATTAGAGTTAATACCCCACGAGTTTTCATTCATTTTATTATAACCATTAACTTTAAGTTAGTTTTTCGTTAGCATGTGGAACGTACATGACTTTTAGGGTGAAAGTACATTTTCATTTCATTTTTTAAGGCAATCTCTCTTTTATCCCAGATATTCGTGAAAATTGAGAGATTTATTGAAAACACGAAAAAAAATAATTAAATCATTATAATACTAGTCATAGAAAGGATAAATTCATAATAATATTAAATATTTAAAATTGGGATAATTACCAAAAATAAAAATCCTAAACCAATTGTACCGATGCAAATTTAATCCTAAATTTTTTAATGATTTGTCAATGCAGTCCTTTCGGTCAATTTTAGCCAGCAATTACTAATATGGACGTTGATCGTCCTATATGGCACAATCGGTGTAGATGTGGATAATATATGTAATTTAAAAAAAAAATTCTGTATAAAACCACCTTAGAGTTCCTTAACCACTAAGTAACGCATCAAGAATAATCACTACAAAGCAATTGATGATGCGACTGCTGTAACTTCTCGTGAGCTTGCTGAACTTGCAATGGAAATTGCTCTAAATGCTCTCTGTTGAAAACAGTGAAATGGTAATAATACCTCATTCATGTTCGTTATAGTGTTTCGTAACTTGGAATACAAAGGAATGGAAATCGATATCGGAAATGAAAAAGGCTTCATTGCCATATTTTCACTAACGTAGATGGGACGAGAACGAACAAGAAGGAAAAAGCTTGACTTACAAAAGAGAAGAAGCAAATTACAGGAGGAATATTTACGACAAGAAAAAAACTAAATCAAGAAATATGAAATTATATTTCTCTCGTTCTTACTATTTCACTTTCCTTTCTTTGGAAACTTTTGAAATGAATCTCTAATGATCTCTTCATTGTTATGATAAATATTAATAATGTTCCAAATTATAAAATAACCTCACATTCCAATTCTAAGGTGCTAACAAATATGGTAGTTCAAATCCTATTTGTCATTCCGATTATTAAAAATATATATTTCCATTTCTTTTAATTAATTACAAGTGTTTCATTCTCGCTGATCAAATGGGCCTAACCGGTGTGTTCGGTAGGTTGTGTCCTCTTGGTGGAGATTTGTAGGTTTTCCTCCTTTTCACGGGTGGAGGTGAGCCAATGCTCATGTTAGGAGGATTTGAGAGCACTAGGAGATCTTTTTTTTTGGTAATTTTCCAGTATGCTCATTTATTTGTCAAATCTATGATTGATTGATGTCATGATGACACTTTGTTGGAGGAAGTAGTCATAGTGGGAATTACTTTTGGGGGGGAAATTTCTCAATTTAAGAGCTTGCAAAGAAATGAAACCCCTCTCAAGTATAGATTTTTTTTTTGTTTTGTTATTAATTAGACCAATTAATTGGTCTAGAATTTCGATATGATAATTGTAGGCAGTCTCTGTTTTATAATAGGTGTTTTACATGGAGTAACGGTTAAAAGATTAACGTAAATTAGAAAGCAGTTAAATGATTATTGCGTTTATACTAAAAAACGAGGCTAAGCAAGTCAAAACACTCGTTTAACTTGCAAGTTAATCCCATTGAATTAGATTACAGTGGTTTAAAATCTGACATTTGTAGGTAGATTAGGCACACAACATGAGTTTGATTCTATATATAACCCACCTAGGCTTAGGCTCGAGTGGGGGCATTTCATAGGCTCTTGTGGTTAATGGGATCATTCTACGGGGTGGTTCAAGATTTACCTATGTAAAGATAGGATTTCTCGTCATTAAAAAAAAATTGCACACGTGGGACATTTAACACGTGGGATCATTCTACGGGGTGGTTCATGATAGTTATCTTTTCAGTAGAAATTCGGCAAAAGAGTATAGGCATGTTGGATAACACAACTGTCCTCGAGCGACACTCTTTTATGATCTATCTATATCTATATGTTAATCCAAAGCAACCTATTTTTATTGTTACCTCCTTTCTCCATCAAGATACGACGGTCCTCATCTCAATTATAAGTAAAATATAAATTTAGCAAATAAAATTTATAGTATTATCTCTTAAGTAATGGCAAATTCACCCCGCACTTGCATTAGAACTAATTATGTATAAAACTAAATTTCAAATTTGGTATCCACCCTTCAAATTATCATAATGCCTTTATTTTTAATATAAAAAATTAAAGAGGAAACTATGCCTTATTGATAAATATTCAATATCACTAAATAGTTAACTGACAAATCAAAGGAAAGAAAACTACTCTAAGACAAGAGAGCACACCGCATGTAAAAGAAAACTCAAAGAAAAGAAAACTACTCTAAGAAACGATTTAAATTCAAATTTGAAATGACTAGACTTTCAAAGATTCGGATTGTGATCTAATTCCAAATTACGATTTTCTCCCTTTTGAATAATGTTAGATTATGACTTACCTAATAGTATATATGGTTTAAATAAAATTTGGGAAAACACCACAAAAAACTCCAAGCTATGCCACATATGACAAATTTACCATAAACTTTTTTTGCCATACAAAAAACCCTAATCTATGCCACTTATGACACATTTACCTCACAATACTTTTGCCCAAGGGTATTTTCGTTTTTTTTCCTTTTTCTATTTTTTTTCCTTTTTTCTTTCTTTCTTCTCTCTTCCTTGGGAAGAGAGAAGAAACAAAACATTTTCATATAATACTACCTTGACAATTATTACCATTTTGGCAATTTTATTAGATCTTTCGTTGGCGTGGGAAATAATTTACTAGAGTGTGGTTGGACGAGTAATAGTGATATGATGATGTTTGCCAAAATCTTATCGTGGGGCACTCAAGCTTTTGGTATATTTTATGCCAAATGATCCTCGAATCAAGGAAAGCTACACTTTTTTTTTATTTGAAACCCTTTTAAAGTCTACTTAGGGCAACCAAAGTCAACACCTAACTTAAGTTATGATGTTGTTCAAGAGAATATGAGTCAATAGAATAATCTAAAAGCAAAGAGCAAAGATCTAAGTGGGTACATTTCCCTCATCTTATAAGATAATCCACCTGCCTCCGTTGCAACTGACTTTGACATGTGCTCACCAATACTCAATAAAATAATAAGCAACACCAACGGTGTTTAAATTAATAAAGGCTTAGAAGCTGCTTAAGAAGAATAATCCGTGGTGCGCATGATCCACACAAAAAGGGGCCGACTTTTGCATGTTCTCCGGTGGGAGTGGCTCTCACTTCTCATGATCCTCCCTTTATATAATCGGGATAATGGCACCGAAAATACCCGAGTTTTCATCTTTTTTTAATGAAGTATAAGAGCTTTTCTTTTAAACTTTAAAAAATTTCGGCTCAATATGACACTAAGGCCATTAGGTAAATGTTTAGTATGACAGTGTTGCATGCTTGCACACAAAAGATGCTAACTAGGATTTGCCGGTATTATGCTGTATAGAAAAAGACTTTTCTTTCTTCTTCTTCTTCTTCTTTGTGTAGCCATGGCCGTTGATTCTAAATCTTCTCAGTGTAGCCGTGGCCGTCTCACTACGATGCCATGTTGACTTGGCCTTGCCTGAACTCGTCACTGCCAGTACCCATGTGTTTATCTTGGGGGCGACCCCTCAGATTAGAGTTGCATCACCTCGGATATGAGGTCGAGCACCTCCAGTCCATGGCACCGTGGAGTTCGGGGAGTGATGTTGGTTTTTGGTGGTTGGTAAAGTCTGGTCGCGACTGTTAGGCGGTTAATGGCGGAGATGATAGTGGCCATTGGCGGTACTGCTATTTGAGCCGGGGCAGTGGTGGTTGGAATGCGGTGGATGTTGCTGACTAGTAGTGGCGGCGTTCTGAAGATAAAAGGAGATAAAGAAGGTGTAAGGGGACGACTGCCATGGCTGCACGAAGAAGGAAAAGCTGCCATGGTTGCAGGAAGAAGAAGAAGGAGAAGATATTATTCATTTTCACATGAGTTGGCATCTAGTCAACAATATTGGATATATTGCATAATTTGCTGAGCATGGCATGCCATCTCATTTAACGGAAACACCATGACGAGCTCAATTTTTTTAATCGAGGTACCTGATTGGAAAAAAAGAAGTTTCACGTACTCGATTGAAAAGAAAAATCAGGTTTTGCGATATTGTTTTTTTTTTGGTAAGGTAGGTTTTGCGATATTGTTATTTCCTACAACAACTAAAATCCGTGGATACAACCTTAAAGAATTGATTGAGTGATTAAATACTCAGTTTGGATATAGTAGTTTATGTATTCAAATCACAACATTTTTCACTCATATTAACTTGGGCATGCCTGTCACCGTTGAGTGGAGCTTTATCCACTGCAAGTGGAGATTCATGTTGAAAGGTTAATATACATGCAAAAGAAAATTATAAAATAAATCTAGCACGTGCAAAATTGATCAACCATACACACTTAAAGTACGTACAATATTTTTAATTGATTCTCAGAGAGTAAGATTATCTCATGTAAAACGCACGTCAGGCAAAAGAAGTCTTGCATCGAGAATACAGTGCATTGTGAAGCAAGTAATTTTATCCTAGTTGACTCACATCTTAGTAACTTAAATCTTTAAGTGAATGTGAATCTATATTGATACATCGATAAGTTCAAACTTGTACTTTCTCTCGATGATCTCCTTATAAAAACATACAAAGATTAGGGAGAATGCAGATTTCATCACAAAAATAGATTTGTAAAATTTGAGATGTTATTGTTTTTATTTAAGATGTTTTAGTTTATGAATTTGTCCTCGCTTTAGCATTTTTTTTAATAAGTTGAAGTGGCTTTGGAAAGAAACAAAAAGGAAAGGAAGAGATCTATTAAAAGTAGGAGTTTCTCTTCCCTTTAGGATTGACATCTTAGTAAGTAAATGACTATCAAGATCGGGGCTTCTCACTGAGAATATAGTTTGTTATTGCCTCTTAAAAGAGATTCCTCAGGTACAATCTCATCAATATATCTAATTGAATTTATTTTCGTTACAAGTGGTAGAGAGGTGGCCCGATCGAGACTGGATGGGAAGGATCTGGGCTTACATATATTCAACTCACATCGACCCATTTTCATATAATATCATCTGCGTGAAGCAACATGCATACACCATCGCTACCACCGCATCCCTACCATTATGTCTAGGTCTAGATCTAGTGCAAAATCCTAAAGTAGAGAGAGAGAGAGAGAGGCCACCCTAGTCCGGCTGTCGTCGTCCCCTTGAAGAGTGCAAGTCCTAAGGAGAGAGAGCAGACGATGAGAGAGATCATGCGAGGAGAGAGATACGGATTGCACACAGACAAAAAGAGGGTCGCAAGGAGAGAAAGGGGTTGGCTAAGTGAGGTGGCCATCGCCAGGATTGCCTGGCTCCATTGACAACCATGATAAGGTCGTCGGGGATGATTGTCGATGACAGCTATTGGATAGCTCTTAGCTGAGCAACACGATCCTGGTCTTTTCTTGTATTCTTTTTCATTTTTTTCTTTCGTTAAAATTGAAGGGTTAAAGCCACCAAAAATCATAAATTATGCACACTGTGATATATTTACCATAAACTTTTTTCAGTGACACAAAAATTCTCAAACTTATACTAATGTGACATATTTACCCTCAGTCAAAATTCTGTTAATGAAAACTGTTAAAAATCTGCATATATATACGTTAGAAAGCAAACGGTGTTGACATGTCGTTCACATGACTGAAGTGAAATAAAAATAACGTTGTTTTGACTAGAAAATCATTTAACGGAACTTTGACGGAGACTCAATGTATCACATTGGTACAAGTTTGCAGTTTTTTATGTTACAAGAAGAAGTTTAAGGTAAATGTATCACAATAGACATAATTTGGGGTTCTTGATGTCATAAAAAAAAGTTCAAAGTAAATGTGTCACAGTAGTCATAATTTGGGTTTTTGTGACTTTTTTCCAAATTGAAAGGGACAAAAAAATTATTAAATTGGGATGGTAATAGGTCTGCTAAATCCAAGAAGAGCCATTCTTATTTTGGTTTTTGTTCAGAAAATATTTTGACTTTATAAAAGTTCAAGTGACTCATTTCAACCTGACCTAACCAATATGAGTTGAAGACATGGATTGTGGACCCATTTTGCCCTTTCTAGTCTTCATTTAAAAGTGTAAGCTGTTAAATTATAACACAACTTACCTTGGGATTGGCCCAGTTGTTGGTTGTTTCCATGCTTTCAAGCCGGAAACCGATAGTTATGGGTTCAATTCATGTAATGGGAAATTTAGATATAAGCGAGAGGTCATCGTGCATGCTTCCCTCCAAGTAGTTGACTAATTACGGTCATGCCCCCGCGCTGCGAAAATAAATAAATTTATTAAGGAATGATTATATAGATTAACTGTTTTATCCCTCACCAAATATCATATATCGAAGTAGGACTATATTTCACTTTCAACATTACACGTGCACATTTAACAGGGTGGAAGATCCCCTTTCTCGCACGGTACCCCCTGGATGTCTTGAAAACTCTCAATCTTTGATAACAACTTGATTTTCAAAAATAGTTGAGATTTATCGAGGTGTCGACGGTGGTATTATACAGGATAGAGAGACTACGTCCTTTCAACACAAGTAGAGGAATAATTTTATATATTTCACAATAAAAAAATGACCAAATTATTTAGTATGTCAGATTTAGTGAACTGTCTTGGAAGGTTAGCGTTTGTCTTCTCTTTATGGAACTTGAATTGGTGCGGTGGGTTATCTTTCCTTATCATGGTGGTATGCTCATTTTTTTATTGTTTAAGAACGTCTACGTTGATGGATGTCTATTTTTCAAAGGACACGATCGCAATTATAAAAATTATAATGTAGTTTTCATGGCAAATTACACCAATTCCCCCCTAGACTTTGGAATAGTGTACGTTTGTCCTCGAATTTTGAGCTGTCACATAATATCCCATGAGTTTTCATTTTGTCATAACAGTTAATTCTGTTTTTTTTCGTTAGCGTGTGTAAGGTACATGGCTTTTAAGGGTGAAAGTATATTTTCATTTCAGTTTTGAAGGTAATCTCTCGTTTATTTTTAATATCAGGGAAAGAAGGAAAAAGAAACAAAACGAAAAGACAAAAACGAAATAATAGAAATTCCAAAAAATTTAAAAAAATTTGCAACAAATTGTCCACATCGACACTCGGCTATGCCATGAAAGACAGCCGATGTCCATGTTAGCGACTACTAGCCAAATTGGCCGGAAAGACTATATTGACAAGTCGTCAAAATGTTTAGAACTAAATTGATCAAATTGCAAAAGTTTATGATTTAATTGGCATTTGCACAATATGTTTAGGACTTTTTTGGTAATTTTCCTATAATTTTTTTAACATTTGATAAATTTAGCCACTTTAATAGACCTAACTCTGACAAAAAAATAAACCTAACTAAGATATTTTACATAATAGAATAAACACAAATTTAATAAAAAGAAAAAAGGCCTCAATAACAAAAAGGTCAAAAATGACAAAAGTTGGATACTTGTTATGTATATTTGAAATATCAATTAATGTAAAAAATGATCAATTAGTAAGTACAAATATAAAAATATAAAATATATTTGAGCGGTCAATCAATGTTTCCACGATGGGTATCCAATTTTCGTAATTTGACGTATTTATTGTTGAGGTTTTTCTCCATTTTACTTAATTGTGTTTCTTTTTCGTAGAGTTTCTTATTGGTTCCATTAATATATTCATAAGATCTTAACAATTTTATTTTTTGATGTTGTTAATGATATTTAACTTTTTCCCTGTCAATGTTTCACCTTCTTTTTATTTTTCTCCATTAAATCAAGGGTAAAGAGAAATTCCATTAAATAATATGATGAAAATTGACTTTTACCCCCGAAAAGTCAGGTACATTGTATATGCTAACCTTCGATGGCTTTATATATTTTCCGTGAAATGAACTAGTTTTCTCAGTCTAATTTGTCAATCAACATGGATTAAAATATATCAAGGTTGAAAAGCCTCCTTTGACTTTATGATTGTTAGAGCCACGTGCACGTTTGATAGAACACATGAAAGAAAGAAACGAAAGGCACAGTTGACGCGGTTGAACGTAGAAATTGGGTTAAATTAATGAAATGAAAAAGGTATTTTTTAAAATCGTGGTATAACAAATAAGTCATAGATTTAGCTTAGCATGAAAAAATAATGTGTTTTAGGTTATTATATATCACAGGAAACAGATATTGTTATCAATGACGTGGATGGTGCATGATTGCATTATATATAGTTTCTTGCATTGGATACACCATATAATGGATTATTTTTAATAAGTCAAGGATCTGTTCATCTTGCAGCCCTTACCTCAGCAAGCACAGGGGAATGAGTAATTTAATGTCCACCTTACTATGTTTAAGAATTTAAAAATAATAATTGTAGATTTTCTGGCATGACTTCATAAGATTCTAATCAAACATTAGTTTATACATTAAGTTCATTCAAACTCCAAGTACATGAACCTCCGCCACAAGATAAACAAATTCTACTCGATGAGAATATGCTGCCATTAATGCCCGGAAGGTCCGTAAATCCGGGCCAACCCGGCTGAAGTTTTGTGCCCCAGTAAAATCGGGCTAGTCTTTGGGCGGGTCTTCAGATTCTCGTTGGAGCCGGTCCAAGTTTTCGGGTCTAAGATGCACGGGCTCGAATTGCCGTAAACCGACTCAAAATGCTTTAAAATGATAATAGATATATCTATTATAATATAAATTAATGTAAAATTTTAAATTTTAAATGTTATTCGTTTATTGTTTATAAACCTCTATAAGGTATTGACAAATAACAAGTTAACCATCAAAACTTCAAAGGGGCCATGAAAAGTAATGTCAAATTATGCTGTCCGGATTACTTCTTTTCTTTTCTTTTTTACGAAATCTGTGAATTTTAAGTAAATTTAGGTTCCGACCAAAAAAAAAGCAAATTTAGGTTGATTATTTGGTTATCGTATGTTTGAGTCCTAAAATTTGGTAATACTCAATATCTCGAAAAACAATTAAAAATAAATAAATTTCGAGTTGAAAAGTTCGAACTGGCCTAGACCAAACCGAATAATTTCGGTTCAATGCTAAATGATGAATTAATTCTATTCTATCATTCTCTTAATTTCATAGAGAATTTGTCAGTTTTCTAAACGGTTAGATAAGATTAGGGAAAGCTAGTTCAGATTTACAGATAAAATTGTCCATTTTACTCTCTAGTATCAATTCATTGAGTATTAAGTTGGGCCTCTAAGCTGTTCGAGAATTGAGATCATCGTGGGTTAAATTTGTCGCTTTGAGGCCCAATCTAAAGTTTCTAAGGCCTATTTAATAACGCTAAAAAATAAGTACTGAAAATTTAAATACCGAATGCTAAGTGTTGTTTAATAGTCTTAAGTGCTGAAAATGGAACGAAAATGTTATTTGATAATAGTTGAATAGTTGAGAATCGAATAATATCGGCTTTTCATCAAATGTGAAGTTATTGAATAATATTGGTAGGTTTTGGCTTTTATCAATGTAAAAGGCATGATTTTGATTCCTAGTTAGATTCCTATTCTACTGAATTAATTAAGTAAACCCTACTTTACTTAATACATTAATTGATTTTTTTTTTGCTTATTTGAATCCTTTGAAGTCAGAAGTAGTTATGGGTATTTTTTTTTTGTCGAAAAACTATGGGTATTAAAAGTGCTTAATTTCATTGAGTGCTGAACATATTTGTTTCCAAAACTTATCAAGGTTTACATTCGTAATTATCCTCATATCTTGAAAGAGGGCAATTTTTTTTTTTCTGTGTACGATGATGATGATGCTCTTAATACAAATTGGTATTTGGCAGGATCATTTGATATCGCCGCAAGGTCTAGACTCAAGTTGTATTTTGAGCGAAAAATTGACAACTTTGCTTGTTTCTCAAAAAATGAACGATGCCATAAATAATTTTGAAGGAAGTGATTTGCTATTAACCGATGTGTCCATCAGCTTGGCATCTGGGACGGCTTTTGCAGTGATGGAGGGTCAAGTTATGTCATGGAAATCGATTTTGATTTCAAAAGATAAATTTCATTTTCCTAAATTTAAATATAACTTTTTTCTTTAATAATGAGCATATTTTCTGGCGACTCATTTTCTTAGATGATTTAAATGCAGAAGACAAGGAAATATTTTCTGCTAGCCTGATTTTTCGCCAGAAGAACGGAGCTAAACTCACTTTTATTTCCAATGATATCCAAAAGACAATACGTTGTCTCACTTTTTTTTTTGGTTTTGTATTCATATCCTTGCACGATTACCATTAGCTACTGAAAAATTTCGATGGAAAACCAAAATGATATTATTTCACTGGAATTTCTCTTGTTAAGAAATATTATTCGTTGAAAGGTGTTCTTCGGCTTTTAACAAAGGAGATCAAGGTTCCGTGCCAATTTCGAACAGAAAATATCACAAGCACAGGCAAAAAGAATCAACACCTTCAAATTCGAACTTAATCTTACAGGCTCAAACGTTGTCGAAATTTATTCGATGACAAGGTCCGAAAAGTACATACTAAATTAAGTAACTAAACGTAACCAAACTCCATCGAAATTTAATTAATGACACAACCTGAAAATGTAAAGATATCATGCCACAATTTAATCAACGACACAGTACCCGGTATAAAGATACATGCCGGAATTTAATCAATGATGCGAATTGAAAAAAAATACAATTAGGGAAATTTAAAGTACAGTGCAGGAAAGCTAAAAATAATTGAAAGATAAGATTGGGTTTGATTTGTATGCGGGTGTTCGGGGGAGGAGGGTCTCCAAAGAGTAACTATTTAAAGCTTACAATTAACGGTCATCAACGAAGATTGCAAATGAGGTTAATAATAGTCACTAAAAAAGAAATAACTTACTAATGGTTACGAAAAGAGGTTACGAAAAGAGAAGTTACAAATAGATGTTACAAACAGAGGTTATGAACATTTACTGAATTGTAACATGGATGCTACTATGTTGACGGTTTCTTCGACTCCACTATATTGACGATTGTTTTATTCCACCACATTAATTATTACTCTTTTAACAGTTGCATATGAAATTATCGACTCTACTTTTGTTGAAACCGTCATGATGTCAATTCTTCAAGTTATCACGTGTCGATAATAACTAAAAATTGGACATTTTTAGGTGCAAACAAATGCCCCTTTTAAAATAATTGAATGATTGATGAATCAATCCATTCTTTTAAATTAGATAGCCAAGAGTCCTCATGTGCCCCATTGTCATCAGCAAACTACATTTTTCTTGGCCGAATTTTATTTTAGTCAAATTCATCAAATGACTCATATTTTTCACGAAAGGCACATTTGATTTAAAGTTTTCATGTGGTCCTCTATCTCTATCCTTAAGTAATTGATCATACTTAGACACTCTCGTTACCAATTGGAAAAAAATTGGCAAAATTTTGGATTTCAATCTTTTCTCCAAGATTGAATTTCAATCCACTGAAAGCCAAATTTGTGAATTCTTTTTCTGAAAGTCAAGACATCTATTCATAGCCCTTTTAAATCGAACAACAAACTGATCGATCGTTATCGTATTGCTAAATACTAGCCAAATCAATAGTCGAAAATTCAGGTATCATTCTATAAAATTTAGAATGGAATTGTCTTTCCATGTCAACCCAAGTATTGATTGAAGCTTCGCTCGTTTTGCGGAAAATACAACATTTCTAGAAAACATTTTTCAAGAAGTCATTTTCCAAGAAATAAAAATATGTTCTGGTGTTTGACTAAAACTTAAAAAAGACCCGAGAAACATTTTTCGCCGTTCGGTTTGGAAATCTGATGTGATTTTCTTCCTTGTACTCTTTTTAATAAGTTTTTATTTTATTTTATTTTTTAAAAATTCAAATTTTAATTTTTAAATAATTTAATAATTTTTTATATTTCTTTTCTTTTCTCTTTTCTTTCTTTTCTTCTTTCCTTGCCGATCGCTGGCCATTGCAACGGCCGGCAATTGGCCACAGGCGAGGCTCGCCCTTGCTTGCCCAAGGCCGACGACTTTGAGCGAGGCCAAGCCTCACCTCGTCGACCTCACCTGAGGCTTGCGCTTGGGTAGATCTGGCGAGGCGAGGTCGGCGAGCTTTGGCATGGCCTAGCCTTGCCTCACTGGCATCGAGCAAGGGCTCGCTCGAGCTCGCCAGCCTTAGGCGAGTGAGGTCGGATATGGCAAGGCTTGGCCTCGCCGGAGACTGAGCCTCGCCTGTGGCCGATCGCTGACTGTCACCGTGGCCAGAGACCGGCCGGAGAAAAAGGTCCAAAAAAAAGAAAAGAAAAATTAAAAATTAAAAAGATAATTAAAAATTAGAATTTTTTTAAAATAATTAAAATGAATGGTGAAAGAATAAGGGGGGGATATTTTCCTCTTAAAAGAAAGAGGAAAACATTTTCCACACTTTTGAAGGTGTTTTGTCCATTGAGGGAAATTGTTTTTCATGGTTAGTTTATTTGCCGTGAAATGAACGCCAGAAAACGTGGAAAATGTTTTTCTGGAAGTTATTTTCAGTTAAACGAACGGAGCATGAGTTGGGATTTGTATACCAAGTAAAGGCAATTTTTTATTAAGACAAATGGAACAACCTAAGTCTCAGGTTTTCATTTGTTCATGCATATCCACATTGGGCAATAAATCGACCAATGTATTTGACAGTCCATTGGTCTTCTTCGCCAATGAAAATAGTGAAGTCATGAATTTTGAATTTCCTTGGGTAAGAAATAGTGTCAACCTAATCAAGATGCGGCTTCCTATATACCAGCCTGACTATATCTTTATCAACACCTAATTGTTGTAATACGAGTTCGGCCACTTGATTATGATTCACAAGTTGACACCTTTCCTACCCGTAGGTTGATAGACTTGACCTTCCTGCCCCCTAGGTTTAGGGTAGATAGAATTTTCGAGGCTTTGTAAAATCCTCAGTGGCGGTGAGATCACTTGGCCTAAATTATTTCCATTGTTCAATTGATTAAGAGTTAGTGGAACATACCTAGAAGCCCTAGCATCAGGCAAATTACTTCTACCTCTAGGTATCACCTCATAGGTTAGGGTTGTACCAACGGAAGCTACAATATTAGGAAAATCACTTTCACTAACAGGTACTACCCCATAGGTCTGGGTTGTATGAACGGATAGTTTTAGGCAAATTACTTCCATCGATAGGTATTACCCCATAGGTTTGGGTTGTACCAACAGTTTCAACCCTTTGCAAAATCTCAAAAGATGCAGGATTGGTAGAATTTGTATGTATCTGAAATGAATGGCTTAACATTCTTGGTCTATGCATGACCTCATAGAAAGTGTTGACAATCATGGGCTTGATCATGTTGATGAGGTATTCCAGCTGCGTTTAGTTCGGCTCTGCAAATGGACCTTAGGGAAATACAAATACAAATGCCTTCAGTCTAAAGCCCAATGAGGAAATGCAAATTGTATTTGGTAAAAATTCATTTATAAAGTTACTTTGGCCTAAGTAGTGTTTGACAAATTTTTTTTTTTTGCAAAGGGCTTTTGGGTTTAATTTTTAATTTTTTTTATTAAAAAATCAAACCCTTCCTTGGCTTCAATGAGGGGCTAAGGTTGCCAGTGAACTAGATTTGGCACCAGCAGCCGTCGCCTCAAGTCATGCGACCCCTGACAAAGGTCATGCAATCCCAAGCGACCCTCGCTAAGGTCGCGCGACCTCGCCAGCCCTATCTAGCCTCGTTGGCTACCCTCGCGCAAAGAAGAAGAACAACAACAATGAGGGGCAAAATTGAAAAATTAAAGAATTAGTAAGGGTAGTTTTAGAAGAAAAAACTAATTTCAGCATTCAACCAAATGTTGAAAGCCCAATGCCAGTCTCTACCAGCCTTGGGCTTTCAGCTTTCTTAAGGTTAGCATTTGGCTACATCCCGTTGAAAGGGCTTGCCAAACGACCCAACATTTCCCCAAGAGGCTTTCAACCTCGAAAGCCCATTGGGAAAGCTAAACTTGTCACGCCCTATACCCTACTGAGCTCGTGACACCCCTCCACGGTTGTATTTTGAATGCAACTTCCCAGGACTCATCACCGATCCAAACGAAACTTCAAAACAAAGAACGCGCATGAAAGCAATATTAACACTCAAACAAGTTTTAAAGACCAATGGTAGTTGGAGAACACTTGAACAAATCAACCACATATTTCATTTAATGGCATGTACTTACAAAATCCAACCTTACACACAAAAGGCCACTAGAGTGTAAACCACCATCATAAAAAATGGACAAATGGTCGGGTAGGTTAGCCTAACTATACAAAAAGAGGCCCACAAAAAGGGTTTCTAGACTTAGCACTAAGTCACATCTACGACTCCCAATATAAGTTGAAACTCGCAGACTTAAGCTAAGACTTCATGGGTTCCTCTTCTCCTCTATTGGCTCTTCTTTGGGATCGGACTTTATTGGCTCTGAGATGGCCTCCTCCTCTCCTACGGGGTATTCCATCACCGAGTACTCCATATGCCTCGAGATCTCAAAACGATTCGGCGGATCATTCATGGTCGGGGTCGAGGATCTGAAATGGTTATATAATATCAATGAGAACAAGTTTCAATAAGCAACACCCTAAACCTTACTTAGGTTAATACGTACTTCCAGACAAATAGAATAACACCCAACACATTCAACCAACATGTAATAACATTCAAAGGCACTCTATAGCTTTACCTCGATGCATATATAACCTTGCATGTTAGTTGGATCGCAATAACATAACCAACTTCTCAATGCACATGCACTCCAAGATACAACCAATTTCCTACACATGCATTCATAATAACATTCCAACTTATTCCAATCTCAATCTCTACACATGCTCACATCTTTCAATTTCTGACACCCACATGTGTCCACCCCGATCAATATTGACCCGTGTAACATGCCTCAGGCCCACTTCATCGTACGACTTGTGTAACACGCATCAAGTCTATGGCATGACTGGCGTAAAGAAGCTTCAAGTCGGCGGTCCTTCAGTTTATCCGGGCATTGTCTCGCGCAACACGCCTCAAGACAAATCCAATTCCTCGCGTAAACACGCCTAAAGGATTATAGGATCAAGCGTACATCCTCATTTAATTTCATGCATTTCCCCGCGTCAACACGCCTCAAGGCCTATCGATCATACACGATACATGTCTCATTCCCATCACACAACATCCACATGCCCTAATCATACACAAACATACTCAATTCCAAATCAACAATTCAGCCTAACCAATTCATTCATAAGGGTAGCAATGTAGCTCAATGATATCACCCAATTATTCGAACACCTTTCAATTCACAATTCAAGCTATACACTCAATGGCATAAATCCACACATCTCAACATTCAACTCAGCCTCCAAGCACCACAATATTCAAGTCAGCCACCAAGCACCACAACTAAGCCACAAGGAACAAGGGAAAATTGAATACACGGATTCAGAGCAAATCTGGGCCAGTGCATAGTTCTGAAATTACTTATAAAATAAATAGTAATTCAACTCCAAAAATTATGAATTTTGGATATTTCCTAGGAAACATCTTGGTGAACATTTTTTATGAAGAACACAAAATCCAGTTCTGTCTAGAACCATCTCATTTTTGTCATCCAAAGTCAGACATAAAATGTTTCATTCGGACTGGCCATTCGACTTTCAAAATGCATTTCAAGCAGTAACCAAATCTCCTTAGAAAACTTTGAAATTTTTATATGTTATAGCCACAAATGTTTTTTTGTGAAGGAAGTATTTTGAAAATAGGTTTGAAAAAATTTATCAAAATTCGAACGGACCCCGAAGATCGGAGGAACAGTGCTTCCGGCAGATAAATTTTGGTCCAAAAATAGACTTTCAAATGGCCTCAAATGACTTCAAAAAATTTCCAAATTAAATTATATTATACTTCAAGATGTTTTGAACAACTTTCATGAAGGACAAGTCTCCAGATTTAACCCACACAAGTCTCGAAAAAATAGCAAAACTCGGCGATACAGCAGTAATGAAATCCGGGAACATAACCAACAAGCAAATCAACTTGTCTAGCCCTTAAACTAACTAACCACAGCCACTAATCAACTCCTAATAAGCTCATTGATAACCCCTTAGCTTAAATAAGGTTTAGAATATCATTTACTACGGAAAAACCTAAGCAAATCCAAGCAAGGAGGGCAACACAAGGCCTAGAACAGCAGCAGCGGAGCAGAAGCCAATGGAAGAAGCAGCAGCATAAGCTACAAGTAGAAGAAGCCAGCGAAGGAAGCAACAACAGAAGGAAGAAAAAGCAACAAAACCAGCAAAGGAAGCAGAAGGAAAAGAAGAAGAAGAAGAAGAGAGAGAGAAAGAATGAATGAGTGAGAGAGACTTCATTAGATTTTTCTCTACTAACCCCGCTAAAAACCCCAATACCAACCCCACTGTCTCATCCAATAGCTCACATTGCATATTGTTGGGCAAGACAAGATCCTAGGGCTCACAAAATTCCTCCCAACCATTTACCCAAAATAATAAATGGCAAGAAAAAGAAATATGCAAGGAGGGAGGGGCACAATGGTCCTCTAACTTTGGCCATTGGAGGGAAAATGCCAATTTCCAAATCACCCTCCAATCCTTCAAAGGAATTCAAATATCCCAAGGGTAAAATGGTCGTTTTCCAATTTCCGGTCCAAATTTCACTTTCCGATAAATCCAATAAACCTTAAGGTTGGCCACGCTCATGTGACGTCGTCCAAATAAATTAGTTGTGATACTTCGAGAAATTCGACATTCAAGTTCGAATTTAAATACGGTCAATTTCACTCAAACGCGACTTTAGTATATCTCTGACTAACGGGCGACTTTTTAGGGTTTACGCATATCGACCTGCGGTTACTCAAGTCATTGCGACCTCAATCGTCACCGAAGGTCGACTCATGGTCGAGTTCTTAGGTCCACATATATTTCCCTAGGTAGTTATTCCCTAAATATTAGTATCCCGAGAATGATTAGTTTCAGGCGACATTTAACTACAAATGCATTGATGAATATACACATTTCATTTATCCCAAAAGTGAATCAAAATTCATAATGTCACACAACCAAATGCACCTTTTATCATGTGATTGGCTGTTTCCTTATGAAGTTCGTCGAGAATCTTCTTCATGGTAGTGAACATTACAGGATTTGGCTCTAATTGCCTTTTCTGCTCATTGATGGGATGTCCACATTTGGCTTGATCCGCCACCAGTTGTGCAGTCGATGATTTGGACCGTCCAACCCTCTCTACAATAGGGTGTAGAGGCGAATTATTACTAGCGGCATTGCCAAGATCGAGTTGATTCCTAGTACACACCATCATACTTCCTGAATTCAGCCACACTGATCCCATCCGACATGCCAAAAAGATATTTTGCTGAAATTTGTCCCATTACGAAATATCATTCACCGAAAGTTGTTCGTTGGCTTTTAATTAAGGAGACCAAGGTTCTATGCCAACTCCAGACAAAATAAATCACAAGCACAAGTGAAAGGAATCAACACCTTCAAATTCGAACTAAGTCATCAGGCTCAAACCGTGCCAAAATTTAATGGATGACAAGAACCGAAAAGTATAGAATCGATTAAGTAACCAAACTCTGCCGGAATTTAATTAACGACACAACCTGAACATATAAAGATACTACGTTAGAATTTAATCAACAACACATCACCTTGGATAATGATACACGCCAGAATTTAATTGACCACACAAATAAAAAACTACAGCTGGGGAAATTTAAAGTGTAGCGTAGGAAAGCTAAAGATAATTGAAAGATAACATTGAGTTTGATTTGTGTGCAAGGGGAGGTCTCCGAAGAGAATAACGTGGCTATTTAAAGTTTACAATCGACAGTTATCAATGGAGGTTACAAAGAACGTTACAAATGGTTACTAAAAAGGAAATATCTTCCTAGTAATAATGAGAAGTTACAAAGGAAGGATACAAATAGAGGTTATGAACGGTTACATTGACTCCATTACGTTAATGGTTTCTTCGACTCCACTATATTAACGGTTGCTTTATTCAACTACGTTAATGGTTCCTTCTTTGACGGTTGAATCTAAGATTGTGGACTCCACTTTTGTCAATTTCTTCACTTTATCGATTATTCAAGTTATCACATGTCGATAATAACAAAAAATTGGACATTTTTTTAGTGCAAACAAATATATATTTTCTTTGGATATCGGACCCAATCATGGGTAGGCTGACCCAAGAGTGGCCTCAATTGACTCGACCCGGGGCATGCCCATCCAAGTTATTTCAATTGCACGTTATAAGTCCCGTTGCCATGTATTTTCTTCACAAAACAAGTAAGGACAAAAATAAAAGTAAATTAAGGTTTACATGCAAAAAAAAAAAACGAGTCAGAGAAAAAAACTGGAAATCAAGGAAAAAAAACACAAATTCTGAAGAAGCAAAACATGCATAAGAGAAAGGGGAAGTTCTTGTCATGACAAAAAAATTGGTCCTGTCTAAATTGACTATTTGATGTGAGAGCTCTCTATCAAGATAGATGCTATAAATATAGTGTTGATCAGTTTCTTGATATCATGAATTTTTGGAAGTACGATTTGTACCACATGTTACCAGGCAACTCAAAATGCGAAACTATGGAAAAAATTATCCAAAAAGTTGTAAATTTATTGTATGACTGCTAATTTAATTGTGCTAATTTAGTCCTAAATCTTTTAATAATTTGTCCATTTAGTCATTGTGGCCAATTTTGATTGGAAACTGTTGACGTGGACACCGATTAACTTACATAGCACGATTGACACTGATGTTGATTTTTTCTTTTTCTTTTCCTTTTCTATTGTTAAGGGCTGGCATGCACCCCCCTGTCCCCCCCTTGGCCATTGGTCAAGGCCTAGCCACCCCTTTCAACCATTGGGTGAGGGCTGTGATGACCAGTGGTCGGTGGGGGTTGCTAGACCTCGACTAGGGCAGCCAACCAACCCTTAGCAATAAAAAAACAAAAAAAGGAAAGAACGAAAAGAAAATCAAAGAAAAATCAACTATTAAAAATTTTAAAAAAATTAGAAAATTAAAAAAATTTCAAAAATCATCCATGTCAATGCTGGTTGGCATCCACATAAATAATTTTTTTTTTATCAAAATTGGCTGAAATGACTAAATGGACATCGCCATGGCTGGGCAAGCTCTACCTCGCCATGGGTGGATGAGGCTCACCCTTGTTGGTGGCCGTTGAGATCGCCCTCCCCGGCTAGAGGAAGAAATAAATAAAAGAAAAAAGAAAGAGAGAGAAAAGAAATAAAAAATTTGAAAAATATTAAAATATTATTAAAAATTGGCTACGTCAGCGCCGGCTGGCCAAAATTAGCCAGATAGACTAAATTGACAATAATGTAAAAGGTTTAAGACTCAATTGGCAAAAAAAAAATTATTTAAAATTGAATTGGCACAATTACAATAGGTTTATGATTTTTTTTAGTAATTTTTCAGTCGATTCTATCATACCAACCTCTTTGTTTCGTTTGCTAGTTTACTTCCCTGAATTGATCAATACATCTTACACACCATGACATGCATTGGCTCATGTGATCTATGTCATGTGAACATATTTGGAATCTCTCATGAACTTACAAGACACGAGAACTGTGTAGAGGATATAGTTGCTAGGTAGCATTGGCCAAGTGAAGAGATTAATCTAGTTTGGAGGCTTATGAAACATCCTACAAAATCTATAAATTGATTAAGTCCAGGCCTTTGGTTTCTGCAGGTGACCTTTACCCAAGGTAGTTTGTACGTAATCGGTGAGATCTCAATGAGTGATTTATAGTTCCTAAATTGGAAATCCCTCAATTTCCCAACCAATCATGTTGGTCGCCGAGGAGTAGAGGTGGATTACTATATACTTGTTATGTTTGTTCTACATTTATGTTGAAGCCATATCTATGTATGAACAGTGTGCTAGTAATGTCATTCGCTTCCCTTATAAAAATACGTTTTCCAGATCATTTTTTGGATCTCTCCAGCTTCGTGAGTGCCCGGATTTTCGGGTTTAGATCACTTTGACACGTGTCGATAGGATATTCAGGCTGCGACACCCGGGAAAAGTGAAAATCTGTAAGCCTTTGAAGGCGACAAAATCTAAATCTATCCAAAGATAATCCAGTTTTCCACACATGGGTCGACACATACGTGAAAACGGGTCCCCCATCGAGGGTTTCTCTTTCTCTTGCACGCATGAAGACGCTCTGCAATTAATGTCCAATGCAAGAGTCGGCACAAGAGGCTGAAGCTTTGATTTGAACCCGGGTTGATGAGACCATTCACTCCATCTCAGCCCAAGCTTAGCCTTATAAAATCTCATCCATCCTCGCTCTCTTCTCCTCCCTCATCCACAACCAAGACCAGAGCCTCCCAATTGAAAGAAAAAACAAGAAACCTCGTTTTCTCTTTCTCTTGGGTTCTTCGTTCTTTAGGCCTCCACTTCAAACCCCAATTGTAAGGAGAGAATGGTGAATTCGAGGATTGCGAGGTTTGTCATGGAGGCTGCGCCCCCTCAGTTTGTGAGTGTCATGAGACACGGGATGTCGCAGATGCTGGATACCATCAGCGAGGAGGAAAGAGATGTCAGTTCGAGCGGCCCTTGCTCCTCGCCTCCAAAAAGCCCGGCCTCTTGCTCGCAGTCTTCACGCAGCTTACCGTCGTCTCTATCGGCTCGTACTTCGGCTCCCACATCCTTCGGAATGGCCACAGCTAAATCGGGCAACTTTTTCCGTGGGGTAGATAGATCTTTGTCCATGTTTGAGAGCTAGACATGTTTTCACGAGATATGGGTTCTTGTGCTAATGAACATGCCCCTGTACACAAGATCACAAGGGTTGAAAGCCTCGAGGCTGTATTAGAAATAGTAGTAAATTAAGTGGTAATAACTCTATATGTTGACGTTGCTTTTAGTACAAATTTGGAGATTTCCGGGCTGGTAATGATAATTGCAGATTCTGATGTTTCCTTGCACCAATGACTCATTTTTATCTTGTCTATTCTACTTTACCGAGATAAGATTCGATACATCATCATTACTAAATCGCAACAACGATCTTCAGGTAAAGAACAAGTACCCTTTTCTGGCAAGAAACGTAAAAGAACAAGATCGACGAAGCCCCGTTTGTTCGTGAATACACGAATTGTGTTATGACAGAATAAGACGAGATTAAACATTCCTTCAGTTTGCAGGATAAATCTCATCAAGTGAGTGCACTTAATTGGATAGGATTGAAGAAAGAATAAAAAATTCAATTATAAAACTGAAAAAGGCAAAATATAAGAAACCTTAAATGTAAAAGTTGCAGCAGCCAACACGGCAAAGACGGCCACCAGCAGTGGCTGCCATTTTCGCAGGAGACCATTACTGTAGTGGTCACCTCTGTCTTGGTGGTTCGATCCTCAGAGCGAGAGAAAGAGAGAGAGAGAGAGAGAGAGAGAGAGAGAGAGAGAGAGATGACTGAGACTAGGGAGGATGGCGACCACCACTATGGTGGTCCCTTGGAGAGAGAGTGCAATCATCACGGATGGTGGTTGCCTGGGGAGTGTAACCATAGCGGGTGGTCGCCTGAGAAAGGCGACCCTTGTGGTAGTTGTGCAGATTTGAGGCCGTGAGAAACACAGAGAAGACTCAGGCAACCACCGAGTGGCGCCACCGTCGACGTCCAGACTTAATATTAGACATATCTGGATTTCATTGTCGCATCAAGCACCAGATCGGATAGTAATTATTCTGATCGGAATTATATCCAGTTCACCAACAGTCTAAATATCCCTCGTACTTGTGTCACAGATGTAGATAAATAAACACATGGAAAAAGACAAATAAGCAAACGGATACTGGGCCGAAGCTCTTACAGAACACAATAATTTTTGGCTCATGAGCTTAGAGAGCTCAAGTTTCAAAAGAGCCATAAGAGTTGTAACACTGAACAGAACACAGGTTAGTTTAAAGGTAAAAACAGCTTGCATAAATACTAGGCAAAATTATTGTATTTAGGTCATCAACTCTATAATCATTGATTACTAGCTTAACTTGTGCAGGCTGCAGCAAGCTATGTTTTCGCAATCGCTTTATGTTCAGTGTACGTCAGCGTGTTTGTACAATTTAGGTCTTTAAAAAACATTTGCTAAAAGGTCTACCAGTCCAACCTTATGGTCGAAAAAGACACCCTTATGAATGAACGAAAACCCTGTTCTGTTTGGACTCGGTACCCTTTTTGGAAGAGCCTCATTTGGCTGAATCAGCAGATTGGAAAGGCGGGGATCCGGCTGCTATATCGGACAAGAATCAAAAAAGGCTTGAGGCGTTATGCTTAATTTTCCCTCCAATGTTCTGTTGAACCATTTGTTGAGGCCCGAGAGTACTGAAAACCAAAAAAGGTTTGAGGCCATAGAGAAGAGCATGTGGAATTGTTCAAGAGATCAAACTAGCTCGCGCGTTGGAGTGGCCAGTGAACATAGGCAATGAATTCTTTTATTCAGTAGCATAATGCTACATCCGTAAGGGTACTACATACATCTCTATACACCAAAGGTAATCTGCATATATATGGCGAGCATCCTAAAGGTAATCAAGGTAAATAGGTTAAGCATCTTATCTACATTCCTAATGAGCAAAGAGACAGAGTGCAAGCAACGACTCAATATATCTACACAACCCCCCTTGAGCTGAACGGGGGGAACGACGTTCAGATTGCACCACAATTTGAAACTGAGAAGGTGAAAACATCTGCTATCCGATCAGTGGTGGATATGTAACAAGCTATAACATCATCCGGGCCACCTTCTCATGAACAAGATCGAATTCAATCCAGATGTGTTTTGTACAAGCATGAAACACTGGATTGATAGCCAAATACGTCACAATGACATTCGCAGCACAGGTAAACGCTCGCAGTAAGTGCACAAGCAACACAACGCGAAGTGCAACTGAGAAAACTCTCAATTTTCTAATTTTTCAAAAGAGCTGAGTAGTTATTACAAGTACAACTAGGAATTGGACTAGGAAATTCTAGAAAGCTGTCTATGTTTAGGATATCCAAGTATCATTTTAAAATTCTAAAAAACCTAATGCTATATAAAATGAATCAAATTGCAATCTTGAAAATCATGATGTATTGCATCATTATGCTTATTTGTTAAACGTAATAATAAGCTTTATTCAAAGAGGAATCCTATCGACTCTTGTTCGATTGTCAGTCGTGCTTATCACACCAACTTGTGATCCTTTCAAGTAATTGAGTCGATCTTAATCTCTCAAGATCAATATACTCTATCGTACGATGTGAAAGATAAAGGACATTAAACCCTTCATGAATTTGATTCTTCCAATGGATACGGGTCCGTACCGAAAATAATCATAAGTCCAGAAATTCGGAGCGCGTCATTAAGAATTGCCATTCGATTGTGACCGTATATCCGATTCGTTCCAAAAGATTCCAAATCGATGTGGGAGGGCCCGCAAATCACCATTGTTAGAAAAGCAGCTCGCAAAGATCAAAAAGCTGAGGAAGATGGTGATGGCTCACCGGCCGGGTCCGTTGTGCGCGACAGAAATTTCAACTAATGAGGGTTGAAAGACTTTATGTTGCGGGTTCCTGCTACTGTACCAAGCTATCAAACCATATATGTCTGCGATATTCGAGTTCCTAGAGTGGTAAAGAAACTAAATGCACTGGTATGGTGATTCTAGCAGAAGTCTGGACACCGAAACGACCTTTGAAATTCACTGTGCTACCTAAATCATTTGGCGAATGTTAGGCTCCGTTTATTTAGCTAAAAATAAATGATTTGAAAAATATTTTCTCAAAAATGATTGTCTGTGTAGCTTAAAATAATTAGTTAATGAAAAATATTTTCATTATCGAGAACAATTTATGTTTGAACATTGGGCGATACAGGCGAACATCTTTACGAAAATATTTTCCAAAATTATTCATTTTTCGCGAAACAAATAGAGCCTTAGTCTCACCTTGAATTATGCATTCTTCAAATTTGAAAGGAAGATGCTAGAATATTTAGATATTAGGCCGTGCCTTCATCTGACAGCTTAAGTTTATTGAAGAGTTGTCAGTGGTCTTACAAAATTACACATGGTGTTAGAGTTGGAAGTCCTAAGTTCAAATTATTCCAGGCCCATATTTCTTCTCCAATTGCGTATTTTCACATGTTAGGCTAAGGCAAAGTCTAGCCTGCTGTGAATATTTAAATTTTAAACCACACTTTTATTTCATAGCTTAAGCTTTTAAAAGAGATGGCAATCATGTAAATCTAAAAAATACCTCAGTTTAGGGAAAATAGTTCAAAAAATCCTAAACCTTTTAATTTTGCTAATTGAGTTATAAACCTTTTACATTTGCCAATTGAGTCCATCTGATCAATTTTGGCAGAAAATCGACGACATGGATATCAATTGTTCTACATGCCATGGGCAGCACTGACATAAACATTTTAAAATAATTTTTTAAAGTTTTTTTATTTTTGTTTCTTTTTTTTTCCCTATCTTTTTGCCGATGGCTAAGCCAATGGCCACAGGTGGTGGCTAGTGAGGACTAGCCTCACCAGATCTGACAAGGCCAACCCTTGACTAGGCCATGACAGCCTTGCCGGGCATTGCCTTGGCCCAGGCGATGCCGGGCAAGGGCTAGCCTTGCTCAGCATCAAGCAAGCATTGAGTGAGGTGGGCGAGGGTCAGCCTTGCTAGATTTAGTGAGGCTATCCCTCGATAACCCTCACCCTCCCCCGGGTGAGGCTGACCATCTTCTGTGGCAGCAAGGGTGACCCTTGCTCGCCTCACTTGGCAAGGCCGCCGTGGCCTAGGCAAGGGTTAGTATCGCTAGATCTAGCAAGGTTAGCCCTAGTTGGCCACCATGCATGGTCAGTGGCTCGAAAAGAAAGGAAAAAAAATCAGAAAACTATTAAAATTCAAAAAATTATGAAAATATTATTAAAAAAATGTCAATTTCAGCACTAATCATGCCACGTAGGACGGCTAGTGTCCACGTTAATGATTTTCAGTCAAAATTGACTGGATGGACTCAATTGACAAAAGGTGATTAAAACTCTATTAGTAAAATTGAAAGTTTTAAAACTGAATTGACAAAAGTGCGATAGATTTATGATTTTTTGAACAATTTTCCCTCTCAGTTTAAGCTAGGTCTTGAAGCCGTTGCGTATGTCCTCTGGTTCATATGGAAGCCTCGTAATAATTTCGTCTTCAGGGGCAGAGAGCCATATTCGAGAAGCATCGTGGATTCTGCAATGTTCAGTATAACTTCAAGAAGTGGAACTTTAAAACAAAGAATAAAGAGACAGAAACCATAAGCTAGATCAAGACGAGTTTCTTCGGATGCAAAAGCAGAAACCCTAGCCCTTCTCCAAACCCTAAAGCACTTCATCACTAGAAAGCACGAGTTCATCTCATTCGAGTCGGATAGTCTCGAGTTGTAAGGGCTTTAAAGAGTACATATCCATTCTCATGGGAAGTACTCGTGCGTGCGTATCACCGAAGGCCTGATGCGCGGGTAGCCCTTTGCTTTAAGCCAACATGGTCGTAAGCTAGGTCGCAATGGCCTAAGGGAGTAAAGCCCTCTACTGGTAAATGTTGATTGTGCGGGTGTCTTTGCGCGCGCTGGTTTAGAGACCCAATGCCACTTTCGCGTTCGTACAAAAGTTTTGATAACATGTGCGTATATCAACGCTCTCGTTCTATTGGCCGAAACTGCTGCATTAAGTAAATATGCAGGCTTACAAAAAAGAAAAAATTAAATACACAGCTTGTGCAAAGGTAGCAAGTGCTGTTGAACGGTCATTTGATTCAATCCGAACGGTATGGATCACTGATTTAACGGAATACACTCTCAAGCAATCCTCTAAACCAACAACCGAGCCTTACTTTTTTCCGGGCTCGGTCCCAAAAATTGAAAAAAGCCCGGACCGAAAAATTATTAGGTTGGCTCCGGGCCAGTATAGGCTTTAGCCCGAATCCTTTTCTTTTCCAACTATTTTAAAAAATTATTATTGTTGTTGTTGTCGTCGTCGTTATCATTATCTATCCTAACAATTAACTTTAACAAAATTACTTAAAAGTGAATAAATTTCTCCCAAGAAAAAAACGAAATTTCCACGCACGAGCTTCGAAATAACATAACTTTTGAATTGAAAGTGTTTGAGGCCATTTTTGTAGGGCTAATTCCAAAAAAAAAGCACAAATTTTAAGTCAAGTGACAATTTTGGCTCCAACTTTTCTTTGTCTCATAAAAAATCATTAACTTTCACCATTATCCCAAATTTAGTCCCCCATTAACTCTCTATCTAAAGTTACCCTTATTTGAGAAAAAAGGTTATGGTCATGAGCTTGACGGATCTTGTCCATGGCATCTGTCGACGTGTGATGGTCTACAGCTTCATATTACAATCTAGCTAGAGAGATTCAATCTGGAGATTTTTTTAACTTGCCAGTGAAGTGAAGAAGATAAATAGTTTCATCGTTTTTCTACAAACTGTAACTCAGAGAAAAAAATAATGAATAATGCTTTAAATCCAATTAGCAAGCCAAGTGAATTTATTGCTAAGATGGAATGGTCAAATTGGATAATTAATAATTCTAAGTCAAGGGGAGCCAAATTTGATATTTAAGTGAAAGTTTATGATTTTTTATGAAACAACAAAAAGTTAGGGTCAAAATTGTCACTCGACCTACAGTTTATGTTTCTTTATGAGACAAAAAAAAGTTAGAACCAGAATTGTCACTCAACCTAAAATTTGTGTTTTTTTTTTTTTTTGGAATTAGGTCCATTTTGTACTTAAAGATCTTTTTTTTTTGGCATGTTTCGGGCCATTTCTTGAATTCAACTGCATTTTTTTTCCTTATATAACAATAGCTTCTTCCACTAGTTAAGTTCAATTAAAGTTGTAGATGTTTTTCTACTTGGGAATGAAGAGTATTAAACATTTCTCACATTTATTTTATCAAATATGTTAGAAAAAAATATAATGAAAATTTAGGGCCGGCCCATTTCTTGCCCGACTTGAAATAGAAATTTAAAACCTGCTTGAAAACTGGACCGGATATTTCCGCCTTGGGAATTTCAGGGTTGCCTAAGATTAAATTGGTATCGAAATGAAAAAGAAAGATATTAATGACTATATTAGAGCTCAAGCACGCACTACAATTGTGCTTGTAGTGGGCTAGTTATGTATAAAAAAGCATATGTAATTAACACTACAAAAAAACAAGAGATTAGCGACGAATTTTGCGATGAAAAATTTGGCAAAATCTGTCGCTAGTTGAATTTGCGACGAAATTAGCGACGGAAAAAATTCCGTTGCTAATTCGGTGTCGCAAAATTTTGGGACGGAAAATTTCAATTTCCGTCACTAAATTGCGATAAAAAAAAATTCGTCGTAAATTAGTAACGAACTTTATTAGTTGCAAATTAGCCACGAACTTTATCCATTGCAAAATTTGTCGCAAATTAGCCACGAACTTTATCCATTGCAAAATTTGTCGCAAATTAGTCACGAACTTTATCCGTCGCAAAATTCGTCACAAATTAGTGACAAATTTTATTCGTTGCAAAATTTGTCATAAATTAGTCACAAACTTTATTCATCGCAAATAATTCGTTGCAAAATTCATCGCAAATTAGCCACGAACTTTATTCATTGCAAAATTCGTCGCAAATTAGCCACGAACTTTATTCGTCACAAATTAGCCATGACCTTTATTCATCGCAAAATTCGTTGCTACTTATTTGTCGCAAAATTCATCACAAATTAACCACGAACTGTATTCGTCGCAAATTATTCAGGAACTGTATTGGTCGCAAAATTCGTCGCTAAATATTCATCGCAAATTATACACCATTTGGGCCATCAAATCTTGTCCATAGCAATAGTTACACATTAATGAACATCATGTAATACATTCAAAACAATCAATTCTCACAATACAACCATAGATGCCACTTCAGAAACAGAAAACGAACAAACCAGACACAATGCCATATAATTGAAAAATATAACTGAAGAAAAGATGCTAGTCTACAAAAAATAATGATATATGCAAAGTTGCAAAGTTTGACATGATGTTATTTGATATACAATCTTATAATACATTCAAAACATTCAAAGGAGGCGGGACAACCATAGATTCTGTTTCAAAAACGAAAAATCGACAAACTAGACACAAGATTAGGCAGCTTTGGTACTCGGCAAGACACCAGAGGCAGTCACTTTTATCGACACTTGATGAAATGTGGATACATAAATAAAGATATTCAATCAGTCCAGAATATAGAAGAAGCGTTTATGCATGGATGTGAAACTAGGTATAAACAAATAAGTAGGAGGGTTAACAAAAAAACGTTTCAGGATAAACATTAATATTCTTACATATGAATATAAGTCAACTTTGACATCCACTGTAGTTTTTTCACCTTGTAAACCGTATTTCTATCACCTATGAAAAATTACATCCATCTCCAAACAGCATTCAACAGTTTAATGACTTAGAGAGGTGAATTACCAACACTAATTCCCAGGAAGAGAGGACTCAAAGTCAATTAAGGCACGTATTTTTACAATGTTCAAATATCATGATTTTTTGTAACAAGCATGTCATTTTGGGATCTCTAAATTTTCAGTTTTTCGCAAGCAAATAACCTAGTTGTAAGAAAGTTGTGCACTGAAAGTAATTGTAGGGCAGGAACATATTGGACAAACTGCACTTATGGCACAAAAGATTGTAAAGCAAGCTTACCCCCGATTTTAAGAATTTTAACTAGAAAGGATCGATAAAATCATCATCATCATCAGCAATCTCAGCATCATTGTGTCACTCATCATTGTGCCCATCACCTATTGGATTGGCGGGAGGTATAGGGGAACCTCATCGTGATCAAGGTTGAGGTGTCGCATAACGATTTGCATTTGTTGTTTCAAGTCATTTATTTCTTCGTCCTTCTCTACAAGTATATTTTTCAGTTGGTTCAATTCTTGGATTATTTGCTCCTCAAGTTGTGTCCTCCTTAGAACAGCTGTATTGGAGGATGAAGTTGCACCATGATTCGTCGTGTATGCCCTTAACAAGGATCTCATCTCAAATATTTTTCCTTTTTTCATTCCACCCGTTACCTCCACCCATAATGCCATATTGTCAACTGATGACTCAGACGCAGCAACACCATCACCACCACTAGCATTGCTTAATAAAAGTTCATCATATTTTTCCTACAATAACAATATAGATGCAAATAAAATAACTTTATATATATATATATATATATATATATATATATATAACTACCATAAATATTAAAAGCATTTACAGTTTTCATTCTAGTTTCCATAATGTCCAAAGTATAACCTTACATACCTTAATAGCTTTTGCTCAATCGCCAGTCCATGTCTTATTTTTTTTATGAAATGTGCGTTCAAATGTAGCTGCAAATGTCGGTTCCGTCCTCAATTCATGTGCCTACAAAATGTAAACATGAGTAATTGAATTAAATTAACTTATAACTTATTTAACAGATTTACCATTTGTTTTCAATGCTCTCCAATGTTGATAGAGCCCTCAGCATATGTGGCAGACCCTTCACTAGAATTAAAAGATCGATTTTTTTTATTCTGCTCACTGATTTGCTGATTCTTTTCAGTTTGCCAAATTCTGTTAATTTCCGTCCAATTGCCAGCTGTAATGAAAGCTGGCTTCACTTGCTTAATCTTCGATCTATTCATCACATTTCGTATGTGATCACTGACTTTCTTCTTAAATTCTTCTTACTTCATTCTCTTTCTCTTTATCCCACCTGAACTTCCGCTGTAATCAATACAAAAACAATTGAAAGTTATTATGATGGTCATATATCCATTACCATGCACTAGACCATTCGGTGATAGATTTTGTAAAGTTCATCTGGGGTAAAATATCTGGTCCCTTTAGTACCGAAAACTAAAGAGTTGTTCTGGTCCTTTTACATCATTCTTGACCATCAATATACTACACCGAACTTAGTTGGTGAGAAAATAGAATATCTAAAACTTACCTTAAACTCATTTCACCACAAATTTTTCACTTATTGTGGAGTACTGCTGTAATTAATATACTGTCAAATCCAATAGTTTTTTACTATTTTATTCAGTTCCCTCATAATAAATGTAGCATCCGTGAATCTGCAAACATACGGATATTGTGCAACATCGACAATTCAGTTGGCATCCATGTCTAAAATCATAAATATTACATATACTTAAAAAAATGAAGTACTTACGAATCTCCATATGGCCATATCATGATTCGGTTATCTTCTGCACTTGTGTTTCCCTCATTATTCGATTGTTGCACTAAATCATAAGGTGGATCTAAAGGAGATGGAACTGAAAGAGATTCAGTTCGCATGTGTCCAAGTCTCCTAACATGTTCTTGAGGGTTGGAGGAAGGGCCAACGTGTCCATGTTGTCTATCAGCATATAGTGATTGAGAGTTAGATGAAAGGGCAGGGGAAGAGGAAAGGGACAGGGATGAGGACGGGGAAGGGACTGGTTTTCTATGCATTTGACCTCCACGTTTATACTGACAAGTAGGAAAGTTAGACAAATATGTAAAAAAATATGAACACGTATTAAAGACACATAATGCCAAACATGACAAAACTTACCATTTTGTTTAGAGAGCAAGAGATAAAGTTGAGGCTTTTCCGAAGTAGAAAATGTATCCTCTTAATTAGCTAATGCCGAGTGTTTATAACGTACAATTTCCTACAAATAAATATACTATGAATCGCAATTATTTTGATATCAACATCAATATATGATCATGATATGCCATACTAAGCCAACAATAGCCATAATTAACCTCACGATCCACTTTCAAACCACACGATCATTCATCAAGTACAAGATCAACCATGAAATATCAATTTCAGCCACATGATCTTCGTTCTTGACCACACGATTATCAATCAACCCACACGATTGGGCCATAGTTATCCAATTAGCTACAATTAAGCAAATCAACCACACGATTAAACTAATTAACCATACGATTGGCATTAAACAACTAAGGGTACGAATAGTTAGTATTCTGCTCCAAAAATCAAATTATTGCCAGAAATTGATTTCTGGAATTCTTAACAGAAAGTGATTTCTGGAGGAGAAACCTGTTTGGTAAAACATGACTAATTCTACTCCGGAAATTGATTTTTGGAATAGAAATCTATTTTGATTTGTTGATTTTTTTGCACCTAAAAAAATTTAAATTTTACTCAAAGTGAGTGACCACAGGTATTATAAGACATTTTGTCTGCTCTGAAATTTTTTATTTTTTTAATTTTTTTGGCACCTAAAAAAATTTAAATTTCACTCAAAGTAGGTGGCCACATATATTATAAGACATTTTGTGAAGTTTTAAAATTTTGTATTTTTTTTAATTTTTAATTTTTATGGTACCTAAAAAAATTAAAATTTTACTCAAAGTAGGTGGCTATAGGTATTCTAAGCCATTTTGTGAAGTTTTGAAATTTTTTTATTTTTTTGGGCACCTCAAAAAATTTAAATTTCACTCAAAGTGGGTGGCCACATGTATTTAAAACCATTTTGTGAAGTTTTGAAAATTTTTATTTTTTTATTATTTTGATTTTTTTTGGGCACCTCAAAAAATTTAAATTTCAATCAAAGTGGGTGGCCACATGTATTTTAAACCATTTTGTGAAGTTTTGAAATTTTTGATTTTATTTTGGGCACCTCAAAAGATTTAAATTTCACTCAACGTGGGTGGCCACATGTGTTCTAAGCCATTTTGTGAAGTTTTGAAAATTTTGATATTTTATTTTTTTAAAAAAATAATTGACCAAATTTCATATTTTCGCGAAATCTGAATTTTTTTTATTTCCAAGAATTTTTTATGAATTTTTCTAGAAATTTTCAATTTTTATGCATTTTCTGAAAAAATAAATTTGTGAGAAAATAGGGAGAATGCATTCCGGATTCAAGAAGTTATAAAAAGTAGATTCTCTTTTTCTCACCAAAAACTCATTCTGGAATCGACAATGCATTCTTGAAACAATTATTTTTAACAAACACATTTTCATTTCAGAATGCAAAAATCGCTCCATAATGCATTTCAGAAATTTTTTAACAAACGTCATTCTGTTCCGAAATGCATTCCATACGCACCCTAATCAACCACACGATCGTCATTGAATGCTTAATCGGCCATATGATCGACAAATTAATCAGGCAAACATCGATCAAAGTCACATGCAATCTTGAAATCGGCCCCTAACATAGCCAACAAATCCGACACTAAACAAACCCTAAACAAGTCCGATTAATATATATTATACTAGGTAGGGTTTAGAGAGTTGCTTACTTGGTTCAAGGTAAAAAAAAAACCAAACAATTGGGCAAAATGGCCGGTCGGCCAATGGCGGGCTCAGTGCGGGTGAGAGGGCAAGTGGCGGCTAGTTGGCCAGGCGCTCGACATGGCACTCGGCCACGGCCGGGTGAGTGGCCAAGCGAGCTAGGCGACGGACGGGTGAGTGGCCGGGCGAGCTGGGCCATGGACAGGCGAGCAGCTAGGCAAGAGGCTGGGCCACAAGCCACGGCTCGACCACAGGCAAGTTGTCAGGCGTGCAGGCGACGACGGCTTGGCGGCAACGGGCGATGGCTTGGCGGCAATGAGCGAGCAGGCAATTGAGGCTTGACCAGAACAGGGGAACTCAGCGACGACGGCGAACGACAATGGAGCTGGACGAACGACGGTGGAGCTGGGCGGCGACGGCATTAAGCGGCTGCTGGGCGGCGACGGCAACGGCTACGAGCTCGGGCGAGGTGCATGGGCAAGCTAGGCGGCGGCGAGCTCGGCCAGGTGAGCGGTAAGCACACAGGCGGAGCAGCAATGCTCGCGGCTGCAAGCTGCCAGGCGCGCAGGCGACGACGGCAATGGCGGGCTGGTGGTTTGGCGGTGGGGACGACGCACGATGGCTGGGCAGCGCCGGGTTGCGACGGACACGGCGGCTAGCGAGCTGCTGCTTGCTCGCGGAGGGAAGGGGGAAAGTAGTCGGCAGATGGGGGCATAGCGTCAGACGGGAGGTGCAACTGGGCAAAGGCAGATGGCCGGACTGCAACGCGACGGCCGGACGAACGGCAGCGCAAGGCCGACGGCGAATGGCGAACCGCAGCAACCGGTAGCTCATCGGCAGCTTAGAGCTGGGGCAACAACCAGACGAGCGGTGGCGGCGATGCACGGTGATGGCGGCTTGTCCAAGCAAAGGACAGCACTCACGTACAGCTCGGGCGGACTGGCAACGGGCGATCGTGCAGCTCGATTGGGGTGGAGCCGAGATGGTGGCGGCTTGTCGGCGACAAGGCGGAGTGCGGCGGCGGGTCAAACGGCGTGCCGTGGCTAGGTAGTGAGAGGGAGGCGAGCGGGTGAGAAGAAGTAGAAGCCACGGTCGAAGAACATAAAGGGAAGAAGAAGAAGAAGAAGAAGAAGAAGAAGCAGAGAAAAAGGAAGAGAGAGAGAGAGGGAGGAAAGGTCCGCCATGCAAAGGGAGTGAGTGGATGTAATTGGGGGAAAACGTGCTTGGACAGGGGGGAGAGAGAGAGAGAGAATCAAAACATGCGCAGTTATTTTTACATTTTCGTCGTAAATTTGTGACGGATTTTGCGACGAAAATGTAAAAATAGCCGCATTTTTGGAATCCGTCACAAATTTGCGATGGAAATGTTATAATGGCTTTATAACATTTCTGTCGCAAATTTGCGACGGATTCCAAAAATGTGGCCATTTTTACATTTTTGTCGCAAATTTGTGACAAATTCAAAAAACACGGCCATTTTTGGAATCCGTCACAAAATCCATCGCAAATTTGCGATGAAAATGTTATAATGGTCTCTATAACATTCCCATCACAAATTTGCGACAGATTTTGCGATGGAAATGTAAAATTGGTCGCATCTTTGGAATTTGCGATGGAATTGTTATAAAAGCCATTATAACATTTCCATCACAAAATCCGTCGCAAAATTTGCGACGGATTCCAAAAACATGGCCGCGTTTTGGAATCCGTCTCAAATTTGCAACAGATTCCAAAAATGGCCTTTATCAACATTTCGGCCATTTTTGGAATCCGTCGCAAAATGTTATAAAGGCTATTTTTGGAATCCGTTGCAAATTTGCGACGGAAATGTTATAAAGGCCATTATAACATTTCCGTCGCAAATTTGTGACAGATATTAGATGGATTCCAAAATTGGCCGCGTTTTTGGAATCCGTCACAAATTTGCGATGGATTTTGCGACGGAAATGTTATGAAGGCCATTTTTCGAATCCGTCGCAAATTTGCGATGGATTTTGCGACGAAAATGTTGATATAGGTCATCTTTGTAATCCGTCGCAAATTTGCGATAGAAATGTTGATAAAGGCCTTTTTGGAATCCGTCGCAAATTTGCGACGAAAATGTTCATAAAGGGCATTTTTCAATTCCGTCGCAAATTTTCAACGGATTCGAAAAACGCGGCCATTTTTGGAATACATTGCAAAATTTGCGACGGAAATTCTGATAAAGCCCATTTTCGAATCCATTGTAAAATTTACGACGAATTAGAAATTCGTGGCCATTTTTGGATTACGTCGCAAATTTGTGATAGAATTTGCAACAGATTCGAAAATGGCCGCGAATTTCGCTTCCGTCGCTAATTCTTCAATGAACAGTAGCCACGAATAAGTTTTTGTCGCAAAATGAGAGACAAAATTAGCGATAATCCAAATCCAATAGAAAATAGAATATCGCAAATGTCATCGCACGAATAATATTTGACTTGTCGTCATTTAGCGACGAATTTTCTAACGATCAATTTCATTAATAAGAATAATCAACAACAATAATAATAACAACAATAATGATAATAACAATAACAATAATAATAATTATAACAACCAAAATAACACATGTTACAATAATAATTACACATCAGTAGTGTTTTGTAACAAAAATTTAATCTTCATGTTCGTCTTCTCCTTCGTTTTCGTCTTCGTCTTCGTCTTTGTCTTGATCTGCATTTTCGTCCTCATCTTGATCTTGATTGTAATCTTCATCTTCTTTATGAGCATCATCTTCATCATCTATCTCAAAATCAAATTTTGTACCATCTTCTACATTTAATTCGCAAATTTCAGTTGGATCCACATCTATCATTGCTCCACATGGACCTCATAAAGTTGGAATGTTATATTCTTCAGTTTCAACCGTGTTACAAACTTCCTCTTGTTGATAAGCTCTATCCCTCCAATATTCCTCGATTTTTTTCCGTGCTTTGATTTTACATATAGCCCACCAATCAGTTTTGTCACATTTCAAACTAGGATATGATACATAATATACTTGAATTGCTTGTTGTGCCAAGACAAATGGTTCATATTTCATATATCTTTTCTTGTGATTTATTTCAATCAAATTAAACTTCGTATACACCTTCATTTCTTTGATGGGGTCGAACCACTTGCACTTAAATAACACAACCCGCATTAATGGTCTATGGTGCTCTATCTCATGATTTCATCCAACAAACCATAAAAATCATCTTTTAAACTGCTACCATTGAATGATCGAACACACACATCACTATTTGTTGTGGCTTTTCCCATTCCATATTCTTGAGTATGAAAATTATATCCGTTTATGAAATATGCTGGCCAACTTCATACTCTTAACTTTGGACCTCATGACAGTTGATATAGCAATCCTTGCTCTCCAAGTTCATCATAATTACTGTGAACCTAAGGTTACACACGTAAAGTCAATAATATATATTTTAATAAATGATAGATAAAATATTAATAACTTGGTTTTGGTCCATAGACAACTTACATATGTTTTGAACCATGCTGCAAATTGTTTGTCGCACAAACGGTCAAACTCATTTGGTGGTAGTCCATGCATTGAAGTTTGCAAAATCCTAGTAATAAATACCATTTATATATTAGCAAATATTTGACACACAATACATATATTTGCAAATTTACACTTACTCGAAGTATGGCTCGACTTCTGGATAGTTCAGTAAAATATATGTATGGGCTGCATGCCATTCTTCGCATGTTAAGTAATTAAATTTACATGTGCCGCTTGATTGACCCAGATAATTGAAAATAGAGAATGATTTACAATTGAGATCAATGGGGCCCTCATCATATATGCCTACTCTTCGCCTCTTACACTGCATATGCGGCTCAAAATAGTATGATACAAATGTTGTCACTTCTTCCACAATATATGCATTACAAATTGAAGTTTCAACACATGCTTTATTTTTTACTTTTTTCTTCAAATGATATAAGAGTCTAGTTACAATAAAAATAAGTTTATCAGAATATAATATATAATAAAGTAATTTGGACTTTATTTTAAAAAAAATTTACCTCTCAAATGGATACATCTATCGAAATTGGATGAACCCTGCAACTTTAGCATCATAAGACAAGTGAACTAAGAGATGCTCCATCGAATAAAAAAACGATGGAGGAAATATCCTTTCTAAATCACAAAGAATAATTGGAATATCTCTCTTTAGTTTCTCCATCCATGTGTTATGCTTTTAACACTGTCGAGCAACTATTATATAAGAAATTACTTAACTCTGTAATGGCGCCCCAAACAAAGTTCAATAAAACTTCTTTGAAAGCTATTAGAATTAGTTTTTCCATAAATATGTGACAATCATGACTCTTCAAACCTGTCAACTTGCATTTATTCAAATCAACACATCTCCCGAGGTTTGCAGCATATCCATCAGGAAACCGTATAGATTTCAACCATTGACAAACAATTCGTCTCTGCTCCTTATCCAATGTATAAACTGCTTTTGGTTTTGGTCCCTTACTGTTTGTATCCACATCTAGTATTGGCCGATCACAAATATCTCTCATATCTTTTCTTGCGTTCAAGTTGCCTTTTATTTTTTCCGATGACATCCATCACAATATTTATGACATTGTCGAAAATATTCTTTTCTATGTTCATGACATCAAAATTATGATGAATAAGATAAACCTTCAAATATAGTAGATCCCAAAATATATTGTGTTTAGTTCACTTATGTGTACTTCCGTACTCAATAGTCATATCGTGAGGGTTCTAAATAACAGTTGGAAAGTCCTGCACCCGCTCCTAAATTTAATCACCGGTCAATCTCAATGGTGGAGGTGTTCTTTCAGTTCTATTCTTGATGAACTCTTTTTTATTCCTTCTGAATGTATGATTTATCGGTAAAAATTGGCTGTGATAGTTAAAATAGTTTGGCCTTTTTCCATGTTTTAATCTAAATGACTTTAATCTCTCCAAACATATCGGACATCCTAAGATCCCAGTTACACTCAATCCAGATAACATTCTGTAAGCTGGAAAGTCATTTATTGTCCAAAAAAGAGTAACATTCATTACAAATGTTTGATCGGTAGAAACATTATATGTAAGGATACCTTCATCCCATAGTTGTTGTAACTCTTCAATCAATGATTGCATATAAACATCTATTAACTTTTTTCGGATTTTGCGGGCCAGTCACGATCAATATCAAAAACATATAAGGTGTCTTCATGCACATACCAGGTGGAAGATTGTACGGCGTTAAGATAACTGGCCAACATGAATAACTTTTCCTGATTTCCCAAATTGAGCAAATCTATCAGCACAGAGACCTAACTTGATGTTTCGAGACTCTATTGCAAACTCAGGGTATATTCTATCAAAATGTTTCCATGCCTCTGCATCTGAAGGATGACACATTAGACCCTCTTTTGTTTCATGATTTGCATACCAAGTCATGTGTTCAACAGTGGCTTGAGACGCATAAAGCCTTTGCAATATGGGGATTAAGGGCAGATAAAACATTTGTTGGCATGGTCTATGCTTCTGATTATAACCTACCTCCTGTTAATCTTGTACCTAGGTTGGCTTCAGAATTTGCAAGAATCTGCATTTTCATCATCTCTCCAATATAACATACAACCCCTACTACATACAGCAATCCTTATAATCAGAAGACCTAAGTTATTCACTAACTTTTTCATATCGTAAAAATCACTTGGCATGATGTTATCACGAGACATTGTTTCCCGCATTACTTCAACAAAAGAGTTGAAGTAATCCACAGACATATTATGCTCTGCCTTAATATTTAACAGTCTTGCTATCACTGATAACTTAGTGTGGTTGTCACAACTTGTCCATAAATGTTCATCTACTACTTTTAACACTTCTCACAACTGATTAGATGGAAAAGTTCCATTACACACATTCTCATCAAAACCTGTTACTCATATCTCTTCCAATTGTGATGCATGACTAGTACCCACTTGTTCAAGTATATGAGTAAAACTAGTACTTACATGGCTTGATTCTAAAATAAAATTTTGACCAGCTGCATCAATCACCATCCTCTTGTATGAGTTCAATTGATCATAATAGTTACATTATTCCCTAACTAAAAATTGATCACTTCTTCGATATCCTTCATCATATATAAATGGTTCACTATGGCAAATCCAATTATAATAGTTTGGAGTAAACTCAAATTTACAAAGATGTTATCTAATTTTATCACACACATGAAATTTACCATTACTGCACTTTTTACACGGACACCTTAACTTATTTCTATTCATGAACTTATATTTTTTTTGGTAAGGATCATGAACTTATATTTACTACTAGTAAAGTCTAAAAATAGTTTCAACCCAGTACGAAACTCATTAGTCAATCCTCGATGTCCAGGTAAACTTTTATTATACATCCAAGCCTTATCTCTTTGCATTGTATCTGTATAAAAATAAAAAAATCTCGTAAAATATTAAAAATATCATATCTACTGTTCTTAATTAAAACCATAAAATTATGAAAATTAAAATTTTGTTTTTGACGCAACAATTACTTTGAAATTTAAAAAAATGAAAAAAAAAATTACCTTGTAAAGAAGACTTACCCAAATATTTGACTGAAATCTTTGTAGTAAAAAGTAATCAATTTGATGAGAATTGTAACGTTTACTTGGATTGCGAAACCTTCAAATGGACACGTACCTAAAAAAAGGAAAAATCACTTAAGATTCATTTTTTAATAATTTTTTTTTATTTTTTTTTGAATTTTTTTAAAGTTTTTTTTCTATTTTTTCCCCTGTATTTTTGTCTGATCGCCGGTCCGGTGATCGACTAAGGCCAACAAGTTTGACCTTGCCGGCCATGCGTCCTCGCCTAGGTGTGGCGATCGACCTCGCCATCGCCCATATCTGGGCAATCGCGAGGTCAACGGCCATGAGGGGCGGTCGAGCGACCTCGCCAGCCATGGGGCAAGGCCGCTCAACCTTCCCCAGATCTGGGGGAGGCTTGGCCTCTCCTCATGGCTGGCGACCAGTGAAGAAGTTAGGAAAAAAAAAATTAGTCAATAAAATAAAAATATTCGAATCCAGCGATGAATAGTTTTGTGAAGAACTGTATTTGTCGCCAATAAATCACGATATTAGCTATGATACTTACCGGTAGAAAAGCTTTATCGAGATTGATTTGTGCGCGCACGAATAGGTTTATTGAGAGAAACGAAAGAGGGAGAATGAGGGAAAAAAGTGAGGGGAGATATGAGGAATTAGTACAAAAAGAGAGAAATTGACGGTGGGGGTGGATATTACGAAAGTTATTTTCGGTCATAAATTACAAATTAACGACGAATTTGTTTTCGTCGCAAAATCCGTCGCAAATTAGTGAGGAATTTTTTCCATCGCAAATTAGTAACGGCTTTTCCGTTGCTAATTTGCGACGAAATTTGCCACGAAATAAAAATTCGTCACAAATTAGTGACGGAAATATAAATCCGTCGCTAATTCTGTCGCAATTTAGCGACGACCAATTTTCCGTCGCTAATTTGCGACGGAATTTGCCACGAAATAAAAATTCGTCGTAAATTAGCGACGGAAAATAAATCCATCACAAATTAGCGACAACCAATTTTCCATTGCTAATTTGCGATGGAATTAGCGACAGATTTATTTTTCGTCGCTAATTTACGAAAAATTTTTATTTCGTGACAAATTCCGTCGCAAATTAGCGATGAATAAAATTTGTCGCTAATTTGCAATAGAAAAAAAATCCGTCGCAAATTAGCGACGAAAAATTTCTGGTCGCAAATTTCTATGGCAAAATTCATATTTTTTTGTAATGTAAGGAAGTTAAGCATAGAGAAAAGATATGGTCGTTTTTCAGTGAGTGGGTGTTACATCTTTGGTTTAATAATATAGATGTAGATATGTTAGTCTAATTTTTTTTTTATCATGTTAGTCTAATTTAAGAAGTGTGATATTTTTAGGCCGGTCTTGTCATATGACAAGAGTAGACGCGAAAGTCATCCAGTTAACGACCTTGCGTGATTGTGGTGTCGACCTCACTTAAAAGATATTTGCGTTTCTCAATATATAGGCTTGCAATAATATTTCATTTACCAATGTACATTGGATCTCTCCGTAAGTACATATTTAGGATACTAGTATTGATATGCACGTGTGAATTATGTTAAAAAAGTAATATATCGAAAAATTAATGTGGTGTTGAGCAGTTAATATATCATATTTAACACATAACTCATTGGCTTAAATTTTTAAGTGATAGTGGGTCCAACTGGATATATTGATGGGTTAGGACTTTGACTACCTCTTGGTGATCTCTCTTGGTGACCTTCCGAGGTGAAGATTAGAGAAGTCCCACGTTACAGAATTGTTGAGATGCACGTATGAGTTGTATTAGAGAAATTCCACATTAGAGAATTGGTGCAGTGTGGAACATATATCCCAGTTGGTCATAACTTATTGGCTTAAGGTTTTAAGTGAAGGTGAGTCCAACCGGATATGTTGACGAGCTCAATTGACGGCCTTGAACTTGGGCTTCCTCCCGGCTGTTTTCCTCATGAAGGTATCGGATTTTTGCTATGTGCTTTCAACAAATAGATTAGCCAACTATAGTTCATTAGCCAGTGCAATTAACCATGCTTGGGGATCATTCATTTTTAAGTTAATTGGCAACTCGCGTTGGCGTTACCTGAACCGACGATCTTAGATGTGATATGATGGTCCCCAATATCTTCACGGATCGAATCACCCTTTGGATTGTATGTCTGTGATGCGTTGCTTTTTGCAACACAAGCCTCCAGATTGAATGCAGCAATCAACATGTCTTGACTGCGAGGAAACAGTTTGCCAAGTGAGCTGATGCGGGGACATCAGGGTTTGTTCTTTTAAGGTGATCTGCATGCTTCGACCTCTCACGATCTGTGGTTAAGCTTCGATTGGTAGTATTACTGGCCTAACTGATGATAGAAAAATCACACAATTGCTTGCCTAACCTACTAATCTACAAATGTACATAAAAATGGATATATCTCTGAGAGATTTTAAGCATATGCAAGAAGTAGTTAAAACCATCCATCATGAATCTTTTTTGTTTCTACACTTTTCTTCGTGGAGACCATTAAAACTATGGACTTGTCCGATAAATCTCAAAAATTAGTATCGATAGTAAAAGTACTAAAATTGTATTCCATAAGATAACAATAACACACTTTAAAATTCTGTTAAAGTGAGGAAGTGTATATGTTCTATGAGAATATTGTGATATTGGAAATACTGGAAAACATCTTCTAATTTGGCCCATGTCTTACTTTGCACCTCTATTTGTGAAACTACCATTTTGCATCACAAATAACTGCATAGCTAATATTGATCATTATCAAACTGACTGGAATCTTTTTCTTGTCTGCAAGGAACCCACGAGAGCGCCTACCGTGCCCGAGAAATCCTAGCTCTTGTATCACCCAAAACAATCTTTGGCATAAAACCCTAATCTTAGTTCCGCCACCAACACCAGTCGCCGATGGCTCCCACCGTCGCTGACCACCTCATTGAAGACGTAACACGCGGTTCACCTCATGGAGTCCCTTCATTTCGACATTGAGCGGCTTGGAGGCCACCATAGCCGGTCTGGGCGAGGTGTAATAGTGGGTTAAGTTGGGGGCTAAAGTTAGGGACTTTTTTTTTTACCTAGATTCTAAATGGGGTGGGTTGAAGCGTCATTCGCCTATTCAAGCGCCACGTGAGTTAAGTTCAAAATATAGTGGAATAATTTGGTTCATATCCAATGTGGCTGTTAAAACATTGAGATGGAATCCTTCCCTAATGATTTGACACTGCTAGCTAGTGTATGCTATAATTACTTTTTTTTATATATTATTGGTAGGACGAAAGAAGTCAGGTTCCCTTTGAAAAAAAGTGTATTGCTAATAAAGCTCCATTTATTTAGTAAAAAATGAATTATTTAAAAAATATTTTCCTAAAAATAATTACTTGTATCGGTTAAAATAATTAGTTGACGAGAAATTTTTCTTTATCCACAATCACTTATGTTTCAAAATTTTCGTGAATGATAGAAATATTTTTTCGTTTGTTCATTTTTATATGCGATACATACGATCGTTTTTAGATAAATATTTTTCAAATCACTTTTTTCACGAAACAAACGGAGCCTAAAAGTCGGATTTTCTATATTTTTTGTTTATTGACCTCCAAATTGATTTGTTGAGGAAGGATGATGTGCTTCGTGTACTCAAACTTGCTCGGCTGGTAACCGAGCAAGTGGCTGAAACAACTGACTCATCAGTCACAACTTTCACGTCTCATCTGGAAAGATGCATCTGAACAACTTCATCTAGTACGAGGACCACAAAGATGCAGCCAAAACTCGAAAAGGGAAAATGCAGGGTGCATGCATCAAAAGGTGGGTACCTCATGCGATCGTGATTCTATGGATTCCAGGGAGGCGGCCTCGCTGTCCTAACCATGTTTTTGATTGATGTCACGTCGGCAAATAAAAATGAGAAAATGGCTCAAATAATTCTTGAATATTGACCTAATATGTACTAACATGTAATATAATTTATGAATTTTTAATTTATTCAATGTGATTCCTAAACTGTAACTAAATGTGCAATGTGGCTCCTAAACTTTCGATTTATTCAATATGGTCCTTAGACTTTTTACACATATTCAATTTAGTCTTCAAACTATATGAAACTATTTAATGTTGTCCGTAAACTTAAATTAATGAAGGGACAATATTAAATAGTTTCATATAGTTCTTGGGTTATATTAAATAAATTAAAAGTTCAAGGACCCAATTGCACATTGAGTTAAAGTTTAGAGATCACGTTAAACAAATTAAAAGTTTGAGAATCACATTACATATTAGGCCAAAATTCAGGACCATTTGTGAAAAATTTAATAGCTAATATCCACTTAATTGCATAAAAGAATAATTAGAACTTTGCGGCTATATTTTCCTTCACCACCAGCAGCTCCGCGTTGATTTATTATATAAGTTGTGATCATTACCCAAACAAAATTAACTAGGAATAGACGTGGATGATCTCCATAATTGAAACCCATCGACCAAAAAAATTGAAACCCACCAATCAAAAGGGTGGTAGTTAAAGAAAACATGGTCTAAAAAATTATGAGCAATTTTAAAAGTATTGATTAGTCAATTCGCGCGATCTCAATTGAGAGTTCCAGGGCGGGCTAAAAGAATTAAAAGTTAGCGACTCAAAAAAGAAGGAATTAAAAGTTTGAGCAAGAAAATGAAATTTTGTATATTGAATGGGAGATTTGATGTGGTGATATTACTTGATTTTATATAACTCGGGGCCATAATTTGCTCCATAACTGAACTTCTGGGACTTTATTGTATAGTGGACCAAAATTCAAGGACGCCATTCAATATGACAAAAATTTCAAGGACTGGTAGCTTTATCATCCCAAAATTAATCGACAGGAAGAAAGCAAAACTTAGAAATGAAGTTAAAGATAATAATTTTATTTTTTTTGTCCTCTTTAGTATAATTAAGCACAGGCCACAATCTAGCTAGCTACTTGGCTAACACTTGTACATTCCAATGTCCATGTGTAGACCTATTAAACGGGTGGATCGAGTCGGGTTTGGATCCAGTCATAAATGGTCAAATCCAACTTGACCCATTTAACCCATTTATCGCAAGGTAAATTTGTTGACCAATACCCGACCCAACCCATTTAACTAAATCTAGAAAAGCTTATTTCTGATAATTATTTTAAAAAATTGTATTGCTAAAACATCTTCATGCGATACAAATTTTTTAAAAAAAAAATTTGAGACTCCATTGTTTCACGAAAAATATAACATTTTTGGAAAATGTTTTCAAGAAAAAGAAAATATTTTTCGATATTTGGCTAAAACCTGAAAATGAACTAGAAAATATTTTTCGTCGTTTGGTATGAAAATCATATTTTCTTTTGTGCACTCATTTTAATAATTTGATATTTTTTTATTTTTATTTTATAAAAAAATCATATTTTAATTTTTTTTCTTCTTTATTTTCGTTTTTCCTTTTTTTTTTTATTTTTTCTTCTTCCCTCGCTGGTGGCCAGCCATAGGCAAGGGACAAGCTCGCCAGCCTCGAGCAAGCTGGCGAGCAAGCTTGAGAGGTCAGCAAGGCTCGAGGCCACGAGGCCTCACCCTCGCCAGATCGGCAAGCTCATCCCTTGCTTGTGGCCGGCCGTCGGCCGTCGTCGAGGTGGGCCACCAACGAGGGAAGAAGAAAAAAGAAAAAAGAAAAAGGAAAAAGAAAAATAAATAAATAAAAAAATTATAAAAAAATTAAAAAAATCAGAAAATTAAAAAAAAAATTGAAAATGACATTTTTATTATTCACTTAAGCTTATTGGCTAACCCATTTATGACCCATTTAATACCCATTTAAGACCCATTAAGTTAATAAGCAATTTATTAATGATCAATTTAAGTTTATTTTTAAAACTAAAGCCAACCCATTTATAACCCGCAATTATTAAATATGGGTCAATATATGGGTTATTGACCCATTTATCACATCTATCCATGTGGAATGGCCCGGGCTGGTCCAAATGTCGTCGTAACAGCTTGCACCCACACACTCACAATCATAACACTTTGTAGAGGAGTCTTATGTTTTACTTTCCTTATATTTTTCAGTTCTTGCCACGCTACCTAACAGCCCCCAATAGCTGAACACCATCGCCACAATGCCCGATCACCCCCAACATCCAACGACCACCATCCCCACTGCTCGCTGCTCATCATCTTTAGTCATTGGCCACTACCCATCTCTCTCTCTCTCTCTCTCTCTCTCTCTCTCTCTCTCTCTCTCTCTCTCTCTCTCTCATATCGAGGCCATAGATTGGTCGAGGAGGGACGTAGCAACCTCATATTTGAGGTCGTCGCGGCACCCGCAACCTACATCTGAGGTTGTCGAGCTTCAATGACTTCTAGATAGTCACATAGGCCACGGACAATGGCGAATGTGATCCCATCACCACCATGGAGACATTGATCTAAGGTCATCGACAAACCTAGTGACCTCGCCGCAACAATCTAGCATGGTCGCACTATGTGCAGACGACATGAGAGAGAGAGAGAGAGAGAGAGAGAGAGAGATTGTTTAACTCATTTGGAAGTTGAGAAAAAGTGTAAGGGGAGAGGCTAACAGTGGCACCACGGACGAGACAATGTCAAGGCAGCTATGCTTGTAATAGCTTGTTGTGGTATATTAAAATGTACATGTGAATTGTTTTAAAAAAAGTCATACATCAGAGAATTGGTGTGGTGAGGTATAGTTAAAATATCCTAATTAGTTCATAACTCATTAACTTAAACTTTTGAATGAATGTGAGTCTAACAAGATATGTTCACGAGCTCAGACCTGGGATTCATCTTGGTGATCTCCCCAAGTAAAGGTATATGACTTCTATTGCCTACTCCTTATATCAATTGTTTGGTGAATATCTCAAGGAAAGAAATCTGGCGTCCAACGTTGTTTCCAAACAGGTGGGCATTATGCTTTAACAATGCAGTCCTGATGGAAGACTTCATGGTTCTGTCTGGAGAAAGAGATAAGGATGAACTGATGGCAGACTTCATGGTGCAGTTTGAAGAAAGAGACTAAAGTAAAGATGGGCGCTGGTGGATATTCACGTTGAGATATGTTAGTGCATAAGGATACCTAGATTAAGGGAGAGCAAACATAAAACTAGGCTCACATGCGAGGGAGAGATTGTTAAGACCAGAGATGAAGGCGGGTGTTGGTGGAGATTCAAGTTGAGATATATTGGTGCAGAATGATACTTTGATTAAGGGAGAGCAAATCTTATACTAAACTCACATGTGAAGTGGAGATTGTTGAGATCAGGGATGAAGGTGGGCTGAAGGATGCCTAGATTAAGGGGGAGTATACCTAATACTAAGCTCACACGTGAGAGGGAGATTTTTTAGACTAAGGATGAAGATAGACATTGGTGGATATTCAAGTTGAGATATGTTGGTGCAGAAGGTTATCTTGATTAAAGGGGAGCATACCTAATATTGAGCTCACATGTGAGGGAGAAATTATTGAGATACGCATGTAAATTGTGTTAAACAAAAGTCCCACATCAAAGAATTAATGTGGTGAGGAATATTTAATATGTCACAACTAGTTCACAAATCATTGGCTTAAGCTTTTGAGGGAAAAAGTATCAAAAAAGTCCTAAACATATTGCATTGATATAAATTCAGTTATAAACATTTCAATTGGACTAATTTAGTCCAAAACATTTTCGGATTGGTACCAATTCAATCTATCCGGCCAATTTATGCCGGAAATTGATGATATGGACGCCGGCAATCCTATGTGGCACTACCGGCATTGATGTGGACAAATTATATATTTTTTTAATAATTTTTCTTTTTTTTTTCTCTTTTCTTTCCTTTCCTTTCTTTTTTCTTTTTCTAGAAATTATTGGCTGGCAAGGACGTCGGCTGACCATCGCTAGCCACAAGCGAGGGCTGGGGACCCTCACCTGGTCTAGGCAGGGGCCTCCGCGCCCTTGCCAGCCATAGGTGAGGGCGTCGAGCCCTTGCCCAGATCCAGGCAAGGGCCGAAACCCTTGCCTATTGGTTGGTGAGGGTTGTGATGCCCTCGCCTAGACCAAGCGAGGGTTTCAGCCCTCGCCCATGGTTGGTGAGGGCACAGGGGCCCTCGCCCAGATTAAGTGAGGGTCATCAGCCAACAATTTCTATAAAAAGAAAAAAGAAATAAAAGAAAAGAGAAAAAAAAGAAAAAATTATTAAAAAATTATAAATTTTGTCCATGTAAGCACCGACGATGTCACGTGAGATCGACGGCGTCCACGTCATTGATTTCCGGCCTAAATTGGTCGGATGGACTGAATTGGTACCAATGCGAAAATGTATAAGACTAAATAGGTCTAATTAAAAAGTTTAGGACCGAATTAATACCAATGCAATAGGTTTATGATTTTTTTTGGTACTTTTCACGCTTTTGAGTGAATGTAGATCTAACTAGATATATTAACGGACTCATATTTGGGTTTTCTCTTGACAATCTTCTCAAGTGAAGGCATCGGACTTGTGCTGTACATGTCCAATATGGTGATGGTGGTGGATGGCTGCACAAACTAGATTAGGGTTTATGGTGGGTGATTTCAAATTAGACATATTGAGAAATTTTGGAATTAAGACTTTTAAAATATGGTAGTTTGGTCTTTCTAGTAGTGCAATGTCGTCCAAAGATGCAAAGATGCTATTTTAGAAATAGAGGATGGGAAGCGGTAATGGAGTGAAAAGTGAAAATGACAGTCGGTACTTTCCCTTTACTTTAATAAAGATGGAGGGAACGGGCATGCTGACATTTGTATATGTATAACTATACCATCGATTAGTTTTTGTTTAATTATCCTCAAGGGGTGACTCGGTCCTAGAGAGTTTGGCTAGAATTTGACAAAACTCGTGTTCAAATCTAATGTGTCCTGTTCTAGTCTATCTGCTATCTCCACCATAAGATTGCAACACATATCCATCCAACTCTTATCTTGACCATAGCTAATCTAAATTTACCCACCTTGAACCACCGTCATTTGCGAATAGGCAGAACCACTTTTAAGCCAATCTATCGCCAATTGTTGTCTTGATCTTCCTCCTTTATATGTTTATGCTCTGTCGTGTCGATCTCAGCAGCTCCTCCATTACCGACAAGGTCGATGTTAGGGTTTATTCCGCATCGGTTATGGAAGGGACTGATGATCAGTTTATAAATGTGAGGGAAAGTCTTACCTTTTAAGATAGCTTTAAGGCGATAAAGGTTCAACACTACAAAAAAACTGGATTTTTGCTACGAAAATTTGCGACGAAAAAATTTTCGTTGCAAATTTGCGACAAATTTTCCAACGAAAATTAAAATTTGTTGGAAATTTCCAACGAAAAATTTTTCGTCGCAAATTTCGTTGGAAATTTACAACGAAAAATTTTTCGTCACAAAATTCGTTGGAAATTTCCAACGAAACAATTTTCGTCGCAAAATTCGTTGGAAATTTCCAACGAAAAACAATTCGTTGGAAATTTTCAACGAATTTTGCGACGAATTCAAAAAAACCCGGTATTGTTCGGCATTTTTTATATTCGTTGGAAAATTCATTGAAAATTTCCAACGAATTTTCCAACGAATTTCAATTTTCTGGGCCATTAATTCAGTTTGTACAATTTTCGTTGGAAAATTCGTTGGAAATTTCCAACGAATTTTTTTTTGTTGGAAATTTCCAACGAATTTCAATTTCCGGACAATTATTTCAGTGTGTACAATTTTCGTTGGAAAAGTCGTTGGAAATTTCCAACGAATTTTTCAACGAATTATAAAAAAACCCGTTACTGTTCGGTATTTTTGATATTTGTTGGAAAATTCGTTGGAAATTTCCAACGAATTTCAATTTTCCGGACAATTATTTCAGTGTGTACAATTTTCATTGGAAAAGTCGTTGGAAATTTCCAACAAATTTTTTTTCGTTGGAAATTTCCAACGAATTTTCCAACGAATTCCAAAAAAAACCCAGTACTGTTCAGCATTTTTTATATTCGTTGAAAATTTCCAACGAATTTTTCAACGAATTTCAATTTTCCGGACAATTACTTCAGTGTGTATAATTTTCGTTGAAAAGTTCGCTGGAAATTTCTACCGAATTTCAATTTTCCGGGCAATTATTTTAGTGTGTACAATTTTCGTGGGAAATTTCCTACAAATTTTATAACGAAAACCCTACTTCTTCCTTATTCAATATTTTCGCGCTCGTTATTCATACACACAATCACTCTCTCTCTCTCTCTCTCTCTCTCTCTCTCTCTCTCTCTCTCTCTCTCTCCTCTCTCCTTCACGTTCTCCCTCCGTTTTCCCCTTCGCCTCCCCCTCCGCCTCCTCCCCCGCCGCCCCGCCTCCTCCTCCGGCTCCGGCTCCGGCGCCATGGACACCAAGCCTCCGAAGCCCCCGACGCCCCCGATACCATCAAGCCTCGTCACCGGTGAGGCTAGGAGACGACGACGGACTTGATGGGCGGCGGCCCCGAAGCCTGCTCCCACCCCTGCTGTTGCTGCTTCTTCTTCTTCATCTTCGGCCATGGCGAGGGCCGAGCTCGCCATGGCCGGCGAGCTCGAGCTCGCCCAGATCTGGGGTCGGGCATGGCGAGGGTCGAGCTCGCCACTGCCGGCGAGCTCGGCCCTCGCCGACGACGAGGCTGGCCCTCGCCACCGACGAGGGCTATTTTCGATCAAAAAAAAAATTTCGACCAAAAAAATATTTTTTTTCGATGGAAAAAAAATTTCCGCAATTTTTAGCTCGACCAAAAATAAAATTGTAATTTCCAACGAAAAAAATTCGTCGGAAAAAAAAATTTGTTTCCAAAGAATTTAGCCACGAGTTTTCCAACGAAATTTTCCAACGAAAAAAAATTTATCACAAATTTCCAACGAAAATTGAAATTTTTCGTTGGAAAAATTTCCGACGACTTATTACCAACGAATTTTTTTTCGTTGGAAAATTCATTGGAAATTCGTTTTCCAACGAATTTTTTCAAATTTTTCGTTGGAAATTTCGTCGGAAAAAACATGTTTTTTGTAGTGCAAGACCGCTCAACACTCGCATCAGAGCTTAGGTTATTAATAAATTTGGACCCAACAATCATTCAAGAGATACGGGTTGTCGCCACTCTAACCGAAGGCCCGATGTGTGAGGAGAAGATTGGTGAGGTTTATCCCATATCGGTTGTAGAGGGGATGGTGATCAGTTTATAAAGTGTGAGAAAATGTCTTATTCTTTAAGTTAGATTTTGGGACGGGAGAGGCCCAACCAATGCATTGTCAAGTCTTGCATCCATGGAGGTCAAGCCTCTAGATCTAGAGTTGGCAACATGCAGTCGGTGGAGGGGGACCTCCGTGCCACGCGAGAAAGAGCATGAGAGCTGAACATTTAGAGAGAGAGATATGTCTTCGCTCTGTTGACTATTCTACGGGATAGTAGATAAGGCTAGAATCGGAGACGGCATGTATATTTGCATCCACAGCTTCTCCCATTAAATGGTGAAGTTCATTTCAGTGCGCATTTACAAAAATTAGAACACGGGAGGGACCATTAATGTCCTCCCTTACAACCCCGCTTGTCGAAATTAGGCACGATAACGACGCTTCCCTAAAATTCAAACACTCCATGCCATGACAAATTTTTGCTTTTTCACTACCAACCAGTCGAAATTCATTACTTTCACATCCTGTACTTAATCAACTTGCACCCAAAGTTGCATTATAAAAGTTCCATTTCCTCGCACAACATGATATCATAGTGTTTGTGAGCGTGTGATGAGCATCCGACCACATCAGATGATGATGAGCCATCAAGTGGCTCCAACAATGGCTTCTCCAATCAACCCAGTTCGGAAACCATCATTCCTCCGACCATTGTCGGAAGCTTTACCTCTTTCCCCATTGTCCGCTCTTGTGCCGTCTCGTGCTGCTACTACCTCGAAACTCCATCTGCACAGAACCTTCGAGACCATCTTCGAAGAAGAGAATGAGGACGACCATGTCGCTGTGACTGGTCCGAGCTCATCGGGCACATTAAGGTCGTCGGAGGTGAGGAAGACTTGTTCGCTGGAACTGAAGTTGTCGTGTCTGTCATCGCATGGCGATTATGAGTTTGCTTAGGAATCTTTCTTGATGAAGTTCTCATGTTTCAACAAAAACCATTGTATGTTCTTGTGTAGAACTAGTAGAGAGTGAACATAGTTCTAGGGTTCATTCCATTGGAAATTGTTTGCGTGTGTGGGTTTATCTGCGTACTTTTTGGAATCTTATGATGTATTTTTCGCAATATCTTTCCAATTTTCTTCAACTCACTCTTTAGTTCTGGTTTTCACGTGATGCACGATGTACTCGTGCTTATGTTCGGGCCTACGCCACTATCATTAGGTTTCGTTGGTTGCCGTACAGAGGGAGCAAGAGTCGAATTTTTCAAAAGAAATAGAGAAAACACCACCAAAAATTTCAAATTATGTTACTTGTGACAAATTTATCCTTAAGTTTTTTTTATGACTCAAAATGTGATATTCCGAAATTTTCACCAATTGGAATTTATTGAATAATCGAGTTTTATGAAATGTGCTCGCAGTAAATTCTCGCCCGAAACTGATCATTCCTGGGAATGCTAACCATTAGGGAAAGGCTATTAGGGGAAATTAAATTCGCGCGACTAAAGGAAATTCGATCGTGAATGGATTTCGACCATTAAATCGTGGAAGTGATATTTTGAGCCACTGTTGGCCGATCCAAGGATAATTAGGGGTCAGTTCGCCACTGTCCTAGTAGTGGATCGCGGGTGATTCTGTTAGACCACGAAACGACTTGACGGATAATTCCGATATTATACCGAACGATCGTACCCCTCGGATCAAGTTATTGATCTTCGCTATTTTAATAACAACCGAGGTCGTCACGTACCGAACAAACTTGCACGTAACTCGATTCAGTATTAGTCATGAGTCGATTCTGCGAATTTCCCCATCAAGCCGCCCGTTAGCTCGAGAAATGCTCGAGTTACGTTTAATAGAATTTAATTATTGAATTTTTGTACAAATTGGACATCGGAAAATTAGGAAGTCACGCCGGAATATTAGGACGACGTTGCACGTGACACGTGTGAATTTTTGGTGCACTCAAATCCTTCGGAAAAATTCGATTTGGGCAAGAAACGGAGAAAGTGACCAAAATACCCCTAAAAATTATTAAATTGTATGTTTTAAGGTAAAGGGCATTATGGTAATTTTGCCCCAAAATTTTGATTGGACAATTTTACCTTTGGATTTTTGAAAAATTACAAGTATACCCTTGGATATTTTTGTGCAAGAATCGATTTCGGCCATCGGATCAAGATAAAATCGAATCGGGACAATTGGATTAAAATTGTGAGACAAGGGTAATATGGTCATTTTCCACTTGGGTCAATGGACACTATTTGAGTAAAAAATGTTGTCTTCCTTCCCATTCTCTCCTCTTCTTCTTCACGATCAGCCCCCTCCCCCCTCATTTGCTTTTTTTTTTCCTTATTTCCTTCACCGTGGGCTTTCCTTGGCCGTTCTTCCTCCACCGCCGGCACTGCCGCTCGCCACCGCACGCCGGACCGCCCTCTAGCCGCCGTACCAGCCCCAAACCGCCACCACCAGCCACCGTTCCCCTCTCTTTCTCTATCTCCCCGTGACCCATTCATAGCCGATCAAGCCCCACGCCGTCGTCGGACCGCCGCCACCCAAGCCGGAGGCCGCCGTGAGTCGCACGCCATCGCTGTAGAGCGCCGCCACTTCCCATTATAGCCGATTAAGTCTAGACCTTTGTAAGTCGCTCCCTAATCCCGATTTAGGATATTGGGTATCAAAGGACAATTTGATTTGGGTGAAATCGGGTTTATGCGGGTGCGAAATATTGGGGTTTAAGACCGGAAATGTTTGGCGGGCCTTAAGAAATTAATTTGGAATTTTTGGAGGACAATTTGAGATGAATCACAAGCTGTGAATCACTGTTCACGGGGCTGTGATGATTTATTCGGGACGCAAGTTGGATTTTTAGAACCGGTATTTAATGGCGAGAAAGTTTCGTGAAGGATCAGAATTAATCCGACGCCATTTGGTTGGAGAAAATTGGCAATTTACATGTTTTAGGCATGTTTGAATTATTCTGGATGGGGTTGATTTAATTGAGTGCTTATTTGTGTGTTTATATAGTGGACATATGTCTGTTTGGTGCACGCGTGGGCCATATCGAATTAATTGTTGATATTGGTCATGTGAATTGTTGAGTGAGCTCTGTCTGCGTGTGACTCGATGCGTGCACGGATAACGTGTGATGGGCCAGTTGCGTGTGGTAAATGCATATCGAGTATGTGCATGAGTAAGGAGAAGTTGTGGTGTGACAAGTGATTGTGAGAAAGTATGCGAAGGTGTGATAGTACAAGAATGGGATCGGGTCGGGTATTGTAAACTCGGACAGCGATCACGTAGGTCTGTTGCATTTGGCACAGGTTGAGGCTTAAAAAAGCAAGTATGAGAATCAGTCCGAGGCACGATCAACTCGGGTGAGACCAGGATTGAATCGAGACATCATAAGCTCAAGTTCCAATCATGTAGGCATGTCGCATTTGGCGCGGGCTAAATTGGGATCGGGTCTGGGGCGTGTGATGCTCAGGTCGCGATTGGGACCTAAGGCGTGAATGAGTACGCGGGCCGGATGTGGTGAATAATCGCAGTGTGCCTGAGACATGTACTTCAACGCAAGTCACTGGCGAATGTTGTGGAAAAATGAATAGTCATGGTGTGCCTAAGGCGTGTACTTCAACGCGGGTCACTGGCAAGGAATGTGAAAGAGGAAATGAGAATGGAAGGATCAGTGGAAGGAAAATGGTTCATACGCGTGTTTGCATTCGGTGTAATTGTGATTGAGCCTGACTATATTAATTGATGTGCCTGCTTTGTGATTACTTGATGTACGTGAAATGTGTGTATAGAGGTACGTGATAGCCTAGGCTGAGTTTAGGGGTATACTTACTGAGATATAATCTCATGATTGTGTAAACCAACAATTTTCAGAACCCCGACTTGAGCAATGAACCCTCCACCACCGCCACCAATACATTTTTGAGTACCAGTGCATACGGAGTATGAGGTGGCAGAGTTTCCAATGGGAGAAGGGATGACCTGGATAAGACACACGACGACCGCATTTGTAGAGGCAAAACCTGATTCTTCGAAAGAGAAGACTGTGGAAGAGAACTCAGATTCAGATGATATGGAGTTAGGTTCTGAGTGGACGCCAAGCCATGGGAGTTAGAGGTTGTTACGGGTTGGATGACAGGTTTTTGGAGGGATAGCATTTTTGGTAACTAGTGTGTTAGGTCATCAGGTTTTGTTCTAAGTTTTTGGAAGGTTTTAGAAATGTGTGCACTGGAGAACTTAAGGTTTGTAATATTGTATATAGTTTGGAACAAGTTTCAATGAGAAAAGCAAATGTATATTCTCCCAATTCTCCCCAATTTTATTTATCAAGGTGTTTATGGTTTCCATTTGCGTGATTAAATCTCTGATAGTATAAGGAGGTCGGCGATAATCTAGGACGTCGCAATCGTTCGACTGGAGGCGGGATGTCGCGAGCTCGATGGAGATTCGGGGTGTAACACAAAAACCCCAAACTATATCACTTGTGACACGTTTACCCTATAATACTTTTGTCCAAGGGTATTTTCATTTTTTTTCTCTTTTTTTTTTCTTTCTTCTCCTGGCGGAGGGAAGCCGGCGAGGGCCGCCCTCACCCAACCCCAACACCGGCGAGGGCTGCCCTCGCCGGCCGGCAGAGGGGAAGAGAGGAGAAAGATAAAAAAATGAAAAATTAAAAAGATGAAAATGCCCTTGGGCAAAAGTATTGTGGGATAAATGTATCACAAGTGGTATAGTTTTGAGTTTTTCGTGGCACAAAAAAAAGTTCAAGGTAAATTTATCACAAATGATATAGTTTGAAGTTTTTTGTGGTATTTTCCTGAAGAAATATGCTTGAAAGGCATGTTTTTCATGCGAGTAATGTTATATTTTTGAAAAATAGGGAAAACAAACACTATAAATGACATAACTTTCATACGATACTTACTTTAGTGACATTTCTCTTTTTTCAAGTTGAGAGCCATAACTTATGTATAGCGCTTACCAAAGTGTCATAACTTTTTTTTTGCTACACTTGAGTGTCCTATATAACTTTTCAATTGATCGCTCGAATGGCATAAAAAATGTTTCCCACAAGTATTATGCCACGTTCGATTTTCGACATTTGGATGAACATTTTTAAAAAGTTATGACACTCAAGTGACTGATTGTATTGAAAACGTCACTTATGATCTTCTTATCCCAAAAAGAAGCATGCTAAATTTTGTTGGAAAGTGATGTGCCAATTAGTTTTTGGAATGGGAGGCTCTACTCATATCGTACGAAACTCTCCTCTATAGAGATAGCATAGGATTATTCATTGTAAAGCTTAATTCCCTAAAAAAGAACTAAGTGTAGCTCGGATTTCAATTATAATTCGAACGATTTTTGTCTCATAGAAAATCTCCACCTTTCACTCTATATCCAAATTTGGCGCCCATTATTTTTCTGTCCGGTACTGCGGCTACTGCCATTAATGATCCGAAGTGGCAATTCCCCTTCATTTTTTTCCCAAACCAGAATTACATATATTTTATATTTTCTCCTCGTTTTCCCTCTCTTCTTCTTCCGACGGCTCAACCTCATAACTCTCCTTCCACCACCACATCACCGTCGTTCCAGGCCTCCATCCAGCACCACCTCGCCGCCTTCCACAACCATCATCATCCGGAAATGGTGGAAGCTTATCCATGAAAGTTCAACCTTGCAGACATATCATACTGGAAAAGAAAAACGGAAATTCAAATCCATGACTCGCATGAAAAAAACGCCGGCTAGTATTCGATATTCTCCAGAGCAATGCGGATGGCGTTAAGGCTCTTGGCCTCTTGCACCGCCTCACTGTCGACTCCAAGCTCCTTAACGAGCATGTATCCACCGGGGGATCACTGAACTGCTACTTATTCTGCTGCGCCGATTTCCGTTGTCGGGTTCTGATGGAGTTGAGGAAGTGAGTCAGAGAACTTGATTAAATGGCGTCGCTCGGCTTGTCGTGCAAATCCCAGGTCTTCTCCAGAACCACCTCCACCTCATCGGTCCATGTCTCATCTCGCGAAGAACGATGATGAGGAAAATTTAGGGAAAACTTGGAGGGGGAAATGGATCCAGGTCCAATTTCATGGATTAGCTTCCACCACCGCTGGAGGACAGCGGTGGTGGAAGGCGGCGAGGTGGTTATGAACGGAGGGGCCGGGACGGTGGTGAGGTGGTGGTGGAAGGCGAGTCACAAGGTTGAGTTGTCCACGGTGGAAGCGAAAGAAATGAGAAGAAGGAAAAATAAAAAGAAAGGGAAGGAAAAAATCAAATATATATAATCTTCTGATTTCGCAAAAGAAGATGACATGAAATCGTCACGTCTAACCATTGACGGCAATATGGAATATAAAGTTGGCGATTTTTATAGGTCATTCATTATAGTCGTTTGTTTAATCTTTTCACACGCGAGCAACAGGGTACACTATATTGTTAAGCCGTCTTGGTTCTCAACCAAGGATATCAATGTACAATAATGATCAAAAAGTTTGAATGCGTTCATCTACACGGAGGACCAAGAGACGCAAAAAAAGGAGGCCGAGACAAGCTTCTTCTGGAACCAAGCATATACATTAACCCACTTGTGGACACCCAAGCGATGTGGGACTACGATCACGGGGTTTAAATAAAATCACCAACACCTTAAATTATCGATGATCACATAAAACTGCTAACCTTTGTTTGAGTAAATTATCAACTTTTCTCCGATTAAGTTACCTATTAGTTTTGGAATGTCAACTCTCACTTAAACTACTTACCAACTTTTTATTTTTTACTTTACCAACTTTTCCTTTCGTTTCCAACTTTTATTCCTGAACAATTACCATGCTGCTCTTTTTATAAATTACCAATCATAATTAGAGCGAATACTAACTTTTCTTGATCAAGTCACCAACTCAGTTTTCGCTATCATCTTTTATTTGAGTTACTTAGCAATGTTTATTTGATTTTTCTTTATTTACCAGCTTCTCTTCTCTAACAAAAACCTGATCACGTTGCCGACTCCTTTCCGGCGACATCCAATTTACCTCAATCTGACGGATACGACGATGACTATGTTATGTCAATCTGGAAAGTCCTTTGTGATCAAGGAAACCCGCATAATCAACAAAGATTTACTGAATCCGAATTGAAGAGCAACCCAATGATCCATAATATAATACAAAACTGCATTAGGAAGACAGACACAATGATTGTCTCGATCACCTATGGATTTAACTCCGTGCGTGCGTGCCTTTAGGGCCTTTGATGCTTCCGCCAAGGATCCCCTTTTTGTTTCATAACCGTGGCCAGCCGGACACCTCATCCCTGGAGGAAGACAGACCGTTCAGATGCAGGAATGTCTGTACTTGATTTAGAAGATTTCCAGCTACCACGTTTTCCTCAAGGAGAAGTTTTATAAGTGATCGTCAACTCCAAAGAACCAGAGCGCATTTTGCTTTGGACCTTTGTATCCCCAAGCGGAGGGGATCCTTCATGCCCTGCTTACGTTACGTCCTGTCCGCTAAAACCATTCTAAACGATGAAAGTCATGAAACAATCCAATTCTTTAGGTATCAAAAGTTCAGGAATGATCAACAACTTCGATACCCTCTAACACAGAGGAAGATGGATTTGGAATATGCTTCCAAAAGATAACATTTATTCTCAACATTGAAGTACTATTTACAATATCTTAGGCACTTATTTATATAGAGATTGCATTTTGCGAAACAACCAAATATTTAAAATCAAATAACAAAATTAAGAAAAATAATATTAATAAAGGGAAAAGTCTTCAAAATGCATTCTAAAATCTACAAATCACGTCCGAAATCTTTGAAGGCAATATTGATAAAGGAGAAAATCTTCAAAACGTGTTCCGAAATCTGTAAATCACGTCCGAAATTTTGAAGACATGGAAATCAAGGATTATCTTGGAAAGATCAGAAATCAAGGATTTTGATTTGTTATGCTTTTCGCATCATAACTCATCCGGATCAAAAGTTATGATCGTTTGAAATTGATCTATCATTTAAGGTGAGGGCGGAAGCACTCGCTCTTATGACACTCAAAGGTTTCCATATAGGCATTTGTTATATGCTCTACATCAGTCTCCTCCACTTCAGAAGAGCTCAACCCCGAGTTGTTGTCAGGATAAAAGGGAGTATTTAGGGAATGATACTCAAATAGGTTTGCCACATTGAGTGTTGGAGAGATATTGAGGTCACTCGAAAGATCAACAATATAGGCATTGTCGTTAATCTTCTTTATGATTCGGCAAGGACCAACTTTCTTGTACTTCAGCTTGTTATATGTACCAACAAGGAAGCGTTCCTTGCAGAGGTAGACCATCACTTCATCACCCTCAGCAAATACTTTGACGCAACAATGTTTATCTGCAGCAACTTTATAGATTGTAGTGGAAGCTTCCAACTGTTGCTTCACACCCTCTTGTATTTCCTGCAATTTTGTTGCTAAGTTTTCAACCGCAACGCTATGTCCTTGGAATTTTGGCAAAGGCACGAGGTCCAATGTATGTTGTGGATTTTGCTCGTAAATGACCTCAAACGGAGATTTTCCTATAGAGCGGTTGACAGTGTTGTTAAAGGCAAACTCAGCATGAGCAAAATATTGGTCCCATTGCTTTGGCATGTCACTACAGAGGTAGCGGATGATATCAGCCATAGTACGGTTGACGACTTCAGTTTGATCGTCGGTCTAGAGATGGAAAGAGCTGCTATACTGTAAATCTGTCCCAAATAAGCGCCATAGGGTCATCCAAAAATGACTAAGGAACTTGGTGTCATGATTGGATGTGATTGTTTTGGGCATACCATGCAGGTGGACTACTTCTCAAAAGAACAGGCTTGCTACATGGGAAGCATTGGAAGTCTTTTTGCAAGGAATAAAGTGTGCCGTCTTTGTGAACCTATCCACCACCACAAAAACAGAATCCATACCTCATTGGGTTCGAGGAAGGCCCAACATGAAATCCATTGAAATGTTTACCCAAGGTCTGGAAGAAATAGGTAAAGGGGCGTAAAGACCAATGTTCTATGGGCGGCCTTTGGCAGTTTGACAGATGTAGCCCTTTTTCGCAAATCATCCAACGTCCCACTTCAATTGAGGCCAATAGTTCCGCTCTTCAACCAAGGCAACAATTTGGTCTCATTCCAAATGTCCTCCAAGGGTGCCACCATAGAGCTCTCGAATAAGTTGTTCTCGCAAAGAGCTATAAGGGATGCACAACCTATTGCCAAAAAACAAGAATTTATCTTGAATGATCATATCGCCATGAGAGCCTGTCGTAGAACACTTTTCCCAATTGTCTTGAAAGTCGTCATCCTCGGCATAAAGGGCACAAAGGTGGCCAAATCCCACAACGTAGGTGCACACGGTGGCGAGTGTTGCAGCACGATGACTAAGTGCACCAGCAACTTTGTTCAAGTGGCCGCCTTGTATCGAAGCACGAAGTTGAATTGCTCCAAAAAGGAGACCCAACATGCATGCATTCGATTCATATGCTTTTAACTCTTGATATACTTGAGTGCTTGATGATCAGTGTTAAGGACAAACTAATGTTGATAAAGATAGAGCTGCCAATGCGTGATGGCTCGTATTATAGCAAAGTACTCTTGCTCATAGGTAGACCATCACTTATAGACATCATTAAATTTCTCGCTAAAATAAGCAATAGGCTTACCTTCCTAGGAGAGAACAACACCTATGCCTCCTCTAGAGGCATCATAGTCCAGTTTGAATACCTTTTCAAAATCTGGGAGCATCAGTACTGGTGCCATGGAAATTTCTCTTTAATGAGAGCAAAGCTAGCTTCTGCTTTAACACCCCAATGAAATTTTTCCTTCTTCAAGCATTCAGTGATCGGCGCCATAATGGTACTGAAATTTCAGGTAAAGAGTCGGTAGAATGTCGCGAGCCCATGAAAGCTAGTGCCTCCCCAACGGTTTGGAGAGCTGGCCAATCGCAAATAGCAGCTACCTTTTATGCATCAACTTGGAGGCCTTTTGCTTACCCCAATAAAAGGAGTCTGTCAATCATGAAACTACATTTCTTCATATTAATGTACAATTGGTTCTTGTGCAAGGCCGATAAGACATCTTTTAGATGCTCCGTGTGTTGTCAGTCATCTAGACTGTACATGAGGATGTCATTGAAATATACCACCATGAACTTGCCAATGAAAGGTTTGAGGACCTGAGTCATCAAACGCATGAAGGTGCTAGGTGCGTTGGTGAGGCTAAATGGCATGACGAGCCAATCGTACAACCCTTCACTTGTTTTAATTGCCATCTTCCATTCATTGCCAGGACAGATACAGACTTGGTGATATCCACTATATAAATCAATCTTTGTAAAAACCTTTGATCCAGCAAGTCGATCAAGCATGTCATCTAAACGAGGGATTGGAAATCGGTATTTGACAGTAATCCGATTAATTGCACGGCTATCGATGCACATACGCATGCTCTCGTCTTTCTTCGGTGTGAGGAGTGTAAGGACTGCACAAGGGCTCATGCTCTCACGCAAGAAGCCTTTTCAAAGGAGTTCTCTCACTTGGTCTTGTAAGATCTAGTTCTCCTTCAGGTTCATCCGGTAATGCAGCAAATTAGGGAGGCTCGCTCCTGGAAAAAAGCCAATCTCATGTTGGATATTCCGCAAGGGAGATAATCGGACAAGTAAATCATCCGAATTGACATTGCTAAATGCTTTTAACAATGATTGAAGAGCCTCAGGAATGGAAATAACAGCTTGTTGATCACCTTTTTCCATAATCATATACATCCTTTCACGTTACGGACATTTAGCATAACACCCACACTTTGCTTTTTCAGGGCTTGGGGAGTGTTACTCTGCAATTTCAAAGTAATCTTTGTCTTTTGCCACATAAGGAGTAGGTGTTCTCTCGGGCTTAGTGGGTGATATCAACATCATACTACCATGATCGTCCCAGCAAGACATGGCATGCATCCATCTCCACCACGTAACAAATAATAGTGTCCTTATAGGACGCTCCAATTGAAATAGGTAAACGACATAATTGTGTTACCTTGAGTTCTGCCCCTTTACAAATCCACCCAATTGTATAAGGGGAGGGATGTAACTCTGTTTTTACCTGTAAGTGGTCCAACAGGGCATTGGACGCAATGTTCTCACAACGACCACTGTCAATGATGACATCGCAAACTTTGCCGTTAACAGTATAACAAGCATGGAAAAGACTATTTCCTCTTTTCACAGGGCAGGTAATAGTCGTCTGATGATGCAGTTGACATGCTCACCCGCTTTGTCCTCTACATCTTCTTCATCCACCTACTCATCTTTGTATGTTTCGTCATCGTGATCAACAACATTGGCCATCTTCCGCCGTAGGCAATCGCTTGAACGATGACCCAGTTCGTTACACTTATAGTATCTAATTGGTTATGGCTTAGCGTATGGATTCTGGGCATTCGGATTAGTATTATGGTTATTTGCAAAAACTAGTTCCTTGAGCACCCCAACATTACTCCCCAAAGTTCGGTTCACATTGTCAGTTTGCTGGTTGGAGGATTCTTGAACATATGGCTATCTCCCCCTTCCAAGTGATGCACATGCGAAATAATTATTAGCCTGACTAGTGGGGCTAATTCTCTCCAGTTGCATCTCGATCTTTTAGGCCATTTCCTGAACATCCTCTATAGAGAACAAACGGTGTAGTGAAACACGGTCTTGAATGTTAAGTCGCAAGCCATTGATGTACCTGGCAATCTGTTGTGCCTCCAATTCAGCTAGGTTGTTACAGGCAGAGAGTCAAAGAAACTCCTCTGTGACATTCCGAATTTCGATCCATTTTTAGGATTTTTAAACCGTGTATTTCGTCAATGCGCTTATAATAAAATCTCACTCGGAACTGATTACTCTTGGGTTATTTTTTAAAAAAAATTAGAGATTTTATTAGAATCGCACTCGATCGAATTTGGCAATTATTTAAAGCCCAAACTTTGATGTTGAATTTCTTGAAGTTTCGTGACGAATTTAATTGGACGGTGTCAATATTATTGTGGCTAGCATCGATATTGCCCGGGATTAGCGAAAAGTGAAATTTTGACCAGATGCAAATTTGGACTAGTAGACCTCCCTCATAGTGTATTTTATTTGGTGTCTGTTCGTCTTTTCTTTATTTTGAATTGGGATTTTTTGGACGGTTGGATCAAGCTCACGAAATCGAATTATGGCCATTAGATCGCACTTTGACTTCTCTCTCTCTCTCTCTCTCTCTCTCTCTCTCTCTCTCTCTCTCTCTCTCCCCGGTCACCTCCCCCTGCATGGCAAACCTCTCCCCCCTCTCTCTCTCTCTTCCTTTTTCTCTTCTTTTTCTTCTTCTTCTTGAACTCTTCCTTCTCTCCTCGGCCATGGCTTCTACTTCTTCCTTTTGCTTGGCCGATCATCCTCTCCCCCTTCCACCACTCGCTTGCCATCGTTGTTTGCCATAGCCATTGCGTGCCGCTACTCAGCAGCCACTTGGGCCGCCGCTCGTCGGTCATCTGCTGGAGCCACCGCCACCCCGACTCCATCCAACCGAGCCGCACCGTCTCTCGTCACCCTTGCAACCGCCAGCTCGTAACTACACCGGCAGCTTGCCCGGTGCTACTCAACCGCTCACCGGCTGGTCCCACGTCACCTAGCCACCGATCGCCATTCGCCATGCCACCTCCGACCATCGTGTAACCTCCCCTCCCCTTGTTTTATTCTCTCCCGACCAGGCTAACCTCCTCCTCCCTTCCGCGTTGTTGGTGTCGTTGTCCTCGTCACTACCGCCATCGCCTGGCAACTCGCATGGCCAAGCCCATTGCCATCGCCTGTCACTCACCCAGCTCACCTGGCCGTTGCCCGGCGCCTCGCCAGTCCAGGCCGTAGCACCTCGCCTGCCTAGCCAGCCGCTCGCCCAACCATGTCGCTCAGTCGTGCCGCTTGCCCGCCCGCCAAGCAACTTGCCTAACTCGCTCAACCGTCGCCCATCCCAGCCTACTTGCCCAGCTCGACGCTTGTCCGTGCCCAGCTCGCCTAGCTGCTCGCCTATTGCCTGGCCGAGCGCCCCAACTGTGGCCGAGGGCTGTACTGAGACTGCCAGCCAACGTGCCCACCGTGCTTGCGTTCGCGTCGAGTTGATGCCGCTCTGCCAGGGCCATTTGGCCTTTTATTAGTTTTTCCTTGAATCATAACCTAGTAAGTGACTTATAAACCCTACCTAGTACTTTAGGTATTTTTAGACTTATTTAGGGGTTAATTAGTACCGATTTAGTGACTAAGCTTGGATTATGATCAATATAGGAATGTAGTTAATTGATAAATTAAATTGTGGTGATTATGTGGCATAATTAATGGCTAATTTATGTGGGTGCGATGACTGGATTGTCATGGCGTTTGTGAGTGAAAATAACGTTTGATTAGGCCGACTTGAGTGTCGAATTGGTGGGTTAGTGTGATGAGTTATGATTTGAATTGGATTTATATGACGTGTGAGAATGGCGAATTGTGATGTGGTGTATGTGAATGAGGAATGTCCTGAGGTGTGGTTACGCGAGACTATGCCGGGATTGATTAGAGGGTTAACCTGAGGCGTGTTTACGCGGATCATGAAAAAGTGTGAAATGTCCAGTGAGAGACTAAACCTGGATTGATCGGAGAGCTGCCAACCTGAGGCATGGTTATGCGAGCGTGGCTAGAAAAGCAAGAAATGACATGAGACGTGGTTACGTGGGTCGAGAGAAATGTCCTGAGGCGTGGTTACACGGAACTGAGCCCAGATTGATTGAAGGGATGGACCTGAGGCGTGTTGACGCAGGTCGTAGAAAGTTGCTCGACCACACATACAAATTGTGTTTGATTGAATTTGGTGAACGTACATGATTATGGTGCTTGAGTGTTTATATTACGTTCTTGAGTAATTATCACATTATGGTGATTTAGCTAATATACAGAGTTGGCACTTGATAAGGCAAGGTAACTATGTTTGTGTGGAATTGAATGTGTAGATCGTTAGATCGCATGTTAGACGAGGCTAGGTACGCATTGGCCTAGGTAGGATATAGGTTGTCTGCTTATTGAGATTTATTCTCAATGTTGTAGTACAAACCTTTTCAAATCCCCATCCTTGATCATGCAGTCTCGGCATTTTGGGATACCCATGCATATCGATCACATGGTGATGGAGTATCCAGTGGGGGAGAACATGGTGTACTATAGGCATGCTAGTGTGGTGTATATAGACGTGGGCTCAGTGAACTAGAAACCCATGGTGTTTTTGGCTTGGCTATATCGAGAGACTGACGGGGAATTGGTGGGCACAAGGATTTGATGTTTCCCAAGGAGGTTTAGTGGCAAGACTTGGGGACTGGGACCCAATGGAAGTTGTCCCTCCCGATGGTGAAGTTATCGATCCGGAGTTCATCCCTGAAAATCTTGATCCAAAACTGGAACCGATGGAGTCTGACCCGGAGCCGGAACCTATAGTCGAGCCATCTAAGTCCAAATTCGAAGGAGAGCCCATAGAGCTAGAGCTTGAAGAAAAGCCGATCGAGATCAACTATGATACCGAGTCGAAGTCTTTAAAGTCCGATTCAGATTGGGCACTGTAAGAAGATTTGGGTTCTAGAGGTCTAGAAACCTTTTTGGTATAGCCATTTTTGTGTATTCAATAGTCTACCCTGCCACCTGTCCCTTTTTTTATAATGATGATGGTGGATGTAACCCTAGAGGCCTATTGTCTGACTAATTTCCTTTGTTATGAAATTATTTTTTTGTGCTATCCCTCTGTCTTCATTTATTGTCTAGGTTGTTTGGATTCCACTTCCGCTTGCGTTTGTCTTCGCAGGTTTCGTTTTGGTCGGCGACACGTTTTAGGACGTCGCGTTCAATACGACCATGGAAGGGGTGTCGCGAGCCCGTCAGGGTTCGAGGCATGACATTCCCTATTGATTTGGTATCAGAGCAAGGTTAGCTCGATCCAAGTTGGTCGAAGCCTAGAGTGATAAGGAGTGATGACTTTGGGGTAGCTAGTTAGGGAGACTCGTATGCCATACGTATCCCAGACTATGTGATTGTGGTTGCTAAATGATTTTATGCAATAATATGTGAGGTACAAGTGCGTCAGGACTTGAAATAAGTGCACAAATTCTGTTGGTTGTGATTGAGTGCTGTATATGATTGGC